>CM022392.1:5085286-5425855 GCA_011833715.1 Carcinoscorpius rotundicauda
AGGAAACGAAGGTAAATAAAAACAATGTTAATACTTAAAAACCACTGTAACATTTTACTACCATAATCACATAACAAAAAAAAACACAACTAAGTAATATTAAACACTTAACACACACATCGCAATTTACTCATGCCAGCTTATATTATTCTGGTACACATATTATTGAAATATCTTCTGAGCTTACACTAGTTCATTGTTAACGAACCTATGGCACGCGTGCCCAAGGTGGCACGCGAAAACATTTTTCTGGCACAAGGCATGCAGTGCCGCCTCTTAATTCTTTAAACCCTAACACTAACCTATAATAAATAAATATATGTATAATGATTATCATTATTGCTAAATGCAGGAGAAATGATTTTTTTCCAACCCGGGAGTAGTGAGAAATGTTCACAAAAGACATTTCATGCCGTCTTGACGCCAGCTTTGCGATTGTTTGAACATGTGGCATCAGACGATACGCTTTCTAATTTCTCACAGACCCAGTGTAACACCAGTATTCGAGTAAAAAACAGAACTAAACTGTTGGTATTGGCTTCGCTCTGCTTATATTTTTCTTCTGTTGTTTCTGAGTTAATATTGGATATTTAGTGATAATAATACATTTATTTTTCCACAGTAGATATATGTCAAAATTATGTTATTTGACGTGGCATGCGTATATGTTTCATCAGTTAGTTAATTACATATTTATTTTTATATCAATGACATTAACTATCACCTGCTGTTTCGATAAACTAAGCTATCGTATTTAATTAATTGGTGACACATTCTTAAATTGTATTTACCCTTTTCAGCTTGTCAGAATGTCAGCTGAACCAGCAAAGAAACAAAAACGTTCAAATCGAAGGAGGAGCAGAGATGTTCAAAAATCGTGGACTGAAAAAGTTCAGACAATCAAAAAGTGTGATAAAGTATTATGTATCTTATAGTGGGGTGCAGGGCTTCCTTTGTAAAGCAGCGTTACGAACTGTTCATAAGTGATTTTGTGATAAGGGTCAATAAGAACAAAAATAACACATTTCTCGAGAAAAGTCAACAACAACATGAAGTCAAATGTTTTGATGAAATCTGTTTCAGGTAGTTCCAACTTAGTTTCCGCTAGTTTTAAGATTTCAAATATTATTAATCAACAAAAAAAACCACTTAGTGATGAATTTATTTAAGAATCATGACTAGAATTGCTTCTTTCCTTTTTGACGGTTTTCCGTTTTATGTTCAGTGAATTAAGGAATCGCCAGTGAGTAGAAACACAATAAAAGATAAAATATTAAAGATGAAAACAAACATAGCAGAACAGCTAACAAAAGGTATTGGTTCATGTAAGTTCCTTTCCATTTGTCTTAATGAGAGCACTGATGTTACATCGTCAGCTAGGCTAGCCATTATTACTCGATTTTGTAGAGGTGATGAAATTTGCGAAGAACTGGTTAACTGGGTAACGTTAATCGAACATACCACAGGGGCTGAAATATGTAAACGAATTATCCAATTGGCAGGTTGACCTTTCAAAAATAGTTTCCGTAATAACTGATGGTGCACCCAGCATAAACAGGTTTTGTAAATCTGTTTGCAAAATATGTTGGACATTCACTGGTAGGCTTTTATTATATTATACACGAGGATGCTTTATGTACAAAAGCTGGTCTTAAGGAGCTTGAAAAAAGTGATGAAAATTGTAACCAAGACAGTCAAGTTTATTTCTGCGCATGATTTGAAAAAAAGACAATTTCACAATTTACTGAGAGTGGCAGATTCGGTGTACACAGGACTACTTATGTACGACATTGTTCGTTGGCTAAGTGGATGTGCTGTCTTAAACGATTTGTTGAGTGTTTGGATGAAATTTGACAGTTTTTGACAAATGAAAAAATTTCTTTTAAAGAATTATCTGATGTGTGGATTTATTGATTGATGTTTCTTACAAATTTCTCATCACATTTAAATGACTCGAACATCAAGTTGCAGGGATCTGGTAAAACACTCAATGTTA
Source organism: Carcinoscorpius rotundicauda (assembly GCA_011833715.1). NCBI lineage: Eukaryota > Metazoa > Arthropoda > Merostomata > Xiphosura > Limulidae > Carcinoscorpius > Carcinoscorpius rotundicauda. The sequence continues at coordinate 5,087,283 of CM022392.1, forward strand.
TGTTTGATAACATAAAAGCTTTTGAAATCCAACCAAAAAATTTAAACGTGATTTTACAAAGGCACTTTTAAATACTTTCCAAACCTAAAAAAACACGTAATAGGTTTTGAAATTCACGAGAGAATATATATTCGGAGTTTTCAAATGCAATTATCAAGCATCGTGAATTCAACTTTTGAACAATTTTCTTTAAGATTTAATAAGTTCAGGTTGTACGAAGAAACAGAAAGATTCATAAAGTATGCAGACAGTGTAATATCAGACAAACTGAATTTGGAAATGTTGCAGTGGATTGACTTAAATAATGTTGAGATATAACTGATTGATTTACAAAGCAGCTCAATTTGGAGTTAAACATTTTTCAACTTAAGAGATGAACTATAAAGTATTAATAAATCAGTTAGTGACCAAAATAACACAGAAAATGTGGTTCTGAAAATCTGAAATTCTAATTCTGAAACTTTTGAATGCCTGAAAAATGTCGCAATAGCACTATTAACAGTATTTTACAATGTTACAATAGTAGTATTAATAGTATTTTACAATGTTACAGTAGCAGTATTAACAGTATTTTACAATGTTACAATAGTAGTATTAACAGTATTTTACAATGTTACAATAGCAGTATTTTTATGAACATATTTATGTGAATCATTATTTTCAGTGATTAACTTGGTAAAGTGTAATCATATGAATAGACTTGTTGATGAAACTAGTGCTCCAGGTAAAGCTCTCTAAGGAACCAAACACAAGCCTGATATAAAATGTGTCACAGTTGGTGCAGCAGAAAAAGTCTCAAAAGAGTAAAATATTTGTATTTTACTCTCATGGTTTATTATTTTAATGTTATATAATATGAACCACAGCTTATCATTAGACAAAATGTTTTCTGTTAACAGTAAAACAATGAACAAGCGATAGTACATAAGAGGACTCCATAATTATTGTCAATAATTCATTAATTATATTGTGAATTACTGTAGTTATTTATAACATGTAATTCCTAAAGATGTTTCATTTAAAATAACCCAAAATAATAACAAATGACAATCTGCTGCTAAAAATTATCATGTCACGTGAGAGAAGTTTTTCAGAAGATTATCCCCAATCTGGACACACACTGTCAACAAGGTTCGTCATCCCGAAACTAGTATATTTTCTGATAGTAAGACATCATGTTTTCTAACTGAACAATGCCAGTAACGTTAATAATGTTATTACATATTGACTGGTCAATTTATTGTAAGTTTTAATGTGATGTGTTATCACACAAACTTCCGATTATTCATAGCAGTTTATCCATTACCCACAATAAAGTGTGATACACATCAAAGGCGTAGTATAAGCAATATGTTAACTCAGGCTTTGCTCTTGTACTGTGCGAGAGTTCTCGTCGGTGGCGTAGATCAAAATCTATTATATTCTTATTACAAGATAGAACAGGTAAGTAAAAAGAGAAAAGCGACACAAAGTCGTGAACAGAACTTAATTTAAAACGAAAAATACAAAACCAGAGCGTTTCGTAAAGTGAACAACAGGAACAAGCTTATATTATCCTTGGGGTTCTGGCAAAATTTAGTTTCTTCACAACGAGTCATTTTGACTCGGCATTCCCAGGTTGTTAGGGCGCTCGACTCGTTATCTGAGGGTCGCGGATTTTAGCCCTAGTCACACAAAACATGCTCGCCATTCCAGCTGTTGGGGCGTATGATGTGATGATAAATCCCTTTATTCTTTGGTGAAAGAGTAGACCAAGAATTGGCGGTGGGTGGTGATGACTAGCTTACTTTCCTCTAGTCTTACACTGCTAAATTAGGAAAGGCTAGTGTAAATAGCCCTCGTGTAGCTTTGGGCGAAATTAAAAAACAAACGAGTAATTTTTAAGATATTTACAGTCAGCACGTACTTCTAACTCTACAGAAATAAAACACATAAGTAGTTAGTTACTTGACAAAAGGATACAATGTGTTTTCTGTATCAATAAAAATAGCTTTTCCTCCAGGATATCCATTAGCTCCAGGCAGCTGGCAAGTAACTACCACATAGAAGAAAAATAAAAACATCTCAATAACATTAAAACTTAACAAACACATATCAATTTGCTCACACCAGTTTATATTATACTAGTACAAACACTAGAGTAACTTCTCCTGATATTACACAAGTTATTTGAAATTAAATAATGTTACTGTGCATCTATGATTTGTTTGTTTTTGAATTTCGCACAAAGCTACTCGAGGGCTATCTGTGCTAGCCGTTCCTAATTTAGCAGTGTAAGACTAAAGAAAAGGCAGCTAGTCATCACCACCAACCGCCAACTCTTGGGCTACTCTTTTACCAACGAATAGTGGGATTGACCATAACATTATAACGCCCCCACGGCTGACAGGGCTAGCATGTTTAACGCGACTGGGATGCTAACCCACGTCCATCGGATAACGAGTCGCACGCCTATACATGTTTGGCCATGCCGGGCCCATGTGCATTTATGAAGTATAGAGAATGGATTTGTTTATGGTTTCATTTAACCATAAATAGGAATACTAGGTGAACTGTTAATTGTTCTCGGCTATCTTATATGCAAAAAACGGCTCGTTTAGGTTGAGAAATTATTTTAAATAGAAGAGCGAACAACGTTTCGACCTTCTTCGGTCATCGTCAGGTTCACAAAGAAAGAGGTAACTGACCGGAAGCTGACCACATGTTTGGAAGGGGTTGTGTAACTGAGTGTCGCAATGTAGAGGGCGGGGTTAGATGTTCTAATATATAAATTTATCTATAATATTAATATAGGTATAATAGCGTTCCTTTATATTGGTTTATTTTGGGTTTAAGTTGTTGTATAAGTAAGGCTTCTTTAATTTTACGTTTGTTTGTTTCTTTTTTTTTAATATAATTAAAACGCAACTGAACAAATTACTACTACTAATGAATAAAGCCAACACAATTTCACAAACACTTTATTCCTACTTACGTAAAACCGACTCACGCACACCGCAAATATACGGCATCCGCAAACCTCATGAACCAGATTGTCCATTACGACCAATAATGTCAACATATGAATCGTTTACTTACAATCTTAGTAAATACATAGCATGGGCATTCTCCAAATATGTAACATCAGCCAGCTCATTCATCAAAGACTCTTTTAATTTCATGTCTAATCTAAATCAACTTAATCATAAAGCCATAATGGCCAGTTTCGATGTTATATCCATCTTTACAGAAGTTCCAACAACAGAAGCCCACAAGATAGCCTTAGAACTCTATATCCGAGACCCTAACACAACTATAGACATCCCCAGTAACCAGTTAGCTACCCTCATAGAATTCATCACAATAAAGACAAACTTCATGTTCAACAACCAAAACTATATACAAACAAATGGCCTAAGCATGGGCAACCCAGTGTCACCAGTTCTAGCCTATATTTTTATGACACAAATTGAAACACAAGCAATTAATACAACATTACATCCACCACTACACTGGTACAGATATGTAGATGACACGGTCGCAGGATTCAAATCTACAGAACACATACTTAATTTTTTCAATCATATTAACTCTATACATCCCAACATTAACTTCACATGTGAACAGGAAGAAAGAAATCAAATATCATTTCTTAAACTCAAAATTATAAGAACCGACACACAATTCAAAACCGAAATCCACCGAAAAATCACCAAACTGGACTATACATTCCTTGGGACTCAGCACATGAAACAAAACAAAAACTCAACATACTAAGAAACCAGATAAACATAGCCATAAAACTATGCTCACCAGATAAAATTAACGATGAATTAGACAAAATAAAACAATACTTCATCAACATCAATAAGTTTCCTCCACAAACCGTAGAAAACATCATACGCACACACCTAGACAAAAAGCAAAATCAACCAACAAAAGTAAATATATCTCACGAATCAAAAAAATCACGAAACCATATATTGTTGTATACCATATATTCCTGACATCAGCAAACAAATAACCAACATTTTGCATAAACTAGTAACAAAATATGACATTCCAGTTAATACTAAATTTATTCAAAAACCAGGCACAAAACTTAGGTCTATACTATGTAAGAACTACACTGAGAAACACCACACCAACATAATTTATAAAATACAATGTGATAACTGCAACGACTTTTTTTTTTTAGAAACAAGTAGAAAAATGGAAACCAGATTCAAAGAACATAAAAAGTCACCTTCACACGTTTTCGAAAACTGTAAGTCAAATAAACACAACATAACCATAAAAAACACTAAAATACTAAATAAAGAAACAAACATAAACAAACGCAACATTAAAGAAGCCTTACTTATACAACAACTTAAACCCAAAATAAACCAATATAAAGGAACGCCATTATACCTATATTAATATTATAGATAAAATTATATATTCGAACATCTAACCCCGCCCTCTACATTGCGACACTCAGTTACACAACCCCTTCCAAACATGTGGTCAGCTTCCGGTCAGTTACCTCTTTCTTTGTGAACCTGACGATGACCGAAGAAGGTCGAAACGTTGGTCGCTCTTCTATTTAAAATATTTCCTCAACCCAAACGAGTCGTTTTTTGCATATAAAATTCTCAACAAGTGGGTTTCTCGACATCACTGATTTTCGGCTATCTGCTATATCCACCAAGTGGAATCGAACCCCGGATAAAAGCGTTCTAGATCTCTATATTTACTTATTGAAATAACTAAGTATACAAAATCTTTAATATTTCTCATTCATTGAAATAATTTAAATTATTGAAGGCGATTTTCTATTAGTTTACAGTGTTTACAGAGAACTATACAATGAAACAATATTTCATTACTACTCCCAACACAAATGTAAAACTCCAATCAGAAATTTGTTATTAAATAGTCAGAATCGTCTAATTTATTTATATCAAGTCTTAGTCCTACCACAATAATAGTACTCGAACATTAACGAATTCAGGGGATATGTAAATAATGTGTAACTTCTAGACAAAGTTAAATAAACATAAAAATTATCTAGTTGCTGAAAATCGACACATAGACTATGATATAGTTGTACAATTATCGATCCAAAAGAATAAAAATGTTTGACATCTGTGTTGAAAATACAACTTGATAAACTGTAACCAATAGCAAATAAAGTCTTCATTATGTTAAAAACATTTGTTATAAAACACAGCATCCATAGTTTACATGAAACTATTAGAGATAGTTGTGTTTTATTTAATCTACTTACCACACAAGGTATGAGATAGTGGTGTGTTTTATTTAATCCACTTACCACACAAGGTATGAGATAGTTGTGTTTTATTTCATCAACTTACCACACAAGGTGTGAGACAGTTGTGTTTTATTTCATCTACTTACCACACAAGGTGTGAGATAGTTGTGTGTTTTATTTCATCAACTTACCACACAAGGTGTGAGATAGTTGTGTTTTATTTCATCTACTTACCACACAAGGTGTGAGATAGTTGTGTGTTTTATTTCATCTACTTACCACACAAGGTGTGAGATAGTTGTATGTTTTATTTCATCAACTTACCACACAAGGTGTGAGATAGTTGCGTTTTATTTCATCTACTTACCACACAAGGTGTGAGATAGTTGTGTGTTTTATTTCATCAACTTACCACACAAGGTGTGAGTTAGTTGTGTTTTATTTCATCTACTTACCACACAAGGTATGAGACAGTTGTGTTTTATTTCATCTATTAACCACACAAGGTATGAGACAGTTGTGTTTTATTTCATCTACTCACCACACAAGGTGTGAGACAGCTGTGTTTTATTTCATCTACTCACCACACAAGGTGTGAGACAGTTGTGTTTTATTTCATCAACTTACCACACAAGGTGTGAGACAGTTGTGTTTTTCCTGTTCGAAACTCTCCAAACGCTTCTGTAATTGCCATACTTTCAATTCCACCACCTAAAAGCTTACTGTAAATAAATAATACAGGGTGAGAAACTTGGATACAGATAAGAAGAACTGTAGCTTGTAGTCAAAGAGAAATATCACTTTTATCTTGCATATTACAATGTGCTTCTCACAGATTTCTTATAAATCTTGCATATTGCAATGTGCTTCTCACAGATTTCTTATAAAAAAATACAAAACACATTAAGTTGTCATGTTAAAATAACAAACATATTTGAAGAGAACATTACACTAATGTGTCCATAAATTTAATTAAAGGGTTAATTAAGGGTTCTTAATTTAAATCATATATTAGAACATTATGAGTATATATAGGAAAGGTGGGATAGTCTTCAACCAATAAATGTTTATTTATTTTCAAACAGGGAAGTTGGCCTTGCAATAGATTGTATTCAGATGATGTGTATGGAGTAAATTTTATTGGTTTAAAAGAAGGCTTGCTTATATTAATATTAGTTTGGATTTAGTGTTAGCTTCTAACATAGATATGGGTGAGAAAAGTTTAAGTGGGAAACACCTAGGTACAAGTGATCACTGCTGTATTAAATTTGATGTTTTTCTGGATATGGAAATCAGAAATTATGATATTTTGATTCCAAAGTACAAAAAAGCGAATTTTGTATGGATGCAACAAGAATTGTTTGTTATTAGTTGGGCAGCTGAATTATTTGAAAATACTGATGAAATGTGAAAAATTTATTTAAATATAAATATTTTTGTTTTCAAAACAAATATATTCCTTGGAAAAACAAAATAGTTGCTGAAAGTAAAAAAATAGGTTGGTTTACAAAGAGTATATGATGTAAAATTAAAGAAATGCATCACAATTTAAAAAAAATTTAAATTGGCTGGTATTATAAAAGATAAAGTACATTGGAGAAACGGGAAATTAGTACATCTGAAAGATTATATGTTAGGATGAGGATAGGACCCCTGAGTTGAGAGAAAGCATGCATCTGATGATTACAAAATGACTAGTTTATTAAATTATGATTTTTCTTCAGTTTTTACTACTGAAGACTTAAGCAGTATTCTAATGTTGAACAACTGATAGATGACTGCAAAGTTGAACAAGGAAATACCATAAATTCTGATCTTAAAATAAAACTTGGTGGTTTAAAGAATGATAGGACTCCTGGACAAGATAATAATCTAAAGGAAGTCAAGGATGTGAGCTACTTGACACAAGTTTTCCAATAGAAAGCAAGTACCAACAGATTGAAAATTAGCTAATGTCACTCAAATTTTGAAAAGACGTAATAGAAGTTGTCCCAGTAATTATAGGCCTACTTGTCTTATGCCACTTTTGGAAAAAGTTTTGTAAAGTCTGATAAAAAATGCTTTTTAAAGTCATTTATCAAAGTCTAGAACTTTATCAGATGGTCAATGTGGTTTCACTAAAACAAAATCTTGCCTTACAAATCTTTAGGCTTGATTTGATAATGTTACTGCATGTGTGGATAAAGATAAGGATGTAGATTTGATTGACATATCTGGATTGTCAAAAAGCATTGGACAAAGTGCCACAAAAATGCTTGTAAAAAACTTATATCTATAGATGTGAGGGATAACTTAATTAGTTGGATAGAAGAGTAGCTTGATGGAAGAAAGCAGTAAGTTATTTTAAATGGAATTCAGTCAAACTAGATTAATGTTACAAGTGAGGTACCTCAGGGCTGTCTGTATCTTAGGACCATTAATCTTTTTTATTTACATTTATAGCATAGATGAAGAATTTCTACAAAAATACTAAAATTTCAGATGATATCAAAATCTTGTGTGTTGCAAGTTGTCATGAGAATACTGCTGATTCATAAAAGAATTTTGATCACTCAGTGAATTGTCCTAATAAAGGGCGAATGGAAAGCTGCACGAGGGCTGTCCGTGCTAGCCCCCCCCCCTAATTTAGCAGTGTAAGACTAGAGGAAAGGCACCTATTCATTACCATCTAAAGTAAGCTCTTAAGCTACTCTTTTACTAACGAATAGTGGGATTGACTGTTACTTGGTAAACGCCACCAAGACTCATAGGACGAGCGTGTTTAGTGGGATGAGCGATTCATACCTCCAACTCTCGGACTATAAGGTAATCGTCCTATCCTTCTGGTTATGAATTTACCTATTTTAAAAAATATATATGGAAAAATATACTGTTTACAAAAACACCAAGAATAACTCAGAGTGTACATTATTGAAAGACATGTTGACGCAATTCATCCTGTGGTCAAATATATTCTTTACTTACTCGAATTCCTGACTTCCTGTGGTAATTTTAAATACTTGTTTACGTTTCTCACACACTTCAAAAGCTGTCAAAAAGTTAGGTTCCTAAAAACGAAAGGAAGGCCAATCAGCTAGATTATACCCACGACCTTATTAGTAATTTGGTCTCATGTTTAGATGAATAGTTGAATATGCTTCCTTCGTATATTGTCTTAAATATTCTGAATCATACACTGACTAGCATTGTCACGTCATATACTTATAATGTAAGTAACTTCTAATAGAAAGAACAAAAAATATATGATAATCGAAACACATTCCGTTTGACGTTTCACGAAACTCAACTTATTAGGAGAAAATCACGTTCTAGACATGTGTATTTTTGAAATAATATATTGTTTATTAGATTATTCTAAAATATTGAACTATTTATAACTTTCACTGACGTTTCAGCGTTCTTTTACCTTTATTACATCAGCATATGATATCTGGTTGTGTGTTATTAACATTAAAATCGTTTTAATCAAATAGTTTTTCTAAATATTTCGTTATAACCTTTACCACATTTTTAAAGAAGACTATTTTGAAATATTATTTATCATTTAGTTCAACAAAGAATTGTGGTATATTTTAAAAATATTCCCGATAAATCACAAGTTTACGTTTAGCGAATAAATTTAACGATTTACCCCAAGTTTGGATGCAACCTCTTTGATTTTCTCTACCTTGGCCTCTGACAATCCTTTAATTGCACAAAGTCTTTTCTTGGTAGTCATTAGAATACCCTTGAAAGAAATTAGGTAATACTGAACCTTCTTGTGAGGAAACAAGGCTTAACTAAACAATCTACAGAATGGATTGGAACTAAACATATTTTAAACTGTTAAAAACCAGTGAGAAAGTATTAATAACACTTGTATACAATATGCACAAAGTAACAAATAACGTTTTATATCTACAATATGATTACATACAGTAATTTCGATTTCTTTGAATAAATAAAAGGTTTCGTGATGAAGGGTACGTGTTTAATAAAAAATAAAGTAAACAATAATTACATTTCAGAAATAACTTACTATATAAACAGAAGAAACTGACTGAAGTTCAAAGTTTAACACTAGGTTACTTTTTCAAAACGAATTAACTAAACTTCTTCAAGACACCGACAAAACATATCAATATACAGAGTCTTATAAGATCTAAAGAGGACAATGTGTTTTTCAGTCCACTTGTTTTCGACTAAGCTCCTTTGGTTTACAAGTCCTGTTGTATGGATGGATCCTGCTATCCCTACCTTAACAGTGCAAATTCCAGTTGATTTCAGTTTTTTGATATCCACCACATTCTAGAAAGGACACATATATTCAGTTATTTAAGTAATGCTTCTATAATATTGAATAACAACAGGGAACACTTTCACTAGAGAACAATAGTTGAAAACGAGTATATTATAAAATATTATAGTGTCATAGTGAAAACTTTAGAGTAATGTGATAATTTGTATGCCATAACTATCATATCTGTCTGACACTGTCCATAACTTTGAAATACTGACTAGAGAGAAATCACCCTGCTACCTACGATCCATTTTAAGGGACTGACTGTTACTGTTATAACGCAATCATAGTTGATATTGTTGGGAATATTTTGTGTTACTGCATGGATAGCTCCACCTTAAGCTAAAAGATAATCAGTAGGTGTGTTATTACACGAAGGAGAAAACTGTAAGAAACGTTTAAAGTGCTGTTTTATTGGATCTAAACCTAAAAACCTGATACTTAACATTTACTTTATTTGTTTGTTATCAAGCACAAAGCTACACAAAGGGCTATCTGTGCTCTATCCACTGTGGGTATCGATCAATTCCACTATTTGTAGGTAGAAGAGTAGCCCAAAAGTTGGCGGTGGGTGATGATCACTAACTTCCTTCCCTCTAGTTTTACACTGCTAAATTAGGGATGGCTAGCCCAGATAGTCCTCGTGTATATTTGCGCGAAATTCAAAACAAACCAATATATTCGCCACCTTTGCGCACATGCTATGTCTTCAATGCGTTTTATTTTAGTTCAAAGCTGAAAAATACACAAGCTATGAGGTCGGGCTCGAAATCTAAACTTTAGGGTTACAAAGTCTTCAAGTTTCAAACAATCATGAATTTATATTAGCATCATTTAATTGACAGTTTATGGCATAATTTCTACATTTATCGTAACAAGGCTGACAAACCTTGTTTAAGTAGAACGTGTAAATGTAGTCGTGCTTAATTTTATACCAGAACAAAATATAAACGATAGAAATACATACTTACTATCCCATGGTTCTGTAGAATATCAACATCTTGGAAAAATGACTCCTATCAAAATATAAACATTAATTTCACTACCTAGTCTTGAATGAAGTCTTACAAATTAGATGACCAAAATAGTTTCAAAGCCACGGATATTGTGAGCTAAGTTATCTCATCAAAATATAACATATACAATTTAATTATATTAGAAGTAATAGAAAACAGTATTTTTGTCATAATTTGAAACTTGGTTTAAAATGTATATGATGCTGTTAACCAAGTTGCTAAATGGTTATATATTGATTTACTAAAAGCAAAGGCATGTCAGTCGGTAAGGAAAGAGTGAAACGTGAAAGTTTATTTCATGTGTACCTCAGTTTCATCAAGAATATCTTCTTCCACCACTTGGTCTTCAAAAGCCATATTTCTTGGGTTATGACAAAAAACTACAGAAAAAAATATTTAAATTATTACATGGTTGTGAGATTCAAGATTGTACGTTTATATTATATGTTTCTTATGGACATCATTAAAAACAGTTTGAAAATACAGTGTGGTACGATACATTTTAGCCAAACTTATTTCTATTATTTGTTTTACTTCCATTAAAAACTTATAAAGTAAAATTAGGAGTTTAGCCACAAATATAAAAAAAGTTTACAGCATGCACGTGAATGGAATATTGCTATGGATGCAATGCTTTCAAACCATGCCTGAAACTTTAACAAAAGAGAACATTTTTATATGCAAAAACGGCTGTTCTGGGCCCAGAAAACACTTCAAATAGAAGAGCGAACAACGTTTCGACCTTCTTCGGTCATCTTCAGGTTCAAAAGAGAACAGTCAACTATTCAAAAGCGCTCGAGTTTTGGGTCTAGTTCGAAAACGTTACACATTTTGTAGAAGGTCCTGTGTGCTAAGTTATTAATGAGTAATTATAGATGCTATAAAATTTTTATGACATAGTTAGCGCAGAATACCGAATGAATGATTTATCATATGCCATAAGCCATTCATTTTTATCAAATATTTTAGACAATATAAACAAAAAGTAAAATTAATGTGTTTTTAAAACCTTTTTAACGTAAAAAACAACCACTACGTTTCGCAAACTTTACTTATTGTCAGATGGACACAGTCAGATAATTAAACAAAACTGTTACATATAATAATATCAACATAACATAGATACCACATCGCTAGGCAGCAGTGTAAAGACAAATAAAAAAAAGGAGTCCTGAATAAAAGAAATAATTAAAATGAATATAATTTTACACCTGACTTCTGTTTGATAGTTGGTTTTTAATTGGAAGAGATTCTTTCTTTTATTCAAATTATTTTCTCTGACTTTGATTTTTATTTCCGAAAAGACCAAGGAATCATATTATGAAACATAAGATAAGAGGCATTTAAGCGTTTTTAAGTCTTGTAATTTTGTTTTCCACCATAAGAATCACTACAGTCTCTACATGTAACTCGATACAAGAATCTTGAAATGTCAACAAAAACTAGACAATACAATTTCGTATAGTTTTGTACATGGCGTAAATAAAAATTGGACACTAAAATACACATTCAAAAACACTAAATTTTCCTTCACACTAGCGACAAAACTAGATCAAATTGTACTGCATTTCACACTGAAATATACATCCAAAAACACTAAAAAATATAATATCCATTTCAATGTGAAATTTTCCCTCACATCTGCAACAAAACTAGATCAAATTGTACTGTATTTCAAACTGAAATACACATCCAAAAACACTAAAATTATATTATATCGATTTCAATGTGTAAGTTTCCTTCACACCAGCAAGAAAACTAGACCAAACTGTATTGTCTAGTTTTGTTGACAAAGGGATCTTTTTATCGACTTGCCCCCTAGTGAAACAGCAGTATGTATGAAGACTCGTGCCTGTCTTATCAGGTGCCATGTATAATGAACTGACTTGTGAAAAGAGAAAGTGTAATTGAATATCATTTTACATTGTAACTACTTACGGTAAGGTTGTGGCGATCTGGTATCACCGAAAACTAGTTATTCAATCCAGTAGACAGCACAAAGACCTCCGTCACAAAATACTCTGAATAGAATCTAGTCCGCCACCAACACAGAAATTAGTCCTTGTACAAAGTTCCATCAATATAGACGTGTATAACAGTAGTCGAAAGGTAGGATAAAAACAAAGTATATATTTGTAACAAAATAAAAAAGTTACCGATTAATAATTACTCTTAGGTGATTGAAATTATTACTTTTAACTGCAACAAAGTATAACTTTTTTTTCTTTAAATAGAATGGAGTGTAATAAAAGAACGATGTTAGCTCTAACTAAAATTAAGAAAGTTTACTGTTAGGCTGAATTAGGTCTAAGACTTTCATGCCTGCGGATCAGATGAGACTAACTATTGTTTAATAGTTAAGGTTAATATCTAAAAATTATACTTATCTAACTAGTGGGCTAACAACATAAAATAACTATTTGGTAGATTGTTAGGACAGAGTATTACTAAATTAAATAATTAAACTAAGAACGTAATTACTGCAGTTTAAAATTTAGTCTCAACGAGATAGTAATACATTATTAGGCCTAAAAAAGAAATTTATTATCACAACAAGATTAGAAGTGGTGATTAAGGAATGAAAGGGTTTATAAACTTTCAAAACATTATATTTTCATGCCTTTACAGAAAAAGTAAAATGTAGTATCTTCAAATTGTTCAAGTATTTGGTTGCATTCTTTTTCATTTTCAATTATTTTATTTGTTGTTTGCATCAACCATCTTAGAATCTAACGTAATAAATTTCACAGTTTGAATTTCGCTAATACTTTGACTATCTCCAAACTCATTATAGGTTTCCCAACCCATATGAATGATAGACGTGCTTTCCTTAGGCCTAAGCCTAAAGCACGTATCCGTTAATATCAAATAACATTAATAAGAATAATTTCGACCCATTTTATCCCAGAGAGTCTTGCGAATAATAGCGCCAAACTCTTAAATGGTTTCAAAGTTCGATGTTGTATTTGTTTACAACCACCATATAAGTATTATAAAATATAGGAACTTTTTAATCATATGACTGTAGTCACATTCATACTCTAATCATTTCCATAACAGCTTGGACTTAGGCCTATATCTTGCGGTTAAATTCTGACGATTCTCACCGGTACTGATACTGGAACTTATTTGAGCTACTCGGGTTTTTTTTTCTTACGTTTACAAGTAGATTTTTTTTCTTTTTCTAAAACAGGTCCACTTTACCTAGCTAAGTACCGTTTTTTCTTTTTTGAGAATTTCATACCTATCTATTTCAGGATACAGTTTTTGCCTAAAGTAGATTAATTTGCCATTCTAATTAAATTTGGCACAATTACAATTATGTACGTGATATGTAATCAGATTTAAATCAGACAAAACTTTTTGAAAATTGTTGAATAGAATAATGCTCGGCTGTGTAGGCCTAGACGAGATTTTAAACACTGTAGTATGGTTATCTTAAGTTAAAATTAAACTAAGGTCAATGCAGATATAAAATACTAATAGCCTAGATTAAAATACTAATGATAACATTGTATGAAGTAAAACTCATTACCTATAAAACTCGTATTTAGTGTCCAGTATGTAACCAACGATCAACGTTGACATTTAATTATCTCAATTTAGTTTTTTTATCGTCTGCTCAACAGTGGCTCCGTGTAATGGTTGTAGAAGTTATTGACGCTTTACAAAAAAAATCGCAAAAATGTAATTTAAAAATTAGTCCTAATAGTTTCGGAACAATTTTCTTCAAAATAAGGCTTTTTATATATATGATTCATTTACTTCTAAATGTTTTAGAAAACATAACCCAATGAAATTTTGGAAAATTTTAAGATAAAATTTGTGATAAAAACATATTATATTTGCGCTTAATCAGCTCAAAAGAAGCAGAGAAAATATACTATTGAAAAAAGTCTTTCTTAGTTTTTATAGTTTCATGTTATATATTTTATTTAATATCGTACTGTTATAATCGCACCCCAGTGGCACGGTGGTATGTCTGCGAACTTACACACTAAAAACGGGGTTTCGATACCCCTGGTGGGCAGAGCGCAGATAGCCCATTGAGTAGCTTTGTGCTTAATTCTAAACAAACAAACTGTCAGAATCTTTAAAATTTAGTTTTATGAGTATTAATGATCTATGAATAACAATACATCTAAACTAATGTATTTCAAGTGGTGTTTCATAGAATCCTAACGTACCCCTAAATTTCATCAGGAATTCCCCAATATGGTAACAGGTAATCAAGATTTTATCTTTTTTCTAAAAGTTATTGAGTGTTAACCTGTTATGGACAAAATGAATTTTTAAAATCACGAGTTAGCTGTTATTTGGTATTTTATACACAGTTATACACAAAATCAAAAAATTAAAAAAATATATATATATACGTATATAGCTTTACCTGTGTGTGTATATATATATATGTGTGTGTGTGTGTGTACATGTGATAAGAGAAGAAGACATGATTTTGAACAAATGTAGTTAAAACGATTTTTTAGGTTATTTCATTGCGAGAAATTTCATATTGATAATACTGTTATACACATGGTCGCTTTCATTTAGGCTAGACGTTAAGAATGTATTAAGGAAGAAGAAACGAAATAAGAAAATTCATGGTTTTATAAAGTTTGAAAATCACTTATCAAACTCAAAACGATAAAACCCGTATAACCCGAACGCTCTCGAAGAAAAACCTTTCTTGAAAATAAGAAGAAAGATCCTTCTTTCGAAAGCGATCGGGTCATAGGGTTTTTATTATTTCATATCTACACTTCTTGCATTTACTGTTTTTCTAATATTATGAATGATTTAAACCAAAATGTTCCTATTTCTTATCGAAAGAAAGAAAACCTTATATTTTGCTTCAAAATAAATAATATAAACAAATAAATTCTCTATTTGTTTCATCAATACACTGTTTGTAACAAGAACTTTATCAACAACGTATGAAATTAATAAACGCGTAACAAAATTGATTTAATTAAAATTAACGTTTCTATGTGATGCATCCACTACAGAGCCTCAACTATTGTGTTAGTAAACACAAACTTTTAAAGGAAATAAAATCACAATTTACAATGTAATTATTAAGTTTATCCTAGACATGGTCAATTTTGACGTGCCTTCCTTTAATTGTGATGTTCAGTGGTTTGCGTCTCACTGCGACAAAAATGCGCTTTGGACCTGCAGTGTGTAGTGGATTATCAATCTAACACTCTTGGTCCAATATTAAAAAATGGAAACTTTGTTCGAACTTCAGAAGCAAATTATTAAATATGAATTTATTGTAGACACAATAATGGCTCGCACCTTTTCAATTTTGTAATTACGTCGATATCAATAGATGGCGCTTTCTTTGCTCTTGTGGTAATATAATGACAACAGCAGATGACAATATTTACTAACTTTCCAGTTATTGTTATTAGTAACATGTGACAACGCTCGTTGACAGTTCACTTATTTTTATCAGTACTTGTTAACAGTATAGTTACTATTATCAGCAATATATCACAACACATGGTAACAAACCAGTTTTTATTATCAGCAATATATCACAACACATGGTAACAAACCAGTTATTATTATCAGCAATATATCACAACACATGGTAACAAACCAGTTTTTATTATCAGCAACATATCACAACACATGTTAACAAACTAGTTATTATTATCACCAACATATCACAACACTTGCTAACAAACTAGTTATTATTATTAGCAACATATCACAACACTTGCTAACAAACTAGTTATTATTATCACCAACATATCACAACACTTGCTAACAAACTAGTTATTATTATCACCAACATATCACAACACTTGCTAACAAACTAGTTATTATTATCACCAACATATCACAACACTTGCTAACAAACTAGTTATTATTATCACCAACATATCACAACACTTGCTAACAAACTAGTTATTATTATCACCAACATATCACAACACATGCCACTAGTTCGTTTGTTTTTTATATATATGTATGTATATTGACGTACGACAACAGTTAGTGACAGTCTGTTTGTTACATATATATATGTATGTATATTGACGTACGACAACAGTTAGTGACAGTCTGTTTGTTACATATATATATGTATGTATATTGACGTACGACAACAGTTAGTGACAGTCTGTTTGTTACATATATATATGTATGTATATTGACGTACGACAACAGTTTGTGACAGTCTGTTTGTTACATATATATATATATGTGTATGTATATTGACGTACGACAACAGTTTGTGACAGTCTGTTTGTTACATATATATATATATGTATATTGACGTACGACAACAGTTAGTGACAGTCTGTTTGTTACATATATATATATATATTGACACAGAACACCACTTGCTAACAATCCATTTGTTATAAATATACATATATACATATACATATACATATATGTATATTGACATACAAGAACACTTGCTGAGTCCATTTGTTACATGCACATATATATTTTGACATATGACAATACTTGCCAACAGTCCATTTGTTACACACACACACACACACATACATATATATAACTTAAAGACAAGCCGAAACAAAAATAAACTGAAAAACGCTGCACTAATTGAAAAGTTCCCATGGTACATTATACAATGTGGGATTGTAAAATGTACCCTCGGTTTTGGAGGTGACTGAGGAAATAGGACCCACATTGCGATGGAGATACACCGTATATCAGTCTTAACCTTCATTCGCTAGTCTCACATAAGAAGTAAAACAGTAGCACGAGATATAGAGATTAGCAGACAGATATGGGGATGCCCAAGATCACAACGTCCCAAAAAGTATGTTTTTATTATTAACATTTACATTTTTTATATAACCGAGCAAAATATTAAGTAATTTATTTAATAATATAGCCGGTTGTTTGATAACTGTTCTTATTTAATTGGAGGTATATGCAGTTTGGGAATAGCATAGAGAAACGGAAAATCTATATAATAATTTTGTTTAGAATAAAATTTATTATAAGCTTTAATGAAATTATTAATTACTGTATCTTTGGATTGATTTCTTTTATCATAATTAATACGTGAAACATTTTACAAATGATACCAATGTTACAGTTTGCCTTATCAATGAGAACTATAACATAGTTTTCTTGAATCGTATATTTGTAACTGATGAAACAATAAATCTGTCGTAGTTCTTTAATTTATATGAAATAATTTTATTTTTATTTTTAAGTACTTACAACTTCCATTCCAAAAATCATCAGATTGAATACGATGTAATATAGTTACGTTTTAAAATATATTTATCAATATTGTTTTTCAATGTATTCTATAATATTATTCTTGTTACATTTTGTTGCTGTGCTGTATTTAGATCCTGTGTTGAGTATTTCACTTGATATTTTATCTTTTATAATATCTATATTACCAGTAATAATATGTTTATGAAAACTATCAATAAATAAACTATTTTTACACTCACAAGGTAAGTTATTAACATCATCCACATTTAAATTAACTAAAAACTGTTATAATTATATAGTGATAAACCAATTGGAACTTCGTATTTATAACTAACAGTAGGCTATAAGTTTTTACAAGGAAAAATATTATTTGTCATACATTGATGAATAATTTTAGAAATGTGCACATTATTGAATATTTGATGTTTAAAATGAATTATGAAGACTGGAATTGCCATTTCTCGTTTTCAAAACTTGATAATTCATTTTTATAAATACAATATAGTACCAGCAACAACCTTTATAATACAATATAGTACCAACAACAACCTTTATAAATACAATGTAGTACCAGCAACAACCTTTATAAATACAATGTAATACCAGCAACAACCTTTATAAATACAATGTAGTACCAGCAACGACCTTTATAAATACAATGTAGTACCAGCAACAACCTTTATAAATACAATGTAGTACCACCAACAACCTTTATAAATACAATATGGTACCACCAACAAACTTTTTAACTATAATATAGTACCAGCAACAACCTTTATAAATACAATGTAGTACCCCCAACAACCTTTATAAATACAATATAGTACCACCAACAAACTTTTTAACTATAATATAGTACCAGCAACAACCTTTATAAATACAATGTAGTACCACCAACAACCTTTATAAATACAATGTAGTACCACCAACGACCTTTATAAATACAATATAGTACCACCAACAAACTTTATTAACTATAATATAGTACCAGCAACAACCTTTATAAATACAATGTAGTACCAGCAACAACCTTTATAAATACAATGTAGTACCAGCAACAACCTTTATAAATGCAATATAGTACCACCAACAAACTTTTTAACTATAATATAGTACCAGCAACAACCTTTATAAACACAATGTAGTACCAGCAACAACCTTTATAAATACAATGTAGTACCAGCAACAACATTTATAAATACAATGTAGTACCACCAACGACCTTTATAAATACAATATAGTACCACCAACAAACTTTATTAACTATAATATAGTACCAGCAACAACCTTTATAAATACAATATAGTACCAGCAACAACCTTTATAAATACAATGTAGTACCAGCAACAACCTTTATAAATACAATGTAGTACCAGCAACAACCTTTATAAATACAATGTAGTACCAGCAACAACCTTTATAAATACAATGTAGTACCAGCAACAACCTTTATAAATGCAATATAGTACCACCAACAAACTTTTTAACTATAATATAGTACCAGCAACAACCTTTATAAACACAATGTAGTACCAGCAACAACCTTTATAAATACAATGTAGTACCAGCAACAACATTTATAAATACAATGTAGTACCACCAACGACCTTTATAAATACAATGTAGTACCACCAACAAACTTTATTAACTATAATATAGTACCAGCAACAACCTTTATAAATACAATATAGTACCAGCAACAACCTTTATAAATACAATGTAGTACCAGCAACAACCTTTATAAATACAATGTAGTACCAGCAACAACCTTTATAAATACAATGTAGTACCAGCAACAACCTTTATAAATACAATGTAGTACCCCCAACAACCTTTATAAATGCAATATAGTACCACCAACAAACTTTTTAACTATAATATAGTACCAGCAACAACCTTTATAAATACAATGTAGTACCAGCAACAACCTTTATAAATACAATGTAATACCAGCAACAACCTTTATAAATACAATGTAGTACCAGCAACGACCTTTATAAATGCAATATAGTACCACCAACAAACTTTTTAACTATAATATAGTACTACCAACAAACTTTATTAACTATAATATAGTACCAGCAACAACCTTTAGTAACTGTAATAAAAGTTAAAACGAACAGTGTTTTTCAGCATACAGTTAAATACTTTTGTTGTACGACCAATCAAAGGCCTTAAAACAGGCATTCAAATATAAATCAATAAAGATGTAATATCTCGTAGAAATGCTTATAAAATATTATAATTTTTAAACACCTTTACCGAAGGTGAAAAATACGAAAAATAAAATGTATTCGCCATCTGTTTGTTTGTAAAGGCATTTTGTGTTTCACATAGAGAGACACTGGTGTTTGTTCGAACTGTCCGACTTTCCCATTGAACACACGTGGAAGACATGGAGAAGCCAGAACCTGTAAGAATGTCTTTTAGCATCAATTTGTCTTCTTCGCTTTGTTTCATCAGGACTTTCATTTCACGTGTAATATTTTTCGCCATCTGATTCAGCTAGTTTTTCCTGAACTTTCTTCATTCTGTTTTGTCTCTTATTTACTTTTTCTTTCGTGCAACTCTGAACTGTTTTTAGTTTTCTTCAGAATTTTAGTTCACAGTAAACGTCACAGATGGTGCTAAAGGTGTACAATTGTAAGTGGTTTGTTCCAGTAGATATGTCGTCCAGTAATTTGAGTGTTACAAATATACCAAATCCTTAAATTAATCTATAATGGAATTTAAAATGTTTGCCTTAAATATTTTAATTTGTAAAAGAAAATTAACATGAAATTCTTATTCGGCTGAGATTAAACGTGAGACTTCCACACGAGAATTGAGTATTATAACTACCAAGCCACTTTCACAACCAGTGTTTGAAACCCAATGTTATCAACTATTAATTTAGAATATCATAGTGTTCGTGTTTCTCTAAATATTGAGATAACTTGCCTTAAACATAATCACTTAGTTGAAAATGTGTATTAAAAATTCGTGTTTTAACCACTGAGGTAATTTCACCGTTAAAACAAATTGCGACTGTCATTTGATATTACGGTAGTTATATTGTAATAACAATATGTGTATAAAGAATGTTTGTTTTATAGTATTTCAAATCTACCAAAGACATAGGCGGTATTATCTTTTGGGCAAACGCTCGATACCTCACACATTAATGAATTCCCGATGATATGCTTTGAAATCTACTTTTAAGTTTTATTACCATTATGAGGCACCATTTATTGAATTCTGCCCAAGTCTCTAAGAACTAAGACCGTCCCTGGATAAAGGCTTACTGACTGAACCATGCAGAAGAAAATCAAGTGCTTATTGAATAAATATTTATACGTAGTCAAGCGCCTAATTTTGTAATTTATTACTTGTGATGGCAAAAAACTGGATGTTGAAAATCAAACTTAAGAAAATATAATATTTCATAAAACATGCTTAGATATTTTTAAATTAAATTTTCAAAAATCTGTTACTGATTTTCAAACACATCGATAATAATGTATTCTGTCGCCATCTGTTGAGTATAAAAATATATTTAAGTTGTTTTTGGCACATGTAGTTATTGACATTTGTATACAATGTGACATTATCCTTGATTTAAAGTACAATTGTATTTGTATTTTTCCAAATATTCAAACAGCTTGTTTGTGAGCATAATAATAAATATACAACAAATAAATGCAATAAAATAAAATTTTGATTAGACTGAAATTTGAACGCAAAATATTTAGATGAGGGTCAAATACTGGTGAGGAGGCCAGTCTTCCTAACCAGCCCTTAGAAAACTGTTTTAGATTCGTTAATATAAACCATCGTGTTACCATATTTGTTTTTTCACTTATATCATGCTCTAAATTCATACTCGATTGGGATTTTAAATCGAGGTTTTCATTTGAGACAAATCATTGAGCCAATAGAACGTTACCACCATAGAATGGAGCATTAGTAACAGAACTAACCCATTAGCTGATTTGGCATGTATTTTTGTTTAATATCTGACAAGTCCCAAAGGAGCGTGAGAGACAACCAAGAGCACTCAGAAACCAATGTTCCTTTTCAGCCACGATTGCGAAATTCGGAGTTGGTCCTACAGGGGAATGAAATATATTACAAGCTGCATGGAACTGTAACTATTTACTTATTAATTATGTCTACCTGAGGTGGGTAAAAACTATCTAACTAAACTGACTAATTCTTATGCAGCACTCGGATTGACGTTTTAAGTCAAGTAATGTTTAAAAATAACACTTCATGACTAAGTTCATAAGTATGCATTTAAATTTTAAAAATAAAATTAAACTAGATTGAAAATCTGCTTAATTTGAATTTCTTATTAAGTTGGTGGCGGAATAGCACCTTTTCAGGACTGGGTTCACAGAATCCAAATACTCAAGATACAAATTAAGAGGAAGAAGGAGTACCCCGGAAAAAACAAAATAAACTACACGTCCAAGAATCTGAATAGAATTGTTCTGACTGTGTTTAAAGAAAGCTGGACGGAAGAAAGACAGAAGTTTCATACACATTAGATATAACTGAACATTTAAAGTTCCCTAGGCTGGTGAGAAGTTGATGATAAATCATGGAAGTCTGGTTGTAGGCTTCTTCAAACATATGGCCATCTTCAAGTGGAATTATATGAGCACGGGAGCAACATTTTCGTTGGTCGAACTTGGCATCATTCACGTGTTTATCGAGTGAATGTGTGTGTGTGTGTGTGTGCGTGGATATTGAACGATGGTATCTCCGAAAGTCGTGCACGGGCTGTTCTTCTGTTTGGGATTTTTTAGAGGCACTGTTATGGGTTTAGGTATTCGACGTTTGGAAGGAATGAGTGACTGTTGAAGCATGATCTAGTGAAACTTGAGTCTGTGTGTATTGAACCTTCAATGAATCTTTCTTGAATTGTGGGATTTGGGTAAAACTTTCTGTAAGTTGAAGTTACTCCTCAGGTTGTGTAGTCTGTGTTGAGATATCCTCGAAGTTTCTTTTCACTTGTGAACGTTTCTTGCCAAGCGTGATGTGAAACATGGCAGCAGGTGTTTACATGGTTATCATAGAAAATTTGCTGGTTCATGTTAATTGAGCTGGAGATTTGACTGAAAAGATTGTAGCTGGTGTCATATTGTTTTTTCTGCTCTATGCTAGTATATATTCAGCGGTGGAAGATGTTACTATCTTTATATAGTGGTCCTAGAGTGGATACGATGTACTGCATGTAGGCCATAGTACTGAGTGAACATCTTCAGATGAAATCGAATGGTCGATGCTCCTAAGGAAAATTGCAAAACGTTGAGAGTTAGAAGTGGGTGGTTTACAGAAAACTAGGAGTTGAGCTCTGCGTGTAACATAGAGGTTAGGTCTGAAAGTGAGAGATTAAACATGAATTTCATCCCTTTGTAGGAGTGTTGCTGTCGTAGAGTCAATGGTGATGTTGAATTTACTTTTTTTAGAAAAAACATTAATCCAATTGAGGGAAAAGGCCTCTGGTGTAATGTCGATGATGTGGACTGAGGAGGTTATCTTCCCACAGGAGGGCCACACACTTGATCACTGATCGTAGAAATAGAAGTCTTCATGACTCTCTGGCTAAACGAACCTCACTGGCTCCAACATTTCCTTACAAACGAAACAGTTATTAATGGAGTCCAACCAATCTTCATCATTTTGTAGTTACAACATAATACTCAGATCACATATGAATATTACAGAAACTTGAACATTAAATATGTAAACAAGAACAAAGTTTCTAAACAGTTTCTGCTTGAAAAAATCATTTTATTTTACAGTATTACAGCAGAGAGGTTGTGAAATTTTTAAAGTCTTGTTGCAGTAGTTACGAAAAATAAAATATATTTTTTAGTATCAGAGTTTCTATTTTTGATCATTATTGAGAAGGTTGCAATCAGTTTGAAATGTAACTTTAAATTTAATTTGATATTTTGTTTTGTCAACTTAAACATCCAACTTCCTAATCTAAATCACATAAGAATGGTATGATTGGCATAGATTTAGTGGCAAATTATCTTTCAACAATATATGTATGATTACTTAGAAAAATGTTCCAGTCGGAAGAAATCTACGAACGTCTCTTCTCCTTCACTCTGGCCTGGTGGTTAAGTCACTCGACTAGTAATCTGAGGGTCGCGGGTTCGAATCCCTGTCACATCAAACATGTTCGTCCTTTCAGCTGTAAGGAGCGTTATAATGTAACGATCAATCCCACTATTCGTTAGTAAAAGAGTAGCCCAAGAGTTGGCGGTGGGTGATGATGACTAGCTGTCTTCCCTCTAGTTTTACAGTGCTATTTAGGGATGGCAAGCGCAGTAAGACCTCGAGTTGCTTCGAGCGAAATTCAAAACAAACCAAATGGCCTAAATCACGCCCTAAATCAATAAATAAGACGAACAATTAAACCACCTTTTCCATAATACATAACGAAGAATATCGTTTTATTGGTGCAGTGTTAAAATGTATGTTGCCCAACTGAGAATAACAAAAATAATGAGATATGTTTTCGAAGGTTTATTTCAAAAACATATAGTTACTATTCACGTACTCTTGAACAATAAAAAACTCCAGAATGTCAACACATTGTGTTTTAGAAACATTAAGATTCATGTCTGTTTTGTATTGAAGAAGTCACATAACCGACACGTATAGTTTTGTTTATCGACACGTACAAGCTGAAGATATGACGTAATAAGAAATAAATCTATTTACAATTTATGGGAATGATTATTTTTTTTATTCGTAAAATATCTGTCATTTACAGTTCAACATCAATGGTAGAAAGCACCTGAGTGGTTAATATGAACCAATGAGCTCACTCATTCCGATCTTATGGACTGGACCTTTGATGATTAGATACGCCGTTGTGGTCCGGCATGGCCAGGTGATTAGGGCGCTAGATTGGTAATCTGACAGTCGCGGGTTCGAGTCTCCGTCGCACAAAACAAGTTTGCCATTTCAACCGAAGGGGCATTATAATGTTAGAATTAATTACATTATTTCTTGGTAAAAGAGTAGCCCAAGGGTTGGCGGTGGTTGGTGTTGACTAGCTGCCTTCTTTCTGGTCTTACACTGCTAAATTAGGGTTGGCTGGCGCAGATAGTCTTCCTAAGGCTTTTGGCGAAATTCGAAAACAAACAAACGCCGTTACATCTGCACTTTGTTTTTCTGAATCCAGTTTCAATTAGAATTTTGTTTTGGTATGAAGAATATTTAATAACCATATCAGTATTTTGTATTCCTTCACATGTTTTTGTAGGTGTTCCTTTTTTAATTTTTTGTTTATTTTTAATTACGTTTCCCAAGGAATGCTTAAAACAGAGAATAAATAACGGAATTCCTACTTAAAGAACAGTTATATAAGATTCGTATCAGTTAATGTTAAAGATACCTTACCCGATGGTCTGTACATCGTAGTACCTATAGTTTTGAATATTTTCAAAACTTTACTTCCTAACCTTCTAAATTATATTTGCATCTGTATAAGGAGTCTGGTAAGGTCATTTTAAAGTTTGATTCCATATAATCAAATGGTAACTTTTCAATTTTTTAGTTTCACCCTCCCAATAGCTCAGGACAATAGCTTAAGACTTGCTTAACAGTTAACCAGCTTCAGACTTTTCAGGCAATCCGTTGTGTAGCTTTAGACTTCACAGACAGCTAATTACGTAGTTTTAAACTTCACAAACAGCCAACTATGTAACTTCAGACTTCACAAACGACCAATTGTGTAGCTTTAGGCTTAACAGGTAGCCCATCGTGTAGCTTTATAATTAACAAAACTTTTAAAAACTCTGCCAGCAGTTAACACGTTAAACACATCATTACCGTTGAACTTCTAAAAATATTTTGGGTTGGAGTTTTGCTAGCGATGCTTCCAAACTAGGCCATCTTGATGTATGAAAGTTCACGAAAAACATACGCATACGTGTGTCATGTTTTATTACTTGACAATTACAGATGCATTAGCTACTAATGCGTTATATACAGTATATATATAAGTGTAGTTTCACTTAACTCGTATCGTCTGATTAGAATACACAATTATAATAACCTTCACTTTAATATGTACATATTTAAATTACGTACTAAACGTGAACCCACTCTAGGGGTGGGGCTGATGAGAACAGGTTGACCTACATTTTTTTTTCCAAATAAACCCTAAATAACTTCCAAATATTCAACATTTGGTATAACTTGATTAGCACATTTTAACAATGAAGAATTTCATACTGACGAATGAAGTATAATTAATAACGTCTAACCCTACTTTTCAACATAAACTGGCAGTTCATGAAAGTCATTTTCGAATAAGTGTATTTATATCATCATACATATATATATTAGATATGTACATAACAGCACAGTGGTTTCCGCATGTGTTAAACAGTCACTTATTTTAACAATATTTTAAATTTCCGAAGTGTTAAACAGTCACTTATTTTAACAATATTTTAGATTTCCGAAGTGTTAGTCACTTATTTTAACAATATTTTAGATTTTCCGTAGTGTGTTAAACAGTCACTTATTTTAACATTTTAGATTTCCGTAGTGTGTTAAACAGTAACTTATTTTAACAACATTTTAGATTTCCGTAGTGTGTTAAACAGTCACTTATTTTAACAATATTTTATATTTCCGTAGCGAGTTCAACAGTAAGTTATAACAGGAATGTTTTAAACACACAACGTCTATAGCCTTGAAGTGACACTTAACCTTCAAAGAAAGTGGTATAAAAATATGATAACACACAAGTTAGGGCTACAGGCAATAAATACAATCTCGTAAATTCATGTGAAATAAGAAAAATAAGTACATTCACACACGACAAATTTTGATTTGTTGGGGGTGGATTGGCGGCATAAAAATGTATATATTCTTAAAGTGTACTTTTCCACATGGAATCCACTCTAGACGTCTTTCATAGCGTACATTTTTTTTCTTAAAACAACCAATTAATGATGCGAGATTTATTTATACGTACTACTGTTATTGAAAGTAAAATGTCAGGAGAAAATTTAAGAAAATATCTTAGATACTGTATCCGACAAAGGCACGTGGACAACTGAGGAGTAATTAAAGTTTAACTTGAATGAAAACATTTCTTGCTAGAACACGCTTGATGAATCACAGACACAAACACACACATGTATATATATACACACATTACATCGACATATTAAGAATAACTATAACTGACGGGCTGTGAAAAGTTTGTGTTCTTATTGTTTCGAAATGTCCTTAATGTCACTTTTTAAACGAACGAAGAGCTTTCCTCTGGTCCATGGATTCTGTAGGCTAAGTGGTTTGAATTCATCGCTTAAACAGCGCTCCCTTGTGTCAAGTATCGCAGTAAGACAAAAGTCTTTTAGTTGTTCTGTGCTATAAATAGGACCTTTTACACCTTTCAGAACGATGGCCGTATTAAGTTGCTTCACTACAAGGTTGACTATTTCTCGGGCGGTGGTATGCGGTGAGACATGTAATTTTACGCTGTATAGACCACTTTTGTACGCTGTGTAAATTCGCAGAATGTCTGGTTGTGGATCGCAGCCGGATGACGAAGAAGGCGAAGACAGCCTGCTGAAGAAATCACCATCCGACGTTTCGTCTTCGCTGTCCTGACTGATGTATTGACAATATTGAGTCTCTACTCCTTCGTCGTCCACCTCGGCATCATCCGTCTCACGAGATGATAACGACCTAATACTGTCAGTTGTACTACTTCGCATGTTACCATTACTGGCAAACGCGGTGCAATCGATTAACCATTTTTGCTTCTGTTCACTTTCATCATCTTCATTCGTATTTTCGCTTTGCAACGAACCGGGATTGGAAGTTATTATGAGTTTGGGTTCTTCAGGTTCTAGTTCAACGGTGCTCGTACTTAGATTAATACTGCTATTCTTTGGAAAATCCGCGGTCGTCGAATTGTTCGGAGCTAACCTCGATCTTTGGTTATTTTTCAGCAGGTGAGAGGTGGACACACTTCGACGAATCTCTTTATAACGACATTCTGAGGTCTGTAGGGCTAAATAATTTGATGACGTTGTCACCTTCAAAGAGTTTTCACTTATTGTATCTTCTGAGTACAGTGTGCAGTTCTCCCTTTTACATCTGAAGAGTTCTTGAATCGGAGACTGATGAGGGGAAGGCTGTGGAGAAGGGGACCCCGAATCTTCGAGCCAGATGTGACCCAACAAAATGCCACCGTTGGTCTGCTTATCTCTAGCGAACGTTAGCACGTCTATGATCCACCGCATGGCTCGCCAAGTGTTGTCTACTTGGGTTTGAAGTTCCTGTAACTGATTCAGTCGATCTTTCGCTGAACTAACTTCAGTTGCTGAGAATGCCTGCGAAGAATAAACAAGCCACTCGTGACGAAAAGACGTTATTAAACATTAACACTTTGAATGTTTATGTTTTCTCCACTAGAACACTTGGATTTAAATGACCTTACTTAAAATCTCAAAGATTACATAAAGCACCAAATAATGATTTTTCCAATAAATATGTTTTGCTCACTTTAAAGGATTTAATGGTCGTCTTAGAATCACTTAAAGACATCAAAACATTACGATAGGGCAGAATTAAAACCCAAGACTTTGCTAATCGGTAAATAATTTGACAATCTTTTTACTTCTCTGGTAACTTAACACTATGTCTGGTGGGAACCAATGAGATAGAGACACAAATATTCAGTACATCATGTGATTACCTCAAACACCCAATCAATGAACAGAAGGCAAAGATCCAGATTCGTCTCAAATTTAATTCATAAGAAAATGGTAAAGCACGAATATTTTAGAAAATAATGAAATACTAATAAATAATCAATTTTTAACAGTTGTAAGTAAAATGATCCAGAGTGCTTACCTCTCGCTGGGCATGGTGAGCAAGCATGGTGTCCAATTCCAATAAGGCGGAAAGTCGAGAGTACCGGGAGATGAAGATGGAATTGTATGTCATCATGTGTACTGTTAAAATATATAAAATTAACCAACGAAAAAATGAATTAGGAAAAAATAAATGTATTTACACATATTGTATAAAAATGGCAGGATGTTAAGCTTTATATTTTCAGGCAAGAATAAATCACGAAGTCACCAACGAAGAATTAAACAAATAAAGCAGGAAAATAAGTCACTTAACTTAGAGCTTAGAGGAAAAAATTATGTATAACAATTCCTGATATTAGTGTTAAGACAAGTCCACAGTCAAACTTTAACACTTACCTATTTCAAAGATTTGAACAGGTAGAGGAATACAGTCAGCACGAGATAAGAAGTCGTCTGTTTGGCCAGGAACAGAACACACGTTGTCTGTCGGTGGAATCATTAATAAAAATGAAACGTCTGGACTCAGCTCAATCACTTCCAGATTGTAGATTCTTGAAGAGATTAAAATATAATAACTTACAGTATCTGCAGAATTACAATTAAAATATTTAAGCTTTACTTGGAAAAAAAGTATTTTATGAATCTGTTGTTTAGAACAAAAACATCTTAGTTCATATAACGAAGTCATCAGTTTCTACTGTTGATGTCAAGAGCAGTTTATAACAAAAAATGTATTTCAACAATGTTTGTGATTTCTGTTTGTTACGTAGCATATTCAGAATATCTAATTATGTTTGTCATAACATATTAGAATTAGGCCTATCATATTAATAAACTACATAATAAGTAGGAAAATCTTTGCTCTATGAAATAATGTGTAGCTGTATACACACACAAGGTGACTGGCCAGTAATCAGACTAGGACACATATAGAAGAAACGTGCAGTTTTTTCCACAATAAACTCTGCAAACGCTAATATAAACCAGAATGCAAAAAGTCAGTTTAAACACTTATTTCATTATTCAAATTGCTGTAACCTTCGTTCTTGTGGTAATTGTAAAATGTATTAAATCCTTGTTGTGTCCGTGATCTGTTGCGCTGTTCTTAATATCCTATAATTAGGACTTGTTAACAAGGTAAACCAATTTCATCGACGTACCTGTGAGTGTTAATCTGGTCAGATGGAATGTTGCACTGGCAACAGAGGTTTTTAACTGCAGCTGCCAAAAGCCTTTGAAACTGTAGTTGGGCTGTTGTGGGGAGTTTGGAGTTCTCAGCAGATGCTAAAAATTGCATCCACACCCATTCCTCTCTGAATAAAAAAGCAGAAACGTAAATTCATCCAATATTTCATAAAGAGAAAACAAACAGAATTTAAACAGGTTAAAAGTCCCACTAATTACCTGAACAACAGCCATACTGAAAACAAACATAAGTGATAAACTGACATGCTTTTCCTACATTCTATATTACTTAATAAAACACAAGGTACTCAAATGTTATTAGATATTATATTTGTTTGATTATTAATCATGAAGCTACACAAGGGGCTATCGGTATTGTGCCCACCACTAGTATCGAAATCCGGTTTTTAGCAGTGTGAGGCCCCTTAGATTTACCGCTAAGCCACTGAAGATATGGAATAAAGTGTATATTATTTAATTATGTTGAGGAAGGTGATGTAAAGTGAAAATCCATTCTCTCGTTACGTCATTACTGACACTGGAAACAATAGAATTACATTTACTCAATAACCAGTAATTAAGAATTTACTAAATAAAACCATTAAATCAATTACAATGAATCACTGTAACGTTTACAACTATATAAAAAGTAATATGTGCATAACAGTGCCACCTACAATGTAAATATTTTTAAGTAAGCAAAATTCACAGTAACAGACAATATACAGACACACGGCTTTATCTGAACGTTTTGAATTTGTGTCACTATAAATGTAATATGTTACGGATTTAATATTATTTTAATATCAATGTTTGTTTCAGTTTAATATATATTCAGAAATGTATGTAACTTATATTATTAAATGTGTAATCCCGCCTTTTCTGTAAATCTGTAGAAGATTCTTGAGCGTAAGAATCAACAATGTACAATTTATGTAAAATACTAGTGATTGCCAGTATTATTGCCAACTGGACTCTAGAGAACTTCGCCTGAAGTTAATAAATCGACGTCCCAAGAAACAATTTTATATTACTAGTTTGTTACAGACAGTATACTATAAATCTATGATGCTATGATTGTGATTAACGTTTATACCT
This sequence comes from Carcinoscorpius rotundicauda, assembly GCA_011833715.1. Taxonomy (NCBI): domain Eukaryota; kingdom Metazoa; phylum Arthropoda; class Merostomata; order Xiphosura; family Limulidae; genus Carcinoscorpius; species Carcinoscorpius rotundicauda. The sequence goes on from CM022392.1 coordinate 5,118,162, forward strand.
TTCGAACATTACAAACTGTTTAACTTCAGTAGATTAATTTCGGACGTTAGTATTTTTACAAGGACATTAAATATCGTCGTCGGTAGAAAGTTTGCTTGTAAGCGGCACAAGTCCAGTCAAGAATAGACAGCTATTTAGCTCAAGCGAGATGTAACAATATCAAGTGAGTATTAATTTGATTTGCTCATGGTAGGTCGATAAAACATTTAGTTCCAGACCAGATAGAAGATTTATTATAGTTTTTAACTTTGTAAAACTTTTACATATAAATTACAAATAATAACTGATATTGTAAATTATGTTGTTGTTTGTATATTAAAATATATTTGTGTTGAGAAACAAAACTATGTGTACCAGTTTTGTTTTGTTTTTTGGAAAATACCATAAATCTGATAAATCTCGACACTCAATTAACTTACAAATTTAAATTTCCCGCTGTTGCTATTTGAAATCGTAAGACGTAACAACGTAGCATCATAAATCGAAGACTCGTCCGAGATAAATAAATTATAATACATAACAAATAGCTTTAATATAAAATAGTTCAAGATTAGGTTTATATTATCTATATCTCAAGAGGTGATAGTTGTTGATCGCTGCTAATAGTTGTTGATACTTATCTATAACCCAATAGGTGATGTTACGATTATAGTATCCACATCACAAAAGATTAGGGTTAGTATCAAAGCATCTACAACACAAGAGATCAGTTTGTTACGTGTATCATAAGAGACAGAAGTTAAAATTATAGTATGCTCTCCATAATACATAATACCTCAAAAATCTTTCCAACTCTGTGTATCTTACACTTCAGTTACATAAGAATATTACTGTTTATATGGTAAATTGTAGATTAGATATTTCCACTTCACGTGATAACATCTGAACTTAAAACGAGAAAGATAAGTTTTCTAAAAGGATGTATGGCTTTATGAAGAAAGTCTTGGTTATGGCTCAGCAGCAGTTTTAACACCGAGAATCTATAATATTATAAACATACTTAGTCACGTGCGGGTTATCCCTGATCCGGCAAAAAGGTAGAACATTTGGAACTTTCCACGGCACGAACACGCGGATAACGTCAACTGAACTCTTCAATTTCACGTATCCAAGATACAGTCCACGTGACAAACGACGAAAACTGACATGATTGTAATTGATTATCACCTGAAAAGTTATAAAGAACCTAAAATATATTAAACGAAACAAAAATAAGATTAGATTTTCAGTGTTAGATCTCAAAGTCAAATATATTGTTACACGCACCAGAATGCAAAGGGTTTTAAATAGATGTAGCGTTAAATTCTCATTTTAAATCAGTACTTCAAGGAGTATTGTTAATGAACGAGGCGTAGACTCAAAGCTAATCTTTAAATAGCTCAGAAAAAGTCGATATTATTTGACATTTTATTACAAGTACGTAGAAAGTTCATTCTCGCCACAAAGTACCTGAAGTGACGACAGTAACAAGTCGTTGGCAGGAGGTGTTTCACCATCATCACTGGTATTGTTGGATGAAAATTTACGATGAAGTTTCGCCAGGGGGAGCCACCGCACTGACAAGCTCTTCTGACTTTTGGGGTCACTCACATATTTAACGGTGGTTATCACGAGCGTTCCTTCAGAGTCTTTAAATGGTTTGTAAAATAGCTGTCCTAAGTCGCAGGTCCCTAAGGCAGCCTAGATATATAGATTGAAATATGGTTCGAAGATCGCATAGCTAAGCCTAAGTTGAATGGAAAGAAAAAACACTGTCCTAAGTCTTAAGCCCTTACAGTAGCTTAGCTAGAGATTAAATGATTGTATAGCTAAGCCTTCACTGGAAGACAAGTCCATGTACGATGTTTTAAGTTGTATTTTACTTACTACACTTATAACAGTTGTGGAGTTAATACAACTAGTTTATAACTAAGATAATTGTATCTTACATTATTTAATTGCTGAATAATCATTAGCGGTGTCAGTTAGACATACTTTCAATATCTTATTTAAACATGGGTTCTCTGTGACGAACAAAAGACATTAATATGGTTCTCCGATTTCTCCAGATTTGTTGCAGTGAGATAAAGTTCCCAGATGTAACTCAATGACAGTAGCACAAACAAACAAATAATAGTACAATGAATTGTAAATTACAAAATATGTGTTTTGCAAATGATCCCTGACGTATCACTAGTTATACGTGTAAGACGGGAAGACGTGAGAAGCTAAACACTGGTGACCACCTACTTACCTGCATCTGCTCAGTAGCTTGAAGTAACTTCCGCCGGAAGTGGAGGGTGGAAACACTGTGACTCCTCTCCATGTCATGTCGTAAGGCCTTCACGTCTTTCCATGTGCACGCAACCTGAGGTTACAGAGAAATTGCACAACTGATCTGAAGTCTGTAGTTTAACTTCAACTCAAAACTTCCGTTATTATAAGAAACTGACTTAACTCTTTATTTGTGGTATAACTATTACATTTATTTGTTGCTTAACCCTAAAAACAAACTGACAACTTCCTTGTTACTTAACCCTTCTAACAAACTGACATCTTTCTTGTTACTTAACTCTTCTAGTAAACTAACAACTTCTTTGTTACTTAACACTTACAACAAACTGACAACTTTCTTGTTACTTGACTATAACAACAAACTAACAACTTCTTTGTTACTTAACCCTTAAAACAAACCAAGAACTTTCTTGTTACTTGATTCTATCAACAAACTGACAACTTTCTTGTTACGTGACTCTAACAACAAACTAACCACTTTCTTGTTACTTGACTCTAACAACAAACTAACCACTTTCTTGTTACTTGACTATAACAACAAACTAACAACTTTCTTGTTAGTTAACCCTAACAACAAACTAACAACTTTCTTGTTACTTGACTCTAACAACAAACTAACCACTTTCTTGTTACTTGACTATAACAATAAACTAACCACTTTCTTGTTACTTGACTATAACAACAAACTAACAACTTTCTTGTTAGTTAACCCTAACAACAAACTAACAACTTTCTTGTTACTTGACTCTAACAACAAACTAACAACTTTCTTGTTACTTGACTCTAACAACAAACTAACCACTTTCTTGTTACTTGACTATAACAATAAACTAACAACTTTCTTGTTAGTTAACCCTAACAACAAACTAACAACTTTCTTGTTAGTTAACCCTAACAACAAACTAACAACTTTCTTGTTAGTTAACCCTAACAATAAACTGACAACTTTCTTGTTAGTTAACCCTGAACTACAGTACTTTTACCTAGAGTAGTTTCATCACAAACTACACTAAGTGAATGCAATCTTTAACAGAACTACGGAAAAACGTAACGGATTTAACTGAAAGAGCTCTCTAAAGCTGAACTTGGTTTCTATGTTTTATTTATACTATTTGTTTACAAGTGTTCCAGTAATTACTAACTCCCGTTATTCTTGTCAGGTCTGTTGATTCTGATAGAAAATATCTGTTCTGAATTAAAGTTTTCCGTATTACTTTATTATATAAAGCATCTATCTTTGGTTTACTTACTTTCATTAACCAATGAAAGTACGTATGGAGAGATTAGTTCGGTTTACTTATCTTCATCAACCAATGAAAGTTTATGTGAAAAGATTAGTTCGGTTTACTTACCTTCATCAACCAATGAAAGTCTGTGTGGAGAGACGGAGGATGAGAATCATCCACTTCCAGGATGGGAACCGTTTCTTCAGTTGTCACCAAGATTCTATCGTCATGATAGAAAATGCAAGCAAGGTACACTCCCCTGATGTATTAAAACCACAAAATCATAATCTTACAAAGCATAAAAGTTCTGGTCGTTAAAAACCATGCATTTACTACGACCTTGAAAAATCAGATAAGAAGCTATATAAGTATATCATAACAGAAGACGTATATATCATTAACTGAAGATGTGCAAATTGACTAAAAATTTGTGTACCATTAATTAAAGATGTGTATATCATTAACTGAAGATATGCACAACCGACTAAAGATGTGTATATCATTAACTGAATATATGCACAACTGACTAAAGATGTGTATATTGTTAACTGAAGATATGCACAACTGACTAAAGATGTGTATGTTGTTAACTGAAGATATGCACGACTAAAGATGTGTATATTGTTAACTGAAGATATGCACAACTGACTAAAGATGTGTATATTGTTAACTGAAGATATGCACAACTGACTAAAGATGTGTATATCGTTAACTGAAGATATGCACAACTGACTAATGATGTGTATATTGTTAACTGAAGACGTGAATGTGATTACCGGATCATCTATTTAAGAATTTTTAACAATTTGAATATTGAAGAAAAAGTTATTTTAGGGTGAAAAGCACACCCGTATTTATACCGAAACAAAAAGTAACAAACACTGGGATCAAAAGTTACTGATAGTGTCTGATTTACATTATCGTCCTAGAGCTCTGGACAGTCGCCCACCGTGAGGGTAGTGCGCTAACACTGAATTATATCATAACTTTTAACTGTTTATGTGACAGCAGAACTGAAATGTGATCAACACTAATTAGAAGTTCCAAAAAATGTCAAATCTACGGATCTCATCGTCGAAGATTTTTAAAATGTCGATAGTTATTTCTCATTATGTACTTTCAACACTTTTCGCTTTTTTTATTTCGTTCGAAACTTTTAATTGTCACGTAAGATAAATGGGAAAATCTTACCTTGTCATGTTTTTTTGAAAGTTTGGAGTTGAAGCAAACAGATTTTTAAAACTTTTCTTTACCTGGCGACGGTGTTGGTAAGAGTTATCACGTGATCCCGTAGTGACTAATAGGAAAACAGACCGAAGTTATGAAATTCGTTTCTATACTCGTGTATCACATAAGTACTGCAAGTGTACAGAATGATAAGATGAATGGCATAAGAACATAAATTATATGAATATAGAATTACAAACTTAATGCATATAAGAAATACTAAATACAAATCTTAAGATGTTACAACTTCCTAGTACGGGTCACTAATTAGGCCAGATTTGGAATATGGTTTTCAGTCTTGGACTCCTAAAGAAAGACAATGAAATGTTGGAAAGGGTTCTGAGAAAAGTTACAACAATGGAGTCTGTAGGAGTTGCCATATGAAGAGATTAAAATCTATAATTAAAACTATTTTCTCTTGAAAAAAGTAAGTTAAGAGAATCTAACTGAAGTGTTTAATATTGTAAAAGAAATTGATAATGTTAATGTATCAACATTTCTCATACACAACAGCAAGAATTATAAAACCAGAGAACTCATATCTGGATTTAGGCAAGGAAGAAGTCATCTTCAGTTAAATCAATTTTACCTCTCATATAGGGTGGTTGGCATATTGAATAAGTTGACTTTTTTACCTCTCATATTAGGTGGTTGGCGTATTGAATGGGTTGACTTTTTTACCTCTCATATCAGGTGGTTGGCACATTGAATGAGTTGACTTTTTACCTCTCATATTAGGTGGTTGGCGTATTGAATGGGTTGACTTTTTTACCTCTCATATTAGGTGGTTGTGGTATTGAATGGGTTGACTTTTTACCTCTCATATTAGGTGGTTGGCGTATTGAATGAGTTGACTTTTTACCTCTCATATTAGGTGGTTGGCGTATTGAATGGGTTAACTTTTTACCTCATATTAGGTGGTTGGCATGTTGAATGGGTTGACTTCAGATGTTGTGGAGGGAATAAATTTTAATGAGTGTAAAAGAAACCTCAAAAGATGTATGAATCTGTGATAATGAGAAAAAACCCACTTGTAGAGAAAAACTATATATTTAAAAACGACTAGTATGGGTAGAGAAGGCACTACTAGTGGAGCAAACAACGTTTCGACCTTCTTTGGTCATTGTCAGGTTCACAAAGAAAGAAAAGTTTACTGACCGGTAGCTGACCATATATTTGAAGGCGGTTGTGTAATTGAGCATATGAATGTAAAGGGTTTGCTCAGACATATTTATTAATATAGGCAAAAAGATGTTCCTTTGTATTGATTTATTTTGGGCTTGAGTTGTTATGTAAGTAAGGCTTCCTTAATTTTGCGTTTGTTTCTTTATTTTGTATTTGAGTGTTTTCTATGGTTATGCTGTATTTATTTGATTTGCAGTGTTTGAAAACGTGTGAAGGTAATTTTTTATGTTCTCTGAATCTGGTTTCCATTTTTCTACTTGTTTCTCCAATACAGAAGTCGTGGCAGTTATCACATTGTATTTTATAAATAATGTTGGTGTGATGTTTGTTAGTGTAGTTTTCACACAGTATAGACCTCAGTTTTGTTCCTGGTTTTTTAATAAATTTGGTATTAACTGGAATGTCATATTTTGTTACTAGTTTTTGCCAAATGGTTATTTTTCTGCTGATGTCAGGAATATATGGTATACAGCAGTATATGGTTTCGTGATTTTTTAATCGGTAGGATATATTTACTTTTGTGAGTTGATTTTGTTTTCTGTCTAGGTATGTGTGTATAATGTTTTCTACGGTTTGTGGAGGAAACTTATTGATGTTGATGAAGTATTGTTTTATTTTGTCTAATTCATCGTTAATTTTATCTGGTGAGCATAGTTTTATGGCTGTGTTTATTTGGTTTCTTAGAATGTTGAGTTTTTGTTTTGTTTCATGTGCTGAGTTCCAAGGAATGTATAGTCCAGTATGGGTGATTTGTCTGTAGATTTCTGTTTTAAATTGTGGATCGGTTCTTATAATTTTGAGGTTGAGAAATGATATTTGATCGCTTTCTTCCTGTTCACATGTGAAGTTAATGTTGGGATGTATAGAGTTAATGTGATTGAAAAAAATTAAGTATGTGTTCTGTAGATTTGAAACCCGCAATCTTGTCATCTACATATCTGTACCAGTATAGTGGTGGATGTAATGCTGTATTAATTGCTTGTGTTTCAACTTGTGTCATAAAAATATTGGCTAGAACTGGTGATACTGAGTTGCCCATGCTTAGTTGTGGTTGTTGAACATGAAGTTTGTCTTTATTGTGGTGAATTCTATGACGGTTGATAATTGGTTTCTATGAATGTCTATTGATGGGTTAAGGTCTCGGATATAGAGTTTTAAGCTATCTTGCAAGCTTCAGTGGTTGGGCCTTCTGCAAAGAGGGATATGACATCGAAACTGGCCATAAAGGCTTTGTAATTAAGTTGATTAAAGTTAAATTTGAAATTAAAAGAGTATTTGATGAATGAGCTGGCTGATGTTGCATATTTGGAGAATGCCCATGCTATGTATTTACCAAGATTGTAGTTAAACGATTCATATGTTGACATTATTAGTCATAATGGACAATCTGGTTTACGAGGTTTGGGGATGCCGTATATTTGTGGTGTGCGTGAGTCGGTCTTGTGTAGGTAGGAATAAAGTGTTTGTGAAATTGAGTTGGGTTTTTTTCATTTTTACAAGTATTTTGTTTAGTTGTTTCGTGTGTATTGGTTTAAATTTGTTCGTGTCTGATAGGATGTTCTTCATTGTTTGGATGTATTCATTCGTCTTCATTATGACTATAACGTTACCTTTATCTGCTTTTAGAATTTTTATGTTTTTGTCTTGTTTTAGGATAATTACGAAATTAATGTCTTTTTGTAAGATTGTTTTTTAGTATTCTGTTTTGTGAAATTATATTGATAGTTTTGTGAGAACAATCTTTGAAAAAATCATTAAAGATGTTGTTTTTAGGTGTTTCTGGAAAATATATATTTTTAATTTTTCCTGGGAAGTTTAGCTGTTGGATGTCAATAAAATTGTTGAAGTGGTCTTCTTTCTGTTGTTTGTTTTCATTTTTTTTTGTTTTCTGTGGAAAGTATCACAAGTCTTTTCCAAGGTCTTCTAAACATGCGTTAATTTCAAAGGTTAGGATGTACCTACATGAAATTGCGAAGTTGAGTTTTTTGTTAAGTAAATGTATCTCCCCAGGAAAAATTAAAAATGTAAAGGATGTTTTTCAGTTTAGCTTGAAAGGGTGAGACAACTAAGATGGACCAACGGGTAACATGTTGTGCCTAAACATAATGTTACTTCACGTCAAAAGATTAAATGTATCAATACGAATGTCACTCAAAACTTCGTCTGAAAGTACAGATGTTACGTGTGGTAAATCATTATATTCATTCAATTAATTAATATAAGTATCAAGTGCTATCAATAATTATCAACAATTACACTACGTAACACAAATTTTGTTCCTGGATAGTACGTGTTATTTCTTAATTGCTTATGTTGTAAAAGTACAGAAAATGAACATTATTCCCTTCAAACTTTGCTTTTGTGACCTGGATAATGAAATTTAGAAATTAAACTATTTTCTATGGAAAATTGGACAAATTTGCACATTTTCATTTTCATTCAGGCCTGAATAAAAAAACATATGAATCAAGATTCACATGTATTTACACTAAATTATACAAAAATGTTTAAAAGTAAGTAGTTTTTCGAGATTTGCGACTGTAATGCAAATCACTTTCACGTATCAGTCCCCAAATATAGTCTCCCATCATGTTTTCATTATACTCTCCTTGGTAGCGACGTTCAAAGTCCAGTATATCTTGGTGGAAGCACTCGCCTTGTTCCTCTGATTATGATCCATGTTCTCCTTGAATTTATCAAGATGAGCATCAAGGACATGGACTTTCATGGACATCCTGCAGCCCATTTTACCGCAGTTCTTTACCAGAGCCTCAACCAGTTCCACATAATTTTCGGCCTTGTGATTGTCCAAGAAGCCCCGAACCACTGCGACAAACTGCTCCAAGTTTTTTCCCTTCTTACTGAGCTTCTTGGGGAATTCTGTGCACTCCAGGATCTTTATTTGTGGTCCAACGAAGACATCAGTTTGACCTCTGCATCAGACAGCTTAGTAAAAAGTTTTGAAGGTACTTTAAGTCTTCAGACTCCATGTCAAGAATCGTGACAAACTGTTTCATAAGACCAACCTTTTTGTGCAATGGTGATAATAACACCTTCTGGAAGTCCACTAGTGACTCACTCTTGACATTGTTCGTCCCCACAGAGAACTCGGTCAATTGTGACCAGTGCCTCTCGTTGTAGTATGCTGCGGTGTCCCTGCTTTCCCAAAAGCAAAGATAACAGTGAAACTTGGTAAAGCCTCATTGGAGACCCATCAGGAATGCCACTATTTTGAAGTTTCCGATAACCTCCCAGCCAAAATCACCTATTACTATCAACAACAATCAACAATTATCAATAACCAGCAACTAATGTCAATAACAATCTATTACTATAAACGACAATGAACAATTAACGATAACTATCAACAAATATCAGTAACTAACAACTAATATCAATAACAATCTATTACTGTCAACAACAATCAACAATTATCAATAACTAACACCTAATGCCAATAAATATGAAGAATTATCAACAATTATAAATAACTGTCAGTAACAATCGATCACTATCAATAACAATCTATTACGATCAACAACAGTTTACAACTATCAACAACTATGCGTATCAGTCTTTTTGGAAAATATTATAAATCTGATACATCTCGACATTCAATTAACTTATAAATTTACATTTCCCGCTTTTGCGATTTGAAATCGTAAGACGTAACAATGTAGCTTCATAAATCGAAGACTCGTCTGAGATAAATAAATTATAATACGTAACAAATAGCTATAATCTAATAAAGATCAAGGTTAGGTTTATATTATCTATATGTCAAGAAGTGGTAGTTGTTGATCGCTGATAATAGTTGTTGATAGTTATTGATACTTACTAATAACAGTTGATAGTTATTGATACTTGCTGATAATTGTTGACAGTTATTGATTGTTATTCTAACATATAATTTTATATCATTTTCAAAATGATCTTTGTAAACTCAATTTCCAAACACGTGAAATGCATATGTGCGATTTTGATAACACTCGTGTTACTTGTCCCATACACAGGTAAGATGTATATGTGTCATTTTGATAACACTCATGTTACTTGTCCCCTACACAGGTAAAATGTATATGTGCTATTTTGATAACACTCGTGTTACTCGTCCCCTACACAGGTAAAATGTATATGTGCCATTTTGATAACACTCATGGTACTTGTCCCCTACACAGGTAAGATGTATATGAATCATTTTGGTGAGAGTCACATGCGTTGTTCTCCACACAAGAAAACGTTTTCCAACAGCAACAAGTGTTGTGGATTTTTATAGTTTAAATCAACAAAACTAAATAATTTCAACTTATGTTGTCGAGGTGCTACAAACTAAATATATAATTAGTGATACATTTTTGCTTCACATATTTTAGTTCTAAAGTCGTAGCTGTTCTTTTTCTTTATATATTTTTTTACATTTCTATCAAGCTAATCTTTATTTCCATTTCGTATTAGCCAGAAAAAATTGTAATGTTATTCGCTTCATGACTCTTTGTGTAAGTGGTACAAACTAAAGTTATTCGCTTCATGACTGTTTGTGTAAGTGATACAAACTAAAGTTATTCGCTTCATGACTGTTTGCTGTTTTCACTGTGTAAGTGATACAAACTCGATAAAAATATTTTCTTCAATAAATATGAAACCACCTTTCGTTTCAGCTGTATTAGAAGGTCGAGAGTTGATGACTTGACGAAAGAGGTCTTCAAGTCTTCTCAGTTCATCTCTTCCTCTTCTGTTGTCAAGATCCTTCCAACCTAGAAATTGGAACCAAAGATGTAGGACAATTATAAACAAGACCCTTGTAGCAGACTTCGTAGTAAAGAAATAATTTGTTGCTGAAAATAATGACATTGTAGAACCAAGATAATGACAGAAATTAGATCAAGGTTTGATGTTCATTGGGTTTGAAAATAAGAACAAGAAACAATAATGAAGGTTCACTGGTTCCTTGTTGGTTGTTAAAGATTGGAGTCTCTTGTAGAACTGGAAGAGTTTACTATACCAATCCTGATCAACCAGCAAACTTTTATCACAAGAAACAATAATAAAGGTTCACTGGTACCTTGTTGGTTGTTAAAGATTGGAGTCTCTTGTAGAACTGGAAGAGTTTACTATACCAATCCTGATCAACCAATAAGGTACCAGCAAACTTTTACCTCTAACATTTCTCTGTGGTATTACATAAGGTAATGTACTAAGGTAGAAACCACTTTATCTGATGTAGTAAGCAAAGGCCCACTGAGAGCATTTCTAGACCTCACAGCAAAATAGTGGTTAACTTTCCAAAATGAGAATACTAACTGTTTGTTTGTTATTCTATCAATAACAGCAAGAAACAGCTAATTACTTTTTGCTGCAAAAATTAATTTTAAATAAAAATCATATCCATTTGGGCCTTCACCTTCTTTGTCGTTAGGTCCGAGTGTGCAGGTCTACTAGATATTAGTCACCACAATGTGGAGTTCACCTAAATTTTCTTTAAAATTTTCATGCACGTAACTATAAGTATGTTTAATGTAGAACTTTAATAAAGGAAGTGACATAGTTACATTTTCACATTTGTTTAGATTAATTTACCTATGGTATTTCACGTGCGTTATCGTAGAAAGAAAACATGTGAAGTAGAACTTGCTGTGTCAAAGGTGACAGTTATCATTTCTACTGATAGGGCACGTGGTACATGAAGGCATATTTTTCCTTATTTTTTGATTGGAATGAATAAAACTGATGTGGCTGTCTGAAGTCTGAGCAAAAATTATTTTGTAAATTTTATAATGCCACGTTTTTATCAATCTCGGAGATCTATCGAAAATATTAGTTCTCATAGTGATTTCAAGAGGTCGGTAAAGTCTGATAAGGACACTGTCCTTCCTTTTAATTGTAATTGTGTTTTTAATTAAATGAAGAATACTTTACTTTGTTTTATTCTGTGTTCAATTTCTTCCTTTATAAAATACAGTAAAGACCAAGACAGCTCAGTTTAACTCTACTAAGCCTTTTACTCCGAACCTCCTGCGTGTATATTGCATATTTTACCCGACTGTATAAACAAAAACCGGTTTACCTGAAACTACCAGATTCTTAACTTGAATCAGTTAATGTTGAAAAATAGTAAAATTCTGATTCGAAGGACGAATGCGTGTGAAGTTAAACAACAGTTTGTAATTAGAATTTTTCACCGTTCAATTTCATATGTTTAAAATAATAACATATATACAACCAATCACAAAAAGAAATAAACAGGGATGATCTATCTCAAACACTGAACTTAAGTAATTATTGTTACTATGAATATCCAAGACACCTACCGGTAGGAATGTTAAAATTTTGATCCTTGACTCACAGAGAAACAAAACGAAAACGTTCTAGAAAAAATGTTACTAAAAGAAATCATTCACATTATAATGTTATATAAACTGCTCGCCAGGAAGTGAGTAACGTAACAAACGTACTGGAGGGAACAGAAGAACTTGGGCACGTTTTCTGAAAACTGCTGAACCCTTTGATGTTTCCAGCGGCAACCTGGACAAAATATGTTGTATTCTGTGTCAGGTCAGGGATGGTCACTTCCAATCGGTGCAAGTCCTTCAGCTCTTGTGACGTCACCAAGGAGCTGAAATCTTCCACAGTACTGCATTCAACTAGAAATGGTTAACGAGTTGAGAATCCTTCAAGAAATAGTGACTAAAAGACGATTATCAGAACAAGTAACCAACGGCATCAAACTTTAGATAAACCAATTTTACACTTAACACACAAGGTACTATATTTAAGTTATCATAAACAAAGAGTGTAGGACCCCCTGCTTGTTACTAGATTTTGTTAGATTTAGTTTGCTAAAGATGGTTGATCATACTTGGTATGTAATGAAACTAAAAATGTGCAGTAAAACTGATAAGTGTGTAATCCAACTAAATATATGTGGTAAAATTGATAAGTGTGTAATACACTAAATTTTTGTGATAAAATTGATAAGTGTGTAAAACTAAAATGTGTGGTAAAATTGATAAGTGTGTAAAACTAAAATGTGTGGTAAAATTGATAAGTGTGTAAAACTAAAATGTGTGGTAAAATTGATAAGTGTGCATAACCAAAGTGTGCAGTAAAAATTGATGTGTGTATAACCAAAGTGTGTGGTAAAATTGATAAGTGTGTAAAACTAAAATGTGTGGTAAAATTGATAAGTGTGTAAAACTAAAATGTGTGGTAAAATTGATAAGTGTGCATAACCAAAGTGTGCAGTAAAAATTGATAAGTGTGTATAACCAAAGTGTGTGGTAAAATTGATAAGTGTGTAAAACTAAAATGTGTGGTAAAATTGATAAGTGTGTAAAACTAAAAATGTGCAGTAAAAATTGATATAGTGTGTAAAACTAAAAATGTGCAGTAAAAATTGATAAGTGTGTAAAACTAAAAATGTGCAGTAAAAATTGATAAAGTGTGTAAAACTAAAAATGTGCAGTAAAAATTGATAAGTGTGTAAACAAACGAAAAACGTGTAGTGAAACTGATAAGCATGTAGTCAAGTTAAAAAGTGAATATTTAAATTGTTTGGTGTGTAGTTCCTGCTGATAAGTGAGTGACCACGATGTTACATATTCAAATGTGTGTTGAACTTTAGACACATTTTGGGGATTAAAACAACATAACTGAAGATGTGAAACGCTAGAAATATTTAATTACGAAAACATGGCTGATGTAATAATTTTATTGTATCTAATAACACAATGATCTCAAATAAACCGATTCTGTAATACTTTTAGTTGAATTGTTACAATAATTTAATGTTATTCAGTTTTCTGTTTATGATATACACCTCAGAACTAGTCGATTAGATCGTATGATAAACACAGTAAAGATTTCAGAACAAAAATAAGTTAAAAAGAAAATGATTGCAAGGCTTACTAGTGAATAAATATAATATTCGAATTGATAAACTAGAAAAACGTAATAATTTTTCCTTAAGCCTAACATATACAGTTATTGTCAAGTCTAACATTTTGTATATCTGATGAGTTGTAATTAGTAATTATAATCATACGGTTACCAACAAACGACGCTGAGTGCTTATTCAACAAGTGAGTGCCACATCGATCTCAACTTTGAGTATAATTTGATTAAACTAACAACCGGTTTGGAAGAGAACACAATAATTACCTTTGTATCTCGTTACTATGGTTTCGCCACATTTTGCTGAGTCTGATTCCTCAATCCTTGTCCTCAATGAATCGATCCCAGCTACATCAAGATGTATTCGTTTCGGTGGGTCTGGTATTCCTTAAAAACCCAAATTAGTTGAACTACACTTTAAAAGGTTTTAATATAAGATTCTTGAATTTGCTCTAGACTTCGCAGGAAAACAAATGAAAATATTCTAAGCCATAGTTCTCTGTTATAACAGTTGATTTTAGTAGAGTTATAACAGTACAACACATAGATAGCAAAAACTTTTAACAAGTAATAAATGCATTGATCAATACAACATTTGTTCGTTGAATATCGCCCAAAGCTACTCGAAAGTTGTGTGTGTGTGTGTGTTTTTTCCTATAGCAAAGCCACATCGAGCTATCTGCTGAGCCCACCGAGGGAAATCAAACCCCAGATTTTAGCGCTGTAAATCCGTAGACTTACTGCTGTACTAGCGGGGAGGGGGCGAAAGTTATATGCGCTAGCCATCCCTAATTTAAGAGATAGACAGCCAGTCAACACATTCACTGCTAACGCTTAGTTTGGTTTGTTTTGAATTTCGTGCAAAGCTACACGAGGGCTATCTGCGTTCGCCGTCTCTAATTTAGCAGTGTAAGACTAGAGAGAAGGCAGCTAGTCATCACCACCCATCGCCCGACTACTTGGACTATTCTTTCACCAACGAATAGTGGGACTGACCGTCACATTATGACGCTCCCTACAACCCTCAGATTACGCCAACGTTTGGGCAACTCTTTATCAACGGCCAATGGGATTAAGTATCACATAATAACACCTCTATGACTGATAGCACAAGCGTGGTCGGTGAAGATATTTGAACCCATGACTTGCGAGTCGAGTGCCCTAACGACCAAAAATAAATTCATAACACCACAAATAATGTAAAATAATTTCATATTACTTCTAGTTTCTAACAAAATAATTATCAGAGATTTAAATATTAAATTCTGAAGAATTAACCCAACCGACAGAGGGAATACTTTTGTACTCCTAACTTATGTGGTTGTATGTGAACATTATAACTCAAACAGATTTTAACCTAATTTGATATAAAAACTCATTTTCACCAAGGGAAAAATTGATTCCTTTTTGGATAACGTTACAAATTTTCATGGAAGGTCAACCTCTTTCGTTATAATCAAAGTAAGAATTTTAATTTGAAAACGATCAAAATTCGTGAACAAATTGAAATGGAAACCGTTTTGGGATACTTTTAAGCCATGTTTTTAAGCACAAGTATTGTTTGATGAATACATTAGTCAAGCGACTTCAAAAGTAGAAATCTACACAGAAGTGGGTATTACCCTTTTTCAGTTTATTGAATAATGTTATTGTTGTCACCCTAAAGAAATAATTTTAAAATGTTAGAATTTAACTACCGAAAATAAAAGTTAAAGTTTCAAAAACTTCATCTTTGAAATATATATACAGTCATGTGCTGATGTGGTTTAATGGTTAGTGTGTCGGGTTGAAAATCGAAGGGTTCAAGGCTCGAGTCGTGATGCTGCTGAGCACGATTTGCACATTTAGCTTTGGAAGTGTTATAGGAAGAGCAGTCAGTTCCTTATTCGGTTAAAAGAATCAGCCCTTGTGGGGGTGAGTACTGGTTTGTAGGTTAAAATTACAAATGGCTATAAGTGAGCGCTGTCCTCCGTTGGACAGCAGTAAGTTTATGGACTTACAACGCTAATATCCGGGATTGGATTCAATGCGGCGATGGAGCAGATAGCCCAATCTGAGTTTGTTCTTAAAATAAACAAATTCTGAGAGGTTTATTTACAGAGGGTATATTTGTCTACTTCTAACTGATTAATTAAGTGTTTTCGGGTTGATCCAACAGGGCCATTTATGTCACAAAGGCTTCGTTCAAGTCGACAATTTAGTTATTTCAAAAGTGCTTATATTTTTGTAACATGGGTCTGAATTTATGTCACCTAAATACTTTAATATATCTAGAAATGTCTAATAAGTTCGAAACTCACGCATTTGTTCGAACCGTGCACTCATATTCTTCAATAGCTCGTGGCGTCTCTCCCAAAGTGTCAGTTGTCGCTCCTTTTCCTATAAAGGTAACCAGGGTAAATGTTATGTAAATGTCATGTAAATGTTTTGTAAACGACAACATGTGTTGTGTTTAAATTTTCATTTCTATTATTTATATTCCCATATTTATATTATTGTTTCAAAGTTTAAACCAACTAAAAATATGTTGTTATTCATTTAAAATAACATTTAGAAATTTTTAGAATTAGGTAGATCAAATATATGACTATAAATGGAAATGTATGGCGGCCTAGTGTCTAGACGTTGAGTCTCGTGCAAGAACGGACATGCGCGGATAGCTCTGGAGCTCTGTGGAAGTTACGCGATGGTTCGAGAAGTCTAGGCCTACTAGTATATAAAACAGACGGCGACGCGAGATAGAAGAGTCATTAGTTTTTATTCGAAGAAATGAAGAGTCAGTCATTCGTTTGAGAAAGTTTAAGTGTTTGCTGTGATTTTATTCAACTTGGATTTGTGACCAGAGCTAGATCTACAGAAGTTGTGATTTTGTCTCGTCAATCACTACGATTCATTTCGAATTACTGGTTGTGCTGAGAGTCGTCACGTACGGACTGTTAAGGGAGATTGGGAAAATTTGAAGGCGGCAAGTTTGAGACGTTCATCAAGAAGCACCGTAAAAAGAACTTCGTGATTCTCCATTCAAACTTCGGTATTTCTTCGTGGGACCAAATTCACACCCTAGACCGGAATTTTGGATTTCTGATCAGAACTTTTGGACCTTCATTCTAGATCATTATATTAGATACAGGCCAGTACCATTTTGTGTTGTTTTTAATTTTGAAGGTTTAAACTTAATATCTGTCATTGTTGTTATGTAATTTATGTTATATCTGTTAAATATACAATAGTTTATTGTAATAAATTATACAAGTTATTGTCTGTGTCTTTCTGTTGCGTTCAGTCTATATAAAATATAAAAAACGTAACAGTAAACTTGTTAAAGTAAGTTGCTTAAAGCTAAGACTAACTTACCTCTTGCTGACCGGTATATTCATTCTTTTAATATGGTCATGTAAAAACCCAACAATTATGCAACATGAAACCAACCTGGTTGTTAGTAACGTTATTAGAGGGTGATGGGCCAAGCAAGCATTCCCAATCCTTGTAACAATGTTTAATTTTTGGGTAAGATGGATGACCTCTACTGTCTTACCTGGGCCAAGCAAGCATTCCCAATCCTTGTAACAATGTTTAATTTTTGGGTAAGATGAATGACCTCTACTGTCTTACCTTAACAACAGCAGCTGAAAGACTACTGTTAGTGGCAGCAGTGATTAGATAAGATTTCAACTCTTCTACACAACGCTCAGCATCTTGCACAAGGGTATTGAGATGACTTCTTCTGCTCTCTTCTGTTGGATCTAAGGGAATGGGGGAAGGAAAAGATACTGAACTGTCAGAGCTGACGTCACAGCTGTATGAAACATGCTGAATTCCAACATGCAGTATAAATGCTGAACCATTAAGGTATGATTATTATTAAAGTATTAGATGGAGAAGGAAAAAAACGATCCATCCTTGAAAGCGTTGTTCATTTGTTATATCTTTTATCAGATAGTACATTGTAGGCCGACTGAAATAAGACGTAAGAAAATACAGCAGGTGCACAGCACATTTTATGAGAAAATGTAACAAAAATCATGAGCAGTTCGGGTGTTAAAATTATGATTTGAGCTCATATTTGAAAAGATTTCGTCGAGTACATTCTATAACATAAAGTTTTACATATTTCTATTATCTAATAAAAGATATAAAAAATTAACAACATTTTCAAGGGGGCCATTTCTGTCCACCCCCTGTATATGAGTTAAAGATTTCTGTGGAATGTGGGGGGAGTGAACGAGAGAAAAATAACGTCGACCAATTCTGTACAATGTCCCACTTCTGTACAGTGTCCCCTTTCGTAATTTAGCCACGTTCACTGTCCTCCCTTCCAACTCAACTTTGTAGGATTCTTGCTGAGGTTATGCACATTTCTGTTTATAGTTATTTTGAAACAATATCATGCAACCAACAGAGAACCAAGATAAAAAAACGAACAAGTTTGTTTTCTCGGATTATTTTATGTGGTGTAATTTTTACAGATAGCTCCCCACATTTAAACCTTCTGACTTCTCTACCAAAGACAATCGGTTCACTTGTTCATTCTACTCTTGTTAAATGATATGCGACAGAGAACTGACGTAAAAATATGGAAACTGACAATCAGTAGTAAGACTTGTAACAATGTAAGGATGTGAGACAATGAAGTACATTATGGTAACTCAAACAATTAATTAATATACCCACGAGCAGTTTACAAATCAGTTCATCTTTTACTATGTGTAACCATTGTTATCATTATTTCCATAAAAGACTATTACATAGGCCTGGGAATTTAAACTTAATAAATGTTGTTTCGATTTTAATTACGGATTTTCCACATTTCACATATGCATATTTCGCAAATAATATTCATTTTTTTCTACCATATAAGGAGTTTTTTAATAAATCGCAAAGAAAAACAAAACTCTTACTTGGATCAAATTATTATATCGCATACCATAATGAATATTTATTATTATGTTTGGATTCTAGATCGATAGATAAGAATCTCGCGTTCCGATTGGTCTAAAGAAATCTATAGCCAGTGGTTATTAACTTTTCACAGTTAACAAAACGTGACGCGATTTCAATGAAAATTATTCATTTATGAATATCGCAGGCCTATTATCACTGAAACAGGAAATGATTGTTAGCAAAAAGTTCTGTTACTTTAATAAATACTGCAACTTTTGATAGTCCATTAAACGTTCTTGAAGACAAAATTAACAAATAATTGATGTTACTGATTCAAAGTTTACAAAAAAAGATTAAAGAATAGCTTTCAGACACTTGACCTAATGGTTAACCGGAAGTGCAAGATTGATAAAACATATCCTGAACACGCTCTGCAATTTCACCATCGGAAGTGTTATAAGTGTGACAGTAATTCAACCTCTTTAGTTAAGAGTAATTTTCACCGGTTGCTAGCCCTCTGGTCAGTAGCTAGAGATGGTTATTCCTGGGTAAATAGTGCTATTGACCAGTTGCTAGCCCACTGGTCATTAGCTATAGATATTTATTCCTGGATTAAGAATGCTGTTAAACAATTTTTAGTCCTATGATCAGCAGTTTGGAATGACTGTGTATGCCCGGAGTAAGAGTGTTGTTGACCAGTTGCTAGCCTTCTGGTCAGTAGTTAGAAATGGCTTTGCTTGGACGTTAAAAGTCTCTATCCTGGCCGTAAGCCCGTATTTTGAAAATACTTTGTATTTATGACAAAGCTACCATGACTATCTGTCGGTATTCCTAGTTTGGAAGACAGCAGTCACGTACCAACAACAACTCATGTTAAAGGATTCACTGTCACTCTCATAATGTTCCAATAGTTTAAAGTTCAAGTAATATTCTTAGTACTGTACAGGTTTGAAACCCGATCGCCAGTTCCAAAATTCAGAGCTCTAAACCACGGGGAACCTGCGCCCAATACTCAAACTTCAGGGCTCTAAACTACAGCAACCTGCGCCCAATACCCAAAATTCAGGGCTCCAAACTACAGGCAACCTGCTCCCAATACCCAAAATTCAGAGCTCTAAACCACGGGGAACCTGCGCCCAATACCCAAAATTCAGAGCTCTAAACTACGGGCAACCTGCTCCCAATGCCCAAAATTCAGGGCTCTAAACTACAGGCAACCTGCTCCCAATGCTATTCAGGTTCAAAATATCAACCACTTAATGCGTGTTTTATATTCTAGCATCTCAAGACTTGATTTGAAGAAAAGATGTCACGATGTTAAACAAACTTTTGAACGTCAATACTTCTCAAAACTATATAGGCCTATTCTTCTTAACATTGCATATAGTACTAGTATTTAGTAAGTAGGTTGACTTTTATATGCAAAAACGGCTCGTTTGGGTTCTGAAAATATTTTAAATAAAAGAGCGAACAACGTTTCGACCTTCTTCGGTCATCGTCAGGTTCACAAAGAAAGAGGTAACTGACCGGAAGCTGACCACATGTTTGGAAGGAGTTGTGTAACTGAGTGTCGCAATGTTCGCTCTTCTATTTAAAATATTTTCTGAGCCCAAACGAGCCGTTTTTGCATATAAAATTCTCAACAAGTGGGTTTCTCGACATCACTGAAGTAGGTTGACTATTATGGGTGTTGTGGCTGGGTGTAGGGTTCTTCTACAGTAGGTGTGTCTGACTTGTTGGCGATAAATTCAATAAATAATGAACAGCACGCACTCCATTTATTTTCAAAATAATAAATCTATTCGGGACAAGTTAAACGAATGCATAACAAATTATTTACCATATAGAGATTATAAGCATATCACAAACAATATATATAGTTCATTTCTTCTTGTTCAAAATCCATTGGGCCTATTCAACCAATTACTTTACAATTTCAGTTGACAAGCCAAACCAACTCTCCCTATTTCTGTCGCTAAACTATCCTGACATAGTTCACCTACATTTCGTCGAGTTACCACGATCGTATTCTATACTTTTAAAATTGTCTGTTCCTTTTTCGTACTTTATCCTGCCTCCAGTAAACGTCTATTTTTTTTTATCAAAGTCCACAGAACAAGGTTTAATTACTTCAAAACTCTCTTTGATGAAATAAATTATTATTTCTTTCAACATTACCAGTCTCACTCTAACATATACCAATCGTTAAGTCTATACTGTATTAATCGTTAGGCCTTGTCATTGTCTGACTGGTACTTTCTGATCATCTTATATTATTTATGAGCTTATTACTCAATCTTCTGCTTTCTATATATCCTCCACATTAGTAAGTTTCACGTGACGTTCTACAATCTCGACTTAAATTACAAACGTATGACTCTTAATAAAATTTGTCATAACATTTACTTTAAAATAATTGCTTCTAATTTTCTTCTTATGAACGAAATTAAACAATCATAAAATATTCACTCATAAAAAAATAAATTAATATCTACATCAACCGGTCTTTTACACAAAGACAATATTACTGAAAAGGTACTTTCTATAAAACGACACAAAATAGACATTAAATAAAGAACTTACATTTCGTGCTTTCTCGGCCTCCACGGGACTGAAGGAGCTTGATCATTGGTATGCTGTTGGTCATTATGGCAATGTCAAGTGGCGTGAAGCCATCTCCATTAACACTATTCAAATAAGTGTAAAAAACAAAAAGAGTTACACCGAAACTTACTTCGTTAGTTTCAATGCAGCGGTTACATGTGCTATACGTTAATAGTTTACACATCATCGGATTCACGTGATAATTTAGTGCAGGCCTCTCGATGTTCGAATATCAACAGAAAAAACTGCACATTTAATTAACAAATAAAAATCCATGTACTGGGTTACCGATACATAAACACGTGTTAGATAAAACATACGTTTAGACTTGGTTTTGTAAAATATTAAATTATAATGTTTCCAGTAGTCAGATTTTCTAACATCTGTTTAAAAGGCCCGGATATTTCAAATAACGAAAATAACTAGCAGCTATAAACTTAACATGTGATGTTCTTGAGTATTGTAGGGAAGCAGTCTTACAGGGTGAATTAAAACAATCAAAACTGATGTGCCTACAATACTAAGTTCTGGTGGATGATATAAGAAAGTCTTAAATTGTCATACGTCTCAATCTCAAGGCAGCTGTGGGTTAGGTTAAGTATTAAATGTAAAAGTTGAAAGAGCTTCTTAAAATATATTATTCTAACCATGCCTTGCTTACATGTATGACACACACACACATATATATATATATTTATGAAGCCTTGCTGAAATGTATCAACCCTACTGTGCAATATATACTTCAATCATGCTTTGCCTCACATACCAAACAATTGCCTATATAAATATTGTAGTAGTGCATTATTTCCACGTATTAAATTACAAAAGAAAACCCAATCTTGCAAAACGATCTGGATATCTTAAGGTTTTACTTCTTACGTAATACTTACGTATATTTGTGTTGCCTTCTCAATCTCATATTTTAACATCTCACCTAACTATGCCCATTTCTTAGGGGCGTAAATGGGCATCATTTGGAGTAAGAATACGACTACTGTCTTTCGTTGCCTAACTTCCTGCTAAACCTGACGTTTCTAAAAACCCAATTACGTTGTAGCACTGGAGCGAGAAATCTACAACAATAAATCTACTACCTTGCGACAAAGGTCACGTACAACAATACATGAAAAATGCAAAAAGGTCACCACCGGTGTAATATAGCTCTAAGTACGTGGTATACAGTGTCGCCCCCTAATGGATATATATGTATATATTCCAAATTTTTCCCCCAATTGATAACAACACAAATCTACGTCATAAACAAAAATTCATATCTGATACTTTTCTTGATTTATTACCCTTTCAGCCTTACAATTCTAAAAAAATACTACAAAACATGGGATTAATTTAAACAGTTGCACAGTATGGCGAAAAATTGTTAAGAGTTAAAGTTAAAGCAGAAATTTGTGAGTCCTTAATTTTTTACGTTATTCGTTCGTTTGTTATTGCTACGTCACAAACTGATACGGTCAACCCCCCTATGAACAGGTTTTCCTGCTACACTACAACAAGCATGACTTCCTGTAAAACTAAAGAATGGAACAATCACACTTCCTGTTTCGCTATTTAAAAAAACAACAACAAAAGCTTTGTATGACAAGAAAAAAAACACAGTTGCAACGTATTTGTTTAACACCCTCGTTATACACTAGTGCAGTGATTCGGTTTCACAAAACCACACAGTTTAAATGTAACGATAATAATGTTTTTAATTAACCATAACAGTTCCTTGCGATTTAGAGTAAAAACCATTTTATTACGTTTAGTATTCATTTCTGATCAAAGTGTCCACAGAAAATTAAAAAATACAACGAATACAACATACTTTATACGCTTCTTTCACTTTTAAAAAATGTAATGTTATTATTTCGAAATGGACGGCTTTCTAACATCAAATTGATTTCTCTTTTATTGGAAACAACGTTTCGCTTTCCATACTCATCAGAGGAGATTCATTGATTGCTTGGTTTTGCATTCTGTGCAAAGCTACAAGAGGGCTATCTGCGCTAGTCCTCTCTAACTAGAGGGAAGGCAGCTAATCATCACCATCCACCACCAACTCTAGGGCTAGTCTTTTACCAACGAATAGCGGGATTAACTGAGACATTATAACGCTCCCACGGCTGAAAGGGCAAGCACGTTTGATGCGACCAGGATTCGAACCCACGACCTTCAGTTTACGAGTCGAACGCCTGAACCATTTGACCATGCCGGGCCAAGGAGATCTACCAAAACACAAACTGTAACTAATATCTGGAATAAAACAATCCCTTCGTGTATTGTCTTAAAGCATTGTTAACATTGTTGAACTGAAAACGCATTACAAAATTTTAGTGGAAAGCCATTCCGGACTGCCTATGTCCACTGCCCGGAAGCGAATGCTAAATTTTAGTTGTTGTTGTTGTTTTTTGGAATTTCGCACAAAGCTACTCGAGGGCTATCTGTGCTAGCCGTCCCTAATTTAGCAGTGTAAGACTAGAGGGAAGGCAGCTAGTCATCACCACCCACCGCCAACTTTTGGGCTACTCTTTTACCAACGAATAGTGGGATTGACCGTCACATTATACACCCCCACGGCTGGGAGGGCGAGCATGTTTTAGCGCGACGCGGGCGCGAACCCGCGACCCTCGGATTACGAGTGCACGCCTTAATAAATTTTAGTATTGTATGTACGTTACATTGCCACTCGCTTATCACGCAGTCATTTTAATAGTACAAAGTGTCATTTCAAACTATCCATTTATAATATTCGGCCTGGAAAACAGGTTTTCAAGGAAACTGTATTATTTAGTAACTTGTCCATATAATTTTATACTCTTATAAAGGAAATTGCATGACAAAATCTGTTTCAGTTTAAGACGACAAACTTAGAACACAAAATGTTAACAATACAACAAAGTTATATTCATATCATTGGCCAACATGTATGTCTTGAGGTATTTAAAATGTGATATCACACGAACTATTTATACATGATACCATTTTGTTTGTTTTTCATACAAATTGCCACCTACTTAGAACTAACAGAACGTCACAAACTGACGCATTAAATATATTATCATGAAGACATAAAAAAAATTTTCAAAACACAAGTCACGTGACAACAAAAGCCGATATAAAGTTTCGCTGAACATATAAGGTGACGTAACAGATGACGGTCCACGAAAACTAGGTCAGTGACAAAAGCTTCACATTCGCAACATAATCAAGAAGCTCCTGAAACACAACCGACGTCACTGATGGTTCCATGACATGTCTTTCCAACATTGCATAGCTCAAGGAGCTCGGGAACGAAAGATATCCATGCTATTACATATGAAGACGTAATGACACAACGCTTATTTATTTCCATGTGATTAGACTGTTGAAACGATACCAAAGGAATCGTTGTCCTTGTATACTAAATGGCTTATGGAAAGCACTCAGGGAAGATTGACGGGGTCTGCTTCAGTCCTAACAGCCCAACGATGAGGCATTCATTTTACAATGGAAACAAAGCTGCAGAAATATTATAAAGATGCATGGTCGTCAGTTAAAGCATGACTGGGCATGATGTTACCCACTGTAACAGTGTGATGAGGCTCCCAAATAGTATTAATGTAACGTACTAAACCTCTCTGTTACCCAGTGTGGAGGAACAACTCCAAATTTTCGTTTCACATAACTGTGTGATACAAGACAAACGCTCTACATATTATTTGGTATAAATTTTGATATTATGAAACAAAATACATTAAAATACTGTTTTATTTAAACACGCATATAGCAATCCAGAGGAAACCTGATAAAAGAAATTAGGCCTTGCAAATCCATCTGTAATTTATGTATGAGTCTATGAAATGTACTAAATCAGTTCTTTAATTGGTTCATGTGGGCCATAAGTTATTCTGCTAGTTGTTGCTTTGCATAAGCCCTAATCAACATTGCCAAGATCTATCACTCAACCCTTTATCTACCTAAAGATACACTCATATATATATATATATGTGTGTGTGTGTGTGTGTGTGACTTGATGACGTCCGCTGCACGATCATCTTCAGATTGTTAGCAACGACTAATGTTCGAACGAAAGATGTGGTAAAGAAAGATACACGACAAAAACCACTAATCCTTCCTCAGCCATCTGATCAAATACTGTCCATATTCACCACTAATCCTTCCTCAGCCATCTGATCAAATACTGTCCATATTCATAACAACCAGATCTGAGATCGATAGTCTTTCACAAAGATTTAGAACAAAATTTGAATATAAAATGATTTGAGATTCAAGGTCACTTATTAACCCTTTCAGGAATACTGTTGTGTGTTAACAACTTTGTAACCAGCCATTCTTCGAAACTGTGTACAAAATTAGCGTTAACAAATGTGTAAACAAAAAAGTGTGAACAGCTGTATAACCAAAAAATAATTATAGTTGTTAGGTATGACAGTAAAATGATAATTATAAGTGGACAGCCACATACAACAGCGATAAGATATCAATCATGACAGTAAAATAATAATTTTAAGTGTACAGAAATATAGTACAGTGATATGGAATTATAAGGTATATTGATAAAGTATTTAAGTAAAATGGTAATTATAAGTATGCAGCAAGATATTATAGTAATAATAAATAAGGTATGACAGTCAAAAGATAATAATAAGTGAACAGCAAAATATTATAGGGATAAGGTTTAGGTATGATAATTTTAAGTGACAAGCAAGATATTATGGTAATAAGGTAGTAGGTATGACAGTAAAAAGATAATTACAAGTAAAAAACAAGATATTATAGAGGTAAGATATTAGTAATAATAATAAAATGGTAATTATAAGAGTGGAGCACGATATTATAGTAAGTATTAGGTATGATAGTAAAATGGTAACCATCAATATATTGTAAGATATAACAATAAGAGAATACAGTGTTCCCTCGTGTATCGAGGTAGATGCGTTCCAAAACCCCCCGCGAAAAGAGATTTTCCGCGAAGTGGGATCGCCGATTTTTACGTATATATTTATGTGCATTTAGACTTTTAAAACCCTCCCTGTACAACTATTTAACCCTCCCATTACAATATTGTTCATTATTGCTGAAATAATAAGAACAATTATTAAGATATTAAGCCTTAAAATTAAAAATTACATATCTTCAGCAGGTGGTGTCTTTTCGGGGGACACCACTTCCTCTTCTGTGGAAGGTGAATCGGCAATTTCTTCGTCGGTCGTTACAACTTCAGGAACAGTACTTGCCACCGGTACCCTTTCTTTCTTGCTCGGCTGGAAAAACATTGTTATTGGCAGTTGTTTTCTCTGCCTCTTTAGCCTATCGAAAATCATTTGATAAGGAGTCATCAGTTCTTCTATTTTATTGCAAAATTGTACTGATCGAACCATATCGTTGTCCCATTCCTGTGAGCACTTCTTCACTTCGTTAATTAGTTTCATTAGTTTACCTAACCGCTCTAACGACCATCCACTTTGCTCGATTGTTTCCTCGGATTCTTTCGGTGTTTCCTCTTCGTCGTCTTCCTCGGCGGCAGACTTCGTCAGTGCTTCTAAGTCTTGGTCGGCGAGTGGTTTGGATTCTAAGTCAATCAGTTCATCTACGTCTTCCTTCGTCATAAAGGCAAATCCTTCACCTTTCCAGTTGGTTCTGTTTCCATTTTTACGCTGTTATAAACTCAAATATATGTTTATATCTCAAAATATACCTGTTGTTTTTTCTTTACACTATTAATTACATTTATTTTTAATATTTTAATGGTATTTAATGCTATATTTTAGATTTAATGTTTATTATTTTATATATATGTGGGGGGGTCGGCCGAGCCCGCGAAGTGGCGAGGGAACACTGTAGGTATAACAGTAAAGTGATAATTATTTGTGTTCAGCAACATATAGTAATAAGGTACTAAGGTAATAAGGTACTTAGTTGTACGAATGTATTTCTTGCACATGATCATGAATGACATTTTTCAATCATTACCGCCCCTGTTTCCATACCGAAGAATTTATGATGTTTCCACAGAAATTTTCAAAACATTAATCCTACCTGTTCACGTCAACGTTCGTTGTTTCAAAAATTGTGTACGCACGTTCCACGTGTTCGTGTTCTACAGCAACAAAAAGCGCTGAAAGTAAAATATTAAAACTAAACAATCCCATCAAACAACTTGTTCTTTAACATTTTTCAAAACTGTGACAGAAACTAGCGAGTAAACACGTTCGAGAATGACGTAGTCAAAAATTTTTTCGAACTCAACATTATGTTTTATTAATTTAACACCACAATTACCTATCATCCTTATAATTATTACACTGCTGACGTTAAATAAAATATTTCATTAATTTAACACAACTCTTATCTGTCATCATTATACTTATTAGACTGTTGATATCAAGTAAAAAAATCATTAATTTAACATTACACTTATCTATCATCATTATAATTATTAGACTGTTCATAGAAAGTAGAAACATTTCATTAATTTAACACGATACTTATCTATCATCATTATAATTATTAGACTGTTCATAGAAAGTAGAAACATTTCATTAAATTAACACGATACTTATCTATCTTCATTATAATTATTAGACTGTTGACATCAAGTAGAAATATTTCATTAATTTAACATTACACTTATCAATCATCATTATAATTATTAAACTGTTGATATGAAGTAAAAGTATTTCATTAATTTAACACAACTCTTATCTATCAACATTATAATTATTAGACTGTTGATATCAAGAAAAAATATTTCATGAATTTAACATTACACTTATCTATCATCATTATAATTATTAGACTGTTGACATCAAGTAGAAATATTTCATTAATTTAACATTACACTTATCTATCATCATTATAATTATTAAACTGTTGATATGAAGTAAAAGTATTTCATTAATTTAACATTACACTTATCTATCATCATTATAATTATTAGACTGTTGATATCAAGTAAAAATATTTCATTAATTTAGCATTACACTTATCTATCAACATTATAATTATTAGACTGTTGATATCAAGAAAAAATATTTCATGAATTTAACATTACACTTATCTATCATCATTATAATTATTAGACTGTTGATATCAAGTAAAAATATTTCATTAATTTAGCATTACACTTATCTATCAACATTATAATTATTAGACTGTTGATATCAAGTGAAAGTATTTCATTAATTTAACATTACACTTATCTATCATCATTATAATTATTAAACTGTTGATATGAAGTAAAAGTATTTCATTAAATTAACATTACACTTATCTATCATCATTATAATTATTAAACTGTTGATATGAAGTAAAAGTATTTCATTAATTTAACATTACACTTATCTATCATCATTATAATTATTAGGCTGTTGATATCAAGTGAAAATATTTCAATAATTTAACACTACACTTATCTATCATCATTATAATTATTAGACTGTTGACTTCAAGTAGAAATATTTCATTAATTTAACATTACACTTATCTATCATCATTATAATTATTAGACTGTTGATATCAAGTGAAAGTATTTCATTAATTTAACATTACACTTATCTATCATCATTATAATTATTAAACTGTTGATATGAAGTAAAAGTATTTCATTAATTTAACATTACACTTATCTATCATCATTATAATTATTAGACTGTTGATATCAAGTAAAAGTATTTCATTAATTTAACATTACACTTATCTATCATCATTATAATTATTAAACTGTTGATATGAAGTAAAAGTATTTCATTAATTTAACATTACACTTATCTATCATCATTATAATTATTAAACTGTTGATATGAAGTAAAAGTATTTCATTAATTTAACAATACACTTATCTATCATCATTATAATTATTAGGCTGTTGATATCAAGTGAAAATATTTCAATAATTTAACACTACACTTTTCTATCATCATTATAATTATTAGACTGTTGACATCAAGTAGAAATATTTCATTAATTTAACATTACACTTATCTATCATCATTATAATTATTAAACTGTTGATATGAAGTAAAAGTATTTCATTAATTTAACATTACACTTATCTATCATCATTATAATTATTAGACTGTTGATATCATGTGAAAGTATTTCATTAATTTAACATTACACTTATCTATCATCATTATAATTATTAAACTGTTGATATGAAGTAAAAGTATTTCATTAATTTAACATTACACTTATCTATCATCATTATAATTATTAAACTGTTGATATGAAGTAAAAGTATTTCATTAATTTAACATTACACTTATCTATCATCATTATAATTATTAGACTGTTGATATCAAGTAAAAATATTTCATTAATTTAACATTACACTTATCTATCATCATTATATTATTAAACTGTTGATATGAAGTAAAAGTATTTCATTAATTTAACAATACACTTATCTATCATCATTATAATTATTAGGCTGTTGATATCAAGTGAAAATATTTCAATAATTTAACATTACACTTATCTATCATCATTATAATTATTAGACTGTTGATATCAAGTAAAAATATTTCATTAATTTAACATTACATTTATCTATCATCATTATAATTATTAGACTGTTGATATCAAGTGAAAGTATTTCATTAATTTAACATTACACTTATCTATCATCATTATAATTATTAAACTGTTGATATGAAGTAAAAGTATTTCATTAATTTAACAATACACTTATCTATCATCATTATAATTATTAGGCTGTTGATATCAAGTGAAAATATTTCAATAATTTAACATTACACTTATCTATCATCATTATAATTATTAGACTGTTGACATCAAGTAGAAATATTTCATTAATTTAACATTACACTTATCTATCATCATTATAATTATTAAACTGTTCATAGAAAGTAAAAATATTTCATTAATTTAACATTACATTTATCTATCATCATTATAATTATTAAACTGTTGATATGAAGTAAAAGTATTTCATT
Organism: Carcinoscorpius rotundicauda; assembly: GCA_011833715.1. Classification (NCBI taxonomy): domain Eukaryota; kingdom Metazoa; phylum Arthropoda; class Merostomata; order Xiphosura; family Limulidae; genus Carcinoscorpius; species Carcinoscorpius rotundicauda. The sequence continues at coordinate 5,148,406 of CM022392.1, forward strand.
AATTTAACATTACACTTATCTATCATCATTATAATTATTAGGCTGTTGATATCAAATGAAAATATTTCAATAATTTAACATTACACTTATCTATCATCATTATAATTATTAGACTGTTGACATCAAGTAGAAATATTTCATTAATTTAACATTACACTTATCTATCATCATTATAATTATTAAACTGTTGATATGAAGTAAAAATATTTCATTAATTTAACATTACACTTATCTATCATCATTATAATTATTAGACTGTTGACATCAAGTAGAAATATTTCATTAATTTAACATTACACTTATCTATCATCATTATAATTATTAAACTGTTGATATGAAGTAAAAGTATTTCATTAATTTAACAATACACTTATCTATCATCATTATAATTATTAGACTGTTGATATCAAGTGAAAGTATTTCATTAATTTAACATTACACTTATCTATCATCATTATAATTATTAAACTGTTGATATGAAGTAAAAGTATTTCATTAATTTAACATTACACTTATCTATCATCATTATAATTATTAAACTGTTGATATGAAGTAAAAGTATTTCATTAATTTAACATTACACTTATCTATCATCATTATAATTATTAGACTGTTGATATCAAGTGAAAGTATTTCATTAATTTAACATTACACTTATCTATCATCATTATAATTATTAAACTGTTGATATGAAGTAAAAGTATTTCATTAATTTAACATTACACTTATCTATCATCATTATAATTATTAAACTGTTGATATGAAGTAAAAGTATTTCATTAATTTAACAATACACTTATCTATCATCATTATAATTATTAGGCTGTTGATATCAAGTGAAAATATTTCAATAATTTAACACTACACTTTTCTATCATCATTATAATTATTAGACTGTTGACATCAAGTAGAAATATTTCATTAATTTAACATTACACTTATCTATCATCATTATAATTATTAAACTGTTGATATGAAGTAAAAGTATTTCATTAATTTAACATTACACTTATCTATCATCATTATAATTATTAGACTGTTGATATCATGTGAAAGTATTTCATTAATTTAACATTACACTTATCTATCATCATTATAATTATTAAACTGTTGATATGAAGTAAAAGTATTTCATTAATTTAACATTACACTTATCTATCATCATTATAATTATTAAACTGTTGATATGAAGTAAAAGTATTTCATTAATTTAACATTACACTTATCTATCATCATTATAATTATTAGACTGTTGATATCAAGTAAAAATATTTCATTAATTTAACATTACACTTATCTATCATCATTATATTATTAAACTGTTGATATGAAGTAAAAGTATTTCATTAATTTAACAATACACTTATCTATCATCATTATAATTATTAGGCTGTTGATATCAAGTGAAAATATTTCAATAATTTAACATTACACTTATCTATCATCATTATAATTATTAGACTGTTGATATCAAGTAAAAATATTTCATTAATTTAACATTACATTTATCTATCATCATTATAATTATTAGACTGTTGATATCAAGTGAAAGTATTTCATTAATTTAACATTACACTTATCTATCATCATTATAATTATTAAACTGTTGATATGAAGTAAAAGTATTTCATTAATTTAACAATACACTTATCTATCATCATTATAATTATTAGGCTGTTGATATCAAGTGAAAATATTTCAATAATTTAACATTACACTTATCTATCATCATTATAATTATTAGACTGTTGACATCAAGTAGAAATATTTCATTAATTTAACATTACACTTATCTATCATCATTATAATTATTAAACTGTTCATAGAAAGTAAAAATATTTCATTAATTTAACATTACATTTATCTATCATCATTATAATTATTAAACTGTTGATATGAAGTAAAAGTATTTCATTAATTTAACATTACACTTATCTATCATCATTATAATTATTAGGCTGTTGATATCAAATGAAAATATTTCAAAAATTTAACATTACACTTATCTATCATCATTATAATTATTAGACTGTTGACATCAAGTAGAAATATTTCATTAATTTAACATTACACTTATCTATCATCATTATAATTATTAAACTGTTGATATGAAGTAAAAATATTTCATTAATTTAACATTACACTTATCTATCATCATTATAATTATTAGACTGTTGACATCAAGTAGAAATATTTCATTAATTTAACATTACACTTATCTATCATCATTATAATTATTAAACTGTTGATATGAAGTAAAAGTATTTCATTAATTTAACAATACACTTATCTATCATCATTATAATTATTAGACTGTTGATATCAAGTGAAAGTATTTCATTAATTTAACATTACACTTATCTATCATCATTATAATTATTAAACTGTTGATATGAAGTAAAAGTATTTCATTAATTTAACATTACACTTATCTATCATCATTATAATTATTAGACTGTTGATATCAAGTAAAAATATTTCATTAATTTAACATTACACTTATCTATCATCATTATAATTATTAAACTGTTGATATGAAGTAAAAGTATTTCATTAATTTAACAATACACTTATCTATCATCATTATAATTATTAGGCTGTTGATATCAAGTGAAAATATTTCAATAATTTAACACTACACTTATCTATCATCATTATAATTATTAGACTGTTGATATCAAGTAAAAATATTTCATTATTTTAACATTGCACTTATCTATTAGGTGGTTATTCAACTGTTTCACTCAAATACTTACCTTGCAAATTAATATTAAATTTACTGATTTTTTGAAGTTTTTTCTTTTCAGCTTTAGTGAGTGCTAAACCTTCGAGAAGCACGTCAACACTACTGTGTCGTATTCCTAAAATTTAAAACAGAAAGAAAAAGTTTCGCTTTTATTATACACTTCATCACGAAAGTTCGCGTTGATTCGTCAAACGTATGTGTTTAATAAAAACAAATCTCTTAACACTACTACATTTTACTCATTGAAGTTTGTACTATTTTGATGATGAGGTCTACATTTAATGTAATATTACTTGGTTTGCTTTTGATTAACTATTCAGAAATGAATAATCTTAACGATCGTTATTGTAAACTTATTTTCAAGCACAGTTGTTTTAATGGTATAAAAACGTAATAAAGCAGTAAAAAAATCTATGAATAATCCTGTGTATCTAACCCTTTAACTGTCCAAGTGGAATATAAAAATACCCTGTATATACCGCCTTAACGATCACGATAGGATATTAAAGATACCCTCGTAACTGCCGTCTTAACACTCAAAGTAGGACATTAAAGATACCCTGTAACTACCGCTTTAACGGTCAGAGTAGGACGTTAAAGATACCCTGTAACTATCGCCTTAACTATCACAGTAGGACATTAAAGATACCCTGTAACTATCGTCTTAACAGTCAGAACAAAACATTAAAGATCCCCTGTAACTACCGCTTTAACGGTAAGAGTATAGCATTAAAGATACCCTGTAACTACCCCTTTTATAATCAGAGTAGGACATTACACACACTGTGTAACTGCTCTTCTAAGAGTCACAGTATGCCATAACATACACCTGTAACTACTAGTCTAAAAATCACAGTAAGCATTTACAAACACCTGTAACAACCCTTTTAACAGCCTCAGTAAGTTATTACAAATAATGGTTTTCGTACACAAGATGTCGAAACTATCAATGAAGCATTCTTCATGGAAGATACATATTTATCGTTTGTTCAATCAAGATTTCATGAAAGTGTTAAGAGTGTTTATCATATTCTACTGTGTGTTCCTTAAATTCACTCTGAGCCAAAACTATAGACACGGAAGGTTAAGTCTGTACATCACAGTGAAGGATAATCTTGTATAGAAGGTTCACGGAAGGTTAACTCTGTACATCACAGTAAATTATAACCTTGTATAGAAGGTTAAGTCTGTACATCACAGTAAAGGATAATCTTGTATAGAAGGTTAAGTCTGTACATCACAGTAAAGGATAATCTTGTATAGAAGGTTAAGTCTGTACATCACAGTGAAGGATAACCTTGTATAGAAGGTTCACGGAAGGTTAAGTCTGTACATCACAGTAAAGGATAATCTTGTATAGAAGGTTCACGGAAGGTTAACTCTGTACATCACACTAAAGGATAATCTTGTATAGAAGGTTCACGAAAGGTTAAGTCTGTACATCACAGTGAAGGATAATTTTGTATAGAAGGTTAAGTCTGTACATCACAGTAAATTATAATCTTGTATAGAAGGTTCACGGAAGGTTAAGTCTGTACATCACAGTAAATTATAATCTTGTATAGAAGGTTCACGGAAGGTTAAGTCTGTACATCACAGTAAAGGATAATCTTGTATAAAAGGTTCACGGAAGGTTAAGTCTGTACATCACAGTAAAGGATAATCTTGTATAAAAGGTTCACGGAAGGTTAAGTCTGTACATCACAGTGAAGGATAATTTTGTATAGAAGGTTCAAGGAAGGTTAAGTCTGTACATCACAGTAAATTATAACCTTGTATAGAAGGTTAAGTCTGTACATCACAGTAAAGGATAATCTTGTATAGAAGGTTAAGTCTGTACATCACAGTAAAGGATAATCTTGTATAGAAGGTTAAGTCTGTACATCACAGTGAAGGATAACCTTGTATAGAAGGTTCACGGAAGGTTAAGTCTGTACATCACAGTAAAGGATAATCTTGTATAGAAGGTTCACGGAAGGTTAACTCTGTACATCACACTAAAGGATAATCTTGTATAGAAGGTTCACGAAAGGTTAAGTCTGTACATCACAGTGAAGGATAATTTTGTATAGAAGGTTCAAGGAAGGTTAAGTCTGTACATCACAGTAAATTATAATCTTGTATAGAAGGTTCACGGAAGGTTAAGTCTGTACATCACAGTAAATTATAATCTTGTATAGAAGGTTCACGGAAGGTTAAGTCTGTACATCACAGTAAAGGATAATCTTGTATAAAAGGTTCACGGAAGGTTAAGTCTGTACATCACAGTGAAGGATAATTTTGTATAGAAGGTTCAAGGAAGGTTAAGTCTGTACATCACAGTAAATTATAATCTTGTATAGAAGGTTTTCGACTTCAAAATTGAATACTTCAAACAGAAAACCTTATTCTACAAATATGTTTTACCTTTTCCAATTAATATTCCTTCTTGAATTTCTTAAATCATAAACATAACTTCATATTCTCATCACAATAAAAATAAATAAAAGGAACACACCTGGAATGGCTTTGGTCAGTTTATTTGGCAAACCAGGAGAAGAAGGGACAGCGATCCTCTTCTGGTTTTCTAGATGGGAAGGAACGCTAGGCGAAGATGGCAGATGTTTGTTATTCGGAATGACGAGTCCTCTAGCGGTAACGCTGCTGTGAGCAGACTGAATGTTATGACTGCTCGTGCATGAAACGTTTAAAAGACTGTCAATACTAGAGGCCTTCCTCACTCTAGGGGTCTCTTGTTTCCTGTTGGCAAAATACTTTATTTTCTGGTAATAATATAATCAGATCTACTGATAGTACAATAATGTATTATATTTGAAATAGTTCCCTCTGTCAGAACTTAAAATAGGCCTAAAATGTTTTATACTTTAACATCAATTTTGAACATGATTCGTACATGAATAATATTTACAAGATACGTAGTAATTCTGCTTGGTTATTTCGTATCCTACGCAAGAATTAGCTGTGCCTAAACTGAACTAAAAAACTACAGTAAAAGCAGTTAGTCAACACCACTTACTTCAAACTCTCTGATCACCCTGATCGCAGAGTGGGATATGGCCTTCATTCTTATGACGCACAATTAAACACAAAATGTAAATTACCAATTCGCAATAACAAGACTCGAAGTTGGAGCCCTCAGATTCATAGTACAATACAATAATCATTGGAGCATACCAAACTCTGCACAAATGTATTTGAAATCAGAGGAAGGACATCTCACGCACGATTTTAACTCACTACATACATTCCTTCATTACTGAATCTGTAATGCTGTTTCGAGACAGAAACGACACAAACGCCTACACGACAGGTAATTAAATACAATAAATACAGTAAATACAATAAATACAAAACACGCTTAGAGAGCGTTACGGATATTTAACCGTGTTCATTATAACCTTTTCACAATATTTAACTATCAATAGTAAAACGCATCATACAAAAATCTTCCTCATCACAGTGAGAAAAGAACACTTCACACATAAAAACTCTACCTTAACACCAATAGAAGATAACCATTCATACAAAAAACTCGACCTCAACACAGAGAAAAGATAACACGTCATACAAAAACTCTTCCTCAAAACAGAAGATAACCAATCATATAAAAAACTCTACCTCAACACAGATAGAAGATAACGTATATAAAAAACTCTACTTCAACACAGACAGAAGATACGTATATAAAAAAAATTCTAACCAATACCAATAGAAGAGTTTGTTATTGTTGAAAGGTAAACGCAAAACTACACAATAGGCTATCTGTATTTTGTATTTTAAAAATATAAATAGCTAGGATTACTGTTTACAACTACAAATAAACTAATAATTTTTTACAACTACAAACAGCTAGTAATACTTTTACAGGTAACAACAACTAGTAATACTGTTTACCAGTATCAACAGCTAGTAATACTGCTTTCAACATCAACAGCTAACATTCCTGTTTACAGGTATCAACATCCGCCATCACTGTTTAGAACTATAAACAACTAGCATTACTTGCTACATCTATAAACAACTAATATAACTGTTCACAACTATAAACAGCTAGTATTACTGTTTACCAGTATCAACATCCGCCATCACTGTTTAGAACTATAATCAACTAGCGTTACTTGCTACATCTATAAACAACTAATATAACTGTTCACAACTATAAACAGCTAGTATTACTGTTTACCAGTATCAACAGCTAATAGCACAGTTTACACGTGTCAACAGTTAGTAATACTGTTTACAAGAAACAACAGCTATTAATAGTGTTTATATATCTAAACATCCAGTATAACTGTTTACAACTATAAACAGCTATTAATACTATTTACACATCTCAACACCTAACGTAACTCTTTACAACTATAAACCTTTGTAATACTGTTTACCAGCACAAACAGCTAACATTACTGTTTACAATAATAAACAACTAGCATTACTCTTTACAACTATAAACAGATAGCATTTCTGTTGACGACTATAACTAGACTAGTAACGTAATATACAAGTATCAGCAGATAGTAACAGTTTATAGAAGCATATATATAGATGCATATAACATGTACTAAATATATAGAAATATACAATATAACATATACTTAGTACATACATACATAGAACATATACTAAGTATTTAGGTACATATAACATATACTAAATACACAGGAACATATAACATATACTACGTATATAAATACATATAACACATACTAAGTATATAGATACGTTTAACATATACTAAGTATTTAGGTACATATAACATATACTAAGTATACAGATACATATAATATATACTAAATACACAGGAAGATATAACATATACTATGTATATAAATAAATATAACATATACTAAGTATATAAATACATATAATATATACTAAGTATATAGGTACATATGACATATACTAAGTATATAGGTACATATAGCATATATTATGTATATAGGATATTATAACATATACCAGTAACCTTATAAACACAAGATTTTTTACTTACCCTTCCGAAGAAACCTTCGTAACTTCAGTATTTTTATCTTTGGAACTCAATAACCGAGCCAGTTTGGACAAGCCAACACGTGTTAATGGAAAGCCGGGATATTCATACCTGGTGACATTAAGCACAATAAAAAAACGTTTCAGAATAATTTGTAGGATGAATCATGATCCCAAATATTACCACTTAATCATAATTAAATATGGTTTATTATAACAAACCTAAAACCTGTTAATTAACATTGCGAAATGTATGTGTAAAGAGAACAAAAATGGTTATTTCAATCAACAATAATATTAAACTAAGCTACTAAACTAGTGACTAGATACTAGAGACACATGTAACCACACTTAGTAGAGGGAGATTAATGTCCTTACTAAACTAGTGACAAGATGCTAGAGACACATGTAACCACACTTAGTAGAGGGAGATTAATGTCCTTACTAAACTAGTGACAAGATGCTAGAGACACATGTAACCACACTTAGTAGAGAGAGATTAATGTCCTTACTAAACTAGTGACAAGATGCTAGAGACACATGTAACCACACTTAGTAGAGGGAGATTAATGTCCTTACTAAACTAGTGACAAGATATAGAGACACATGTAACCACACTTAGTAGAGGGAGATTAATGTCCTAACTAAACTAGTGACAAGATGCTAGAGACACATGTAACCACACTTAGTAGAGAGAGATTAATGTCCTTACTAAACTAGTGACAAGATGCTAGAGACACATGTAACCACACTTAGTAGAGAGAGATTAATGTCCTTACTATACTAGAGTCACATGTAACCACACTTAGTAGAGGGAGATTAATATCCTTACTAAACTAATGACAACATACTAGAGACACATGTAACCACACTTAGTAGAGAGAGATTAATGTCCTTACTAAACTAGTGACAAGACACTAAAGACATATGTAACCACACTTAGTAAAGGCAAAATAACAGACACTAGATTATCAAGTAAGTGTAATTTGAAATCAAACGTTATACAAAACCATCCTACGAATTAAGTTTAGTTTTCAACTTCTGCACTGTACGTTTCTGTGTAATTGTTTTTCTATATTTGATTACAACCATAAACGTGCTAATATTAGAATAAAAGTTACCTCTGTTTAGTGCTTGCACTCAAAGTGTGGCGAGAAGAAATGGATGAAATACTTGGTGACTTGGTAGAAGAACCAGTATCATCTTCGGGTACCAGGAAATGTAAGCCTGATGAAAACACAATAAAAACATGCTAATAAACACAAATTATTAAGAGATAATATTTTATATCTTTGGTGTACCCTAAAAATCTCTGTAAATAATTCATAAATTCCCCTTGATTTGAAACAAGTTCGAATATATATAATTAAAAATCAGTTTTATTTGTATCATCCAGACCTGATGTAGCTGAGATGATAAAGTTATATATTTGAACATTGCATATCAGTTTCATTCATCCGTGTATTAGAGACAGAAGAAACTATTTTTTAATCGACACTAATTGAACTAAAATGTTAGAGTTCTCTAAAGCAGAAACCTTAAGTACAGGATTAAGCCTACTTCAACCTGTTCGCTTTAGTTTTGTTGTTTTTTTTAGAATGAGTTAAGCCTACTCTCATCAGCAGCAGATAAAGGATTGCAGTTGTTGCCTACACACTGTAATTCGATATAGCTTGATTAAACTGTTTTAAGAACATACTTTCAGAAGTCGCGCAGCTTCTCCAATTTCTCTTTTGATTGAATTCGTTTCCGATACAAATTGGCCCAACATGTAGGCGTTTGACAAAACATCGGGTTACAAAACTTCTAACACAACTGTGTTTCTTCTTAATATGGAACGCTGAACTAAAACTTGAATACTGTGACAAATCCTGGGATTCATTCTCCTTATTTTGTTTTGTCGGTACTGTACATAAGTTACTCTATTTGAGCAGCTACGTAGAGAAATCAGGGTGTTTGGTTTTGTAATGTTACCAGGAGTCAATTAATATATTTATATATATATATATTTATAAAACTGATGCTTTACACAAGAAATCTTAGGTGTTGTTGAATGTCTTCAAACTATATATACCTTTAATACAGCCACCCCACGAGGCACAACGGTATGTATGACGGCTAGTAACGCTAAAATTCGGGTTTCGACACCCGCGGCGGACACAACACAGATAGCCCATTGTGTAGCTGTGCGCATAACTACAAACAAACAAATACACTTTTTACTCAGTTCCCATATAAGGAGTTCCCCGCTAGTACAACGGTAAGTATACGAAGTTACAACGCTAAAATCAGCTGTTCGATTCCCCTCAGTGGGCTGAGTAGATAGTCTGAGATGGGTTTGTTGGACGAAAAACACACACACATATAAGGAGTATTTTTAAGCGTTTAGTTGGCTCAGATACAGCCGTCAATAATTTTAATATAGGAAATGTAGACGGCTGCATGTTCCGCCAAGAGAAGTTTGTACAGACTGAATAACAAGAATGACTGTGACTCTTGTAACACACCCTTAAAGGCCCGGCATGGCCAGATGGTTAAGGCAATCGACTCGTAATCCAAGGGTCGCGGGTTCGAATCCCCATCACACTAACCATGCTCGCCATTTCAGCCGTGGGAGCGTTATAAAGTACGGCCAATCGCACTATTCGTTGGTAAAAGAGTAGTCCAAGAATTGGCGGTGGGTGGTGACGACTAGCTGCCTTTCCTCTTGTCTTGCACTGCTAAATTAGGGACGACTAGCGCAGATAGCTCTCGTGTAGCTTTGAGCGAAATTCAAAAACAAACAAACAAACGCGCCCTTAGACCTTCCGTAGAGCAGACCTAGACATCAACCACTAAATCACCAAACAATATAAAAAATAAATTACTGTACAGAAGTTAACATAAGGTGATATATTATAACAAGCACGTATTCGAATAGTTCGGCAGAGTGTAAATTTTTAAATCCAAGCTGAAGAACTTACTACATTTATCGCTGTAGTCAAAGGTTATTCCTCTGCTAAATTTTGTTCGATTATATTGAAAGGAAGACGATGAAGTTGTCGCGCCATCTACCGGATCTTCGGGATCTTCAGACCGAGATTTCTCAATTTTCGGTTTTCGCCACTGCTTCGGTCGATAGCCAACGTCTTGTAACGGTTTCTTTATCGGAACTTGAATTTCCGAAGCGGACGGTGCGCGAGGTAACGGATGCATCGTGGACTTTCACAGACACCGCGTTACAGCTCCTATTGTCACAGAAGACTTTTATAAACTGATATGTACGATGCAACTCGTATAGATATGATGCAAATTGGTTACAGTTAACACTCCGTAAGCCTCGTCTAAGGATGTGCCTGGCCCGTTTCCATGGGGACGAAAGAAAGCCAGCAAACATCACTTAGCGGTACAATAGCGCTAATATCTACTGAGAAATGTAGAATTGAAAGTCACGTGATCATGACCGGAATCCCCGGGGATTAAAAGTTTTAATACCTTTGTATCGCTGACATTATAGTGATAAAACTGTGCGCGTGACTGTCGCGAGGTGTTGACAACAATAATGTATATTTTAAGGAGAGACAAAGACGTTGGTTGAACAGCATACCGGCTTACGTCACGCTAGCTCGTCTTGACGACTTCTTCGGGATCTGTGGATGTATAGATGCTTAAAGGACGAACGTTTGTTTGTTAAGTACGCACTTATTAAAGTCGATAATGTTAATGTCTCCTTTCGTACACTTTATTTAACAATTAATGGGAAATGGTTATACTTTCAAGCTCCCCTAGATTGCTAAATAAATAGATATACAGATAAACCAATAGACAGATAAAAAGAAAGAGAGACAGCTAGATAGACAGATAACTTGTTGCAATTGCAAACATGGGTTCCTGTATGATGGGTTATAACACAAGAATGAACAAAACCTTGCGCCCGGGCGCAACTGTGACAAGGAAGAGCTGGTTGGACTGTTCTTCTGCTTAATATTAAAAGTATATATATATTCATACCAATAATCGGCTGGTGTTTAATAACATAAGAAAGTAATTATTACGTTATAAATACTTACCATAAATGATACTGACAACAATTACAGTTGATGACCGTTGTTTGTACTTCTGCTGTGACTGTCGTAAACCAAGCTAGCCTGACGAACGCTGGCATTGTGCAAAAGATCTCGTCGACGGTAAATAGGGCAGGTGTAATGTGACTGATATATTGTTACACTTTCTCCTTTACTTTCGCTAATATATTGTTGGAATTACTTATTTTACTAGTTATATTAAGCTCACGAATCAAGTTCTTAACAAGAGTGGTTAAGGACCCCGTAATTTTCTTTAGTTCCGCATGACGTCAGACTGTGCCAGTGTGCGTCCGTTAACAACGTGTAAAACAAATATCTATTACTGTGGCTTACCTTTCACTTAACATTAGAGTTATAATACCTGTTCAAGGTTACATTATTACCGGAAGTCAGTACTAATCCATACTGGATTTCCAAGGAAACTATGTCTTCCCAGTATCAGGTTTCTGTACATATTAACACCGTTCAAGATGAGTTGTGTTGTTACATTTTAGAATTTTAATACAGTGTTCCCTTGCCACTTCGCGGGCTCGGCCAACCCTCACATATATATATATATACATACATGTATATATAAAATAATAAACATTAAATCTAGAATATAGCATTAAATACCATTAAAATATTAAAAATAAATATAATTAATAGTGTAAAGAAAAAAAACAGGTATATTTTAAGATATAAACATATATTTGAGTTTATAACAGCGTAAAAATGGAAACAGAACCAATTAGAAAGGCTATAGATGTACGCATTGTGCGTCTGCGAAGGCTACGCGAGATCAGCTTCATGGCGTAGCGATGTGCAAGACGGGCTATGATTGGTGCAGAAATGAAAGACGGCCAATGAAAGCTACCCATTTTGATTGCCTGTGATTGGTGATTTCATCCACGGCAGCATCTTTGAACTTTTGTGTGTGTTTAAAGCCCCTGCAATGGCTCCCAAACGTGCTAATACTTCTAAGGATGCTTCTACGCCTAAACGGTCACGGAAAATGATGACCATCGCCGAAAAGGTGAAGATATTAGATATGGTAAAAGAAGGAAACTCTTATGCATCCATAGTCCGCCATTACGGAGTGACCGAATCCACCATTCGCTACACCAAGAAGGACGAAGTTAATATTAGGAAGACTGCTGCTATTACTTTTAATACAACGGCTAAGAGGGTTGTGACATCTCGTAATAAGAGTATCGTTCGGATGGAAGCTGCTTTGGCCATATGGATAGCTGATTGCCGTAAGAAAGGTGTTCCCTTGGATACTAACATTATCACAACGAAGGCTAAGATGTATGATAATTTCGCGGAAAAGGATGAAGAAGATGTAGACAACCCACAGCCAGGAACGTCCAGTGATTCCCAGCCTAAGAAACCGTTTTCTGCAAGCAAAGGCTGGTTTCAGAAATTTCAGCAACGATACGGCCTAGAAAACTATCGTTACATGGAGAGGCTGCTTCGGCTAACAAGGAGGCTGGTGAAGCTTACGTTCGGGACACTTTTAAAGAAATAATCGCTAAGGGGAATATAGGCCTGAACAGGTATTCAACATGGACGAGACTGGCCTGTTTTGGAAGAGGATGTCTTCCCGAACGTTCCTGTTTAAAGATGATAAAAAAGCTCCTGGTTTTAAAGCTCATAAAGACCGGTTCACCCTCTTAATGACTGGTAATGCTGCTCGTTAAGTTTCAGGATTTTATACTATACATCTGTAAAACCATAAGGAAGTTACACCAACATAAGGTGTCGTTAAGTTTCAGGATTTTATACCATACAGCTGTGAAACCATAAGGAAGTTACACCAACATAAGGTGTCTTTAAGTTTCAGGATTTTATACTATACAGCTGTGAAACCATAAGGAAGTTAGGTGTCGTTAAGTTTCAAGATTTTATACTATACATCTGTAAAACCATAAGGAAGTTAGGTGTCGTTAAGTTTCAGGATTTTATACTATACATCTGTGAAACCATGAATTAGGAGGTACCACCAAGATAAGGTGTCGTTAAGTTTCAGAGCTTGATACTGTGCACCTTGTGAAGGCAGGTACTAATTATTACCAACAACATACAGTAAGGCTAATTTTCGAAACTTGATACTCAATACCCTGTGAATCCAAGTACTAGAAAGTACCACAACGGTACTTATTTAAACTGTGCAGTACTAGACGACGAATGTGTACCACATACAGCAATGTGCAGCATTCTCTGATCACATCTGTAACGTCATTATTACGATAAATTAGTGCTAATAGTTTATATTAATATCCGAATATATAGTCAAAGTAACATATAAATAGCTATTGTATTTAACACACGACTTTACACGAGAACTGTAACGCATGCAATCGTTAAGCTTTGACCTCATAAAGACCGCATGTTCTGCGTTTGGAAATACCAGATCATGCCTTAATGGTTATTCAAACAAAACAAAAGCTCGTGTCTTTAGAAACTAAAACAAAACTTACATCAAAACGTCAAAATCCTACGAGTTAGAGATTTAAGCTTCAACACTAATCTACACAACTATAAAGTTAGTGAAAATGTGGTATAAAGCTAACGTTATTTGTCAAGTAAAAACAACTCCAATGGTAGCGTAAAACAACAACATGAAAATATTCAAATCGTAGCGTTTCTCAGGCACATGAAATAAAGTGAAGTGCTTCTGATCACTTGACAGTATAAAAACATACCAATGCTAGTAAGTGCTTCTGATCACTTGACAGTATAAAAATATACCAATGCTAGTAAGTGCTTCTGATCACTTGACAGTATAAAAACATACCAATGCTAGTAAGTGCTTCTGATCACTTGACAGTATAAAAATATACCAATGCTAGTAAGTGCTTCTGATCACTTGACAATATAAAAACATAACAATGCTAATGTTACTTGACTAAAACAAAACAAAAAAACACGTAAATTGTTATTTAGCAAACACTAAAAACACCAGGCGCCACCCGAACACAAACAACAATATCAAAATAAGTCATGACATCAAACCTACCTATAGAGGGCAGTCTCGAATTTGTTTCGTATCACTTTGTTTTTTACGAATATGAATACTTTCATTAATGATGTTTGTATAATCACCCGATATGATAGACAACATCGGGATCTAGAAAGGGAAGGTTTGATGTGCTGGTGTTTTGTTGCGCTGCAAAATGTTATCCGTCATCTAAATAAGGGTTTATGAGCTTTTTTCAAAATACTCAGTTTTCGTCTGTTCTGAAAAATGCGCGTGCACTTCATTTAAACAAATGTAAACAAAAGGCCGGTGTGAATATACTTTAGTAACATTTTGTACATCAACATATTAAAATCTTATCAAAGTTTGTAAAAAAAGTGTAATATTAGGTTGAAGAATAATATTATAAGTTCATTCATTTATAGTATTCAATGTGGTAAAGTTTAGCCCTAATCGAACAAAAGTTACAGTTGTCATTTGGATCTTTATAAAATACAGGCCGTACTTAATAAAGATTTAACTAATGTTAGGCCTAAACCTAGAAAACTTGCAGATTTCGATGTCTGCGCTAAGAATTCTTTCGCATTATTCTAGAACTCTTGTATTTAAAGAATCACTGCTGCAGTAAATACATTAATTTGATCACAAATGATTTTCGGGATTTTACTAGTCCTTCTTGATCCTTTCTGAAGTTGTCATGAAATAAGAAAAATTGAATTTACGGTAATTTGTATTTACAAACAATTTTGTAGCTTGAACTACGTGCTAGAAAAGCAGCTATTGACTCCGTGTTCACACACGAAATTTCAATATTCAATTCATAATACGATTTGTTTGTTGAATTTCATACACGCGGGCTATCTGCGCTAGCCGTCCCTAATTTAGCAGTTAAAGACTAGTGGGAAGACTGCTAGTCATCACCACACACCGTCAATTCTGGGGCTTCTCTTTTTACCAATCAGTTAAGAGATTAATCATCAAAATATAACGCTCCCACAGCTGAAAGAGCGAGCATGTTTAATCAGAAAGGGATTCGAACCTATGAGCCTCAGATTGGGAATGAAGAGCCCTTACAATCGGGCTATGTCAATTCATAATAAAAAGAGGATGTAAAATTGAAATCTTTTAGATTTCACTTAATTTGGAATTTTAGCCAGAAGAAAATTGTATTTTTACAACAGAAAATAAAACAATACTTTACAAGTATTACGAAAATAATGTTTTATCAACAAACGAAAAGTAACTCCAATAATACTTCACATACATTAAATAACAATGCTTCAGAGATATTAAAATGTAAACGTTGGGAATTAGGTTAATAAAAATAAATTAATATAAAAACAAAATAATCTTATATAGTGACGTTGTGTCTTTACGATGATTTTTTTTTTATTTTCTCAACAAATAGGAAAAACAATAACAAAAAATAATTGACCGCATAACAAAAATACCCCTTTTCTTCCTCACGGCAGAGTCACGTGGAACCCTTTTGTGGCATTTACGGGTATTGAAATCAGATTTTCAGGGTTAAAACCTTAAGACTTACCAATAGGCCACTGGAGAATGAAATACTTTGTCACTCAACAGCAAACAATCTAACACACTTTACCAACATGACGTAAACAACCAACATCAAATAACGGTAACACAACTTTATTAACATCAACTAAAAAAATGTTTTTTTCAACCAGTAATGAACACTGTAACACTAATTTATCAACATAACTTAAAAATATTCCTTCGACAAATAGTATATACCAAAAACACCACGTTATCAACATCATCAAAAACATATTTCGTCAACCAATAACAGGGAAGTACTATAAGCCTTCATCAACATTACAAAACAATCTCTCCAAAATTAATTATAATTATATAATATAAAACATTATTTTATTTAATGCTACATGCTCAAAAAGTAACAAAAAGAAGCCTTTACCTCATGCTATATGTTTAATAAGTAACAATAAGAAGCCTTTACCTGATGCTACATGATTAATAAGTAACAATAAAAAGCCGTTATCTGATGCTACATGTTTAATAAGAAACCGTTACCTGATGCTACATATTTAATAATTAACAATAAGAAGCCGTTATCTGATGCTACATATTTAATAATTAACACTAAGAAGCCATTACCTAATGTTACATGTCTAATAAGTAACAATAAGAAGCCGTTATCTGATGCTACACATTTAATAGCTAAAATAACAAGCCGTTACCTGATGCTACATAGTTAATAGGTAACAACAAAAAGCCTTTATCTGATGCTACATCTTTAATAACTAACATAAAGAAGCCTTTCTCTGACACTACATGTTTAATAAGTAACAATAAAAAGCCTTTATCTGATGCTACATGTTAAATAAGTAACAATAAAAAGCCTTTACCAGAACCCACTTGTTTAATGACAAACAGGGAGAAACCTCTATCGAATGTTACATTGTTAATAGGCAATAAGGAAAACCTCTACCTAATGCTACATTGTTAATATGCAATAACGAAAAACCTCTACCTAATGCTACACTGTTAACAGGCTATAAGAAAAAACCACTTTCTAATGCTACATAGTTAACAGGCAATAAGGAGAAACCTCTACCTAATGCTACATTGTTAACAGGCAATAAGGAGAAGCCTCTCCCTAATGCTACATTGATAACAGGAAAAGAGGAAAAACCTCAACCAAATGCTACATTGTTAATAGGCAATAAAAAGAAACCTCTACCTAATGCTACTCTGTTAATAGGCAATAAAGAGAAACCTCTACCTAATGCTACATTGTAAATAGGCAATATATAGATATCTCTACATGATGCTGCATTGTTAACAGGCAATAAGAAGAAACCTTTACCTAATGCTACATTGTTAGTAGGCAATAAAGAGAAACCTCTACCTAACGATACATTGTTAAAAGGCAAAAAGAAGAAACCTTTACAAAATGCTACATTGTAACAGGAAATAAGGAGAAACCTCTCCCTAATGCTACATTGTTAATAGGCAATAGAGAGAAACCTCTACATGATGCTACATTGTTAACAGGGAATAAGGAGAAACATTTACCTAATGCTACATTGTCAATAAACAATAAAATACACCTCTATTTATTCCTACATTGTTAACAGGCAATAAAAAGAAATATCTACCTAATGTTACATTGTTAACAGGCAGTAAGGAAAAAACTACCTAATGCTACATTGTTAACAGGCATTAAGAAAAAACCTCTATCTAATGCTAAATTGTAAAAAGCCAATAAGGAGAAATTTCTACCTAATGCGACATTGTTAATACGCAAAAAGGAGAAACATCTATTTAATGCTACATTGTTAAGGGGCAACAAGGAAAAACCTCCATTTAATGCTACATTGTCAATAGGCTATAAGGAGAAATCTTTACCTAATTCTACATTTTTAATAATTAATAATGAGAAACCTCTACCTAATGCTACAGTATTAATAGGCAATTAAGAGAAACCTCTATCTAATGCTACATTGTTAACAAAAAATTAGGTCAAACCTCTACCTAATGATACATTGTTAACAAACAGTAAGGAGAAACATCAACCTAATGTTACATTGTTAACAAACAGAAAGGAGAAACCTCTACATAATGCTACATTGTTAATTGGCAACAAGGAGAAACCTCTACCTAATGCTAAATTGTTAACAGGAAAAGAGGAAAAACCTCAACCAAATGCTACATTGTTAATAAGCAATACAGAGAAACCTCTACATCATGCTACACTGTTAACAGGAAATAAGGAGAAACCTTTACCAAATGCTACATTGTCAATAGGCAATAAGGATGAACCTCTATCTGATGCTACATTGTTAAGAGGCAATAAAAAGAATCCTCTACCTCATGCTATATTGTAAAGGAAATAAGGAGAATCCTCAACCTAATGCTACATCATTAACAGGCAAGAAGAAGAAACATTCATATAATCCTACATTGTTACCAGGCAATAAGAAATTTCTACCTGATGCTACATTGTTAATAGGCAATAAGAAGAAACCTCTACCTATTGCTATATTGGTAAAAGGCAAGTAGGAGAAACCTTTACCTAATTCTACATTGATAATAGGCAAAAAAGAGAAGCCTCTATTTAATGCTACATTGAAAGTAGGCAAAAAAGAGACACTTCTACCCAATGCCACATTGTTAACAGGCAATAAGGATAAACCTCTATTAAATGCTACATTGTTAATAGGCTATAGGGAAAAACTTCTACGTAGTACTACATTGATAAAAGCCAATAAGGAGAAACCTCTACCTAATACTACAGTATTAATAGGCAATTAAAAGAAACCTCTACATGATGCTACAGTGGTAACAGGCAATAAGGAGAAACCCCTTCCCATTGCTACATTGTTAAAAGGCAATAACATGAAATTTCTATCTAATGCTACATTGTCAATAGGCAATTAGGAGAAAACTACCTAATGATTCATTGTGAACAGGCAATGAGGAGAAACCTATACCTAACGCTACATTGTAAACAGGCAATAAGGAGAAACCTCTACCTAATGCTACATTGTTAATAGGCAATAACGAAAAACCTCTACCTATTCCTACATTGTTAATAGGCAATAAGGAGAAACCTCTATTTAATGCTACATTGTTAACAGAAAATTAAATCAAACCTATACCTAATAATACATTGTTCATAGGCAATAAGAAAATTTTTTTATCTAATGCTACATTGTTAATAGGCGATAAGGAGAGACCTCTACCTAATCCTACATTGTAAACAGGCAATAAGGATAAACCTCTATCTAATGCTACATTGTTAACAGGCAATAAGGAGAAACATTCATGTAATGCTACATTGTTACTAGGCAATAAGGAGAAATTTCTACCAAATACTGCATTGTTAATAGGCAATTAGGAGAAACCTCTATCTAATGCTACATTGTTAACAGGCAATAAGGAAAAACCTCTACCAATTGCTACTTTGTTAACAGGCAATGAGAAGAAACCTCTATCTAATGCTGCATTGTTAATAGACAATAAGAAGACAACTCTACCTAATGCTACATGGTGAGCAGGCAATGAGGAGAAACCTCTACCTCATGCTACATTGTTAATATGCTATGAGGAGAAACCTCAAATTAATGCTACGTTATAAACAGGAAATAAGGAGAAACATTCATGTAACACTACATTCTTACTAGGCAACAAGGACAAATTTCTACCTAATGCTACATTGTTAATAGGCAATCAGGACAAACCTCTACCTAATGCTACATTGTTACTAGGCAATAAAGAAACACCTCTACCTATTGCTACATTGTTAATAGGCAATAAGGAAAAACCTGCATTTAATGCTACATTGTTAAAAGAAATGAGGTCAAACCTCTCCCTTATGCTACATTGTTCATAAACAATAAGGTGAAACTTTTATCTGATGCTACATTGTCAATAGGCAATTAGGAGAAACCTCTACCTAATGCTACATTGTTAACAGGCAATAAGGAGAAACCTCTACCTATTGCTACACTGTTAACAGGCTATAAGAAGAAACCTCTTTCTAATGCTACATTGGTATCAGGCAATAAGGAGAAACCTTTACCTAATACTACATTGTTAACAGGAAATAAAGAGAAACCTCTACCTAATGCTAAATTGTTAACAGGAAAAGAGGAAAAACCTCAAACACATGCTACATTGTTAATAGGCAATAAAGAGAAACCTCTACCTAATGCTACATTGTTAATAGGCAATAAAGAGAAACTTCTACCTAACGATACATTGTTAAAAGGCAAAAAGAAGAAACCTTTACAAACTGCTACATTGTAACAGGAAATAAGGAGAAACCTCTACCTAATGCTACATTGTTAATAGGCAATAGAGAGAAACCTCTATATGATGCTACATTGTTAACAGGCAATAAGGAGAAACATTTACCTAATGCTACATTGTCAATAGGCAATAAAGATAAACCTATATCTGATGCTACATTGTTAAGAGGTAATAAGAAGAAACCTCTACCTCATGCTAAATAGTTAACAGGCAAGGAGAAGAAACATCTATTTAATGCTCCATTGTTAATAGGCAATAAGGAGAAACCTCTATCTAATGCTACATTGTTAATTGGCATTAAAAAACCTCTACCAAATGCTACATTGTTAATAGGCAATAGAGAAAAACCTCTATATGATGCTACATTGTTAACAGGCAATAAGGAGAAACATTTATCTAATGCTACATTGTCAATAGGCAATAAGGATAAACCTCTATCTGATGCTACAATGTTAAGAGGGAATAAGAAGAAACCTCTACCTCATGCTAAATTGTTAATAGGCAAAGAGGAAAAACATCTATTTAATTCTACATTGTTAATAGGCTATAAAGAGAAACTTCTACCTAGTGCTATATTGTTAACAGTCAATAAGTAGAAACCAATACCTAATGCTACTGTATTAATAGGCAATTAGGAGAAACTTTTATCTTATGCTACATTGTTAATAGGCTACAAGTAGAAACTTCTACCTATATCTACATTGTTAATACGCAATAAGAAGAAACCTCTATTGAATGCTACATTGGTAAAAGGCAATTAGGAGAAACCTTTACCTAATGCTACATTGTTAAGTGACAACAAGAAGAAACAACCATCTAATGCTACATTGTTAATAGGCAATTAAGAGAAACCTCTATTTAATGCTACACTGTTAATAGGCAATAAGGAGAAACTTCTACCTAATGCTACATTGTTACTAGGCAATAAGAAAAAACCTCTACCTATTGCTACATTGTCAATAGGCAATAAGGAGAAACAATCAGTGATGTCGAGAAACCCACTTGTTGAGAATTTTATATGCAAAAAACGGCTCTTTTGGGCTCAGAAAACACTTCAAATAGAAGAGCGAACAACGTTTCGACCTTCTTCGGTCATCGTCAGGTTCACAAAGAAAGAGGTAACTGGCCGGAAGCTGACCACATGTTTGGAAGGGGTTGTATAACTGAGTGTCGCAATTAATACAGCATTACATCCACCACTATACTGGTACAGAAATGTAGATGACACGGTTGCGGGATTCGAATCTACAGAACACATACTTAACTTTTTCACTCACATTAACTCTATACATCCCAACATTAACTTCACATGTGAACAGGAAGAAAGCAATCAAATATCATTTCTTAACCTCAAAATTATAAGAACCGACACACAATTCAAAACAGAAATCCACCGAAAAATCACCCATACTGGACTATACATTCCTTGGGACTCAGCACATGAAACAAAACAAAAACTCAACATACTAAGAAACCAGATAAACACAGCCATAAAACTATGCTCACCAGATAAAATTAACGATGAATTAGATAAAATAAAACAATACTTGATCAACATCAATAAGTTTCCTCCACAAACCGTAGAAAACATTATACGCACACACCTAGACAGAAAGCAAAATCAACCAACAAAAGTAAATATATCTCACGAATCAAAAAATCACGGAACCATATACTGCTGTATACCATATATTCCTGACATCAGTAAACAAATAACCAACATTTGGCAAAAACTAGTAACAAAATATAACATTCCAGTTAACACTAAATTTATTCAAAAACCAGGCACAAAACTGAGGTCTATACTATGTAAGAACTACACTGACAAACACCACACCAACATTATTTATAAAATACAATGTGATAACTGCCACGACTTCTATATAGGAGAAACAAGTAGAAAAATGGAAACCAGATTCAAAGAACATGAAAAGTCACCTTCACACGTTTTCGAACACTGCAAGTCAAATGGACACAACATAACCATAGAAAACACTAAAATACTAAATAAAGAAACAAACATAAACAAACGAAAAATTAAAGAAGCCTTACTTATACAACAACTTAAACCCAAAATAAACCAATATAAAGGAACACCATTATACCTATATTAATATTATAGATAAAATTATATATTCACACATCAAACCGCGCCCTCTACATTGCGACACTCAGTTATACAACCCCTTCCAAACATGTGGTCAGCTTCCGGCCAGTTACCTCTTTCTTTGTGAACCTGACGATGACCGAAGAAGGTCGAAACGTTGTTCGCTCTTCTATTTGAAGTGTTTTCTGAGCCCAAAAGAGCCGTTTTTTGCATATAATAAGGAGAAACCTTTACCTAATTCTACATTTTTAATAGGGAATAAGGAGAAACCTCTACCCAATGCTACAGAATTAATAGGCAATTAAGAGAAACCTCTACCTAATGCTACACTGTTAATAGGCAATAAGGAAAAACCTCTACCTATTGCTACATTGTTAATAGGGAATAAGAAGAAATCTCTATTTAATTCTACTTTGTTAACAGGAAATTAGGTCAAACCTATACCTAATGCTACATTGTTCGTAGGCAATAAGAAAACACTTTTATCTAATGCTACATTGTTAATAAGCAATAAGGAGAAACCTCTACCTAATGCTACATTGTAAACAGGCAATAAAGATAAACCTCTCTAATGCGACATTGTTTATAGGCAAGATGTATAAACCTCTATATAATGCTATAATGTTAATAGGCAATAAGGAGAAACCTCTACCTAATGCTACATTGTTAATAGGTAGTAAGAAGAGACCTCTACCTAATGCTACATTGTAAACAGACAATAAAGAGAAACCTCTATCTAATGCTACATTGTTAATATGCTATGAGGAGAAACCTCAACCTAATGCTATGTTGTTAACAGGCAACAAGGAGAAACATTCATGTAATACTAAATTGTTACTAGGCAACAAGGAAAAATTTCTACCTAATGCTACATTGTTAATAGGCAATCAGGAGAAACCTCTACCTAATGCTACATTGTTACTAGGCAATAAGGAGAAACCTGTATTTAATGCTACATTGTTAACAGGAAATGAGGTCAAATCCATACCTAATGCTACATTGTTCATAGGCAATAAGGTGAAACCTCTACCTAATGCTACATTGTTAATAGGCAATAAAGAGAAACCTCAACCTAATGCTACATTGTCAATAGGCAATGAGGAGAAACCTCTACCTAACGCTACATTGTTAACAGGCAGTAAGGAGAAGCCTCTACCTATTGCTACACTGTTAACAGGCTATAAGAAGAAACCTTTTTCTAATGCTACATTTTTAACAGGCAATAAGGAAACACCTCTACGTATTGCTACATTGTTAATAGGCAATAAGGAGAAACCTGTATTTAATGCTACATTGTTAACAGGAAATGAGGTCAAACCTACACCTAATGCTACATTGTTCATAGGCAATAAGGTGAAACTTTTATCTAATGCTATATTGTTAATAGGCAATAAAGAGAAACCTCTACCTAACGATACATTGTTAAAAGGCAATAAAGAGAAACCTCTACCAAATGCTACATTGTAACAGGAAAGAAGGAGAAACCTCTATCTAATGCTACATTGTCAATGAGCAATAAGGATAAATCTCTATCTGATGCTACATTGTTAAGAGGCAATAAGAAGAAACCTCTACCTCATGCTAAATTGTTAATAGGCAAGGAGGAGAAACCTCTATCTAATGCTACATTGTTAATTGGCATTACAAAACCTCTACCAAATGCTACATTGTTATTGGGGAATAAGGAGAATCCTCTACCTAATGCTATATCATTAACAGGCAATAATGAGAAACATTCATATAATGCTACACTGTTACCTGGCAATAAGGAGAAATTTCTACCTGATGCTACATTGTTAAAAGGCAATAAGGAGAAACCTCTACCTATTGCTACACTGTTAACAGGCTATAAGAAGAAACCTCTTTCTAATGCTACATTGTTATCAGGCAATAAGGAGAAACCTCTACCTAATGCTACATTGTTAATAGGCAATAAAGAGAAACCTCTACCTAACGATACATTGTTAAAAGGCAATAAGGAGAAACCTCTACAAAATGCTACATTGTAACAGGAAATAAGGAGAAACCTCTACCTAATGCTACATTGTTAACAGGCAATATAGAGAAACCTCTACATGATACTACATTGTTAACAAGCAATAAGGAGAAATATTTACCTAATGCTACATTGTCAATAGGCAATAAGGATAAACCTGTATCTGATGCTACATTGTTAAGAGGCAATAAGGAGAAACCTCTACCTATTGCTACACTGTTACCTGGCAATAAGGAGAAACCTGTATCTGATGCTACATTGTTAAGAGGCAATAAGGAGAAACCTCTACCTATTGCTACACTGTTACCTGGCAATAAGGAGAAACCTGTATTTAATGCTACATTGTTAACAGGAAATGAGGTCAAACCTACACCTAATGCTACATTGTTCATAGGCAATAAGGTGAAACTTTTATCTAATGCTATATTGTTAATAGGCAATAAAGAGAAACCTCTATCTTATGCTACATTGTCAATAGGCAATAAGGATAAACCTCTATCTGATGCTACATTGTTAAGAGGCAATAAGAAGAAACCTCTACCTCATGCTACATTGTTAATAGGCAATAAGGAGAAACCTCTATCTATTGCTACATTGTTAATAGGCAACAAGGAAAAACCTCCATCTAATGCTACATTGTCAATAGGCAATAAGGACAAACCTTTACCTAATTCTACATTTTTAATAGGGAATAAGATAAACCTCTACCTAATGCTACAGAATTAATAGGCAATTAAGAGAAACCTCTACCTAATGCTACAGAATTAATAGGCAATTAAGAGAAACCTCTACCTAATGCTACATTGTTACTAGGCAATAAGGAAACACCTCTACCTATTGCTACATTGTTAATAATCAATAAGGAGAAACCTGTATTTAATGCTACATTGTTAACAGGAAATGAGGTCAAATCTATACCTAATGCTACATTGTTCATAGGCAATTAGGTGAAACTTTTATCTAATGCTACATTGTCAATAGGCAATGAGAAGAAACCTCTACCTAATGCTACATTGTTAACAGGCAGCAAGGAGAAACCTCTATCTAATGCTACATTGTTAATAGGCAGTAAGAAGAAACCTCTACCTAATGCTACATTGTTAATAGGCAACAAGGAGAAACCTCTATCTAATGCTACATTGTTGATAGGCAACAAGGAAAAACCTCCATCTAATGCTACATTGTCAATAGTCAATAAGGGGAAACCTTTACATAATTCTACATTGTTAATAGACAATAAGGAGAAACCTCTTCATAATGCTACAGTATTAATAGGCAATTAAGAGAAACCTCTACCTCATGCTACATTGTTAACAGGCAATAAGGAGAAACCTCTACCTATTGCTACACTGTTACCTGGCAATAAGGAGAAATTTCTACCTGATGCTACATTGTTAACAGGCAATAAGGAAACACCTCTACCTATTGCTACATTGTTAATAGGCAATAAGGAGAAACCTGTATTTAATGCTACATTGTTAACAGGAAATGAGGTCAAACCTATACCTAATGCTACATTGTTCATAAGCAATAACGTGAAACTTTTATCTAATGCTACATTGTTAATAGGCAATAAAGAGAAACCTCTACCTAACGATACATTGTTAAAAGGCAATAAAGAGAAACCTCTACCAAATGCTACATTGTAACAGGAAAAAAGGAGAAACCTCTATCTAATGCTACATTGTCAATAGGCAATAAGGATAAACCTCTATCTGATGCTACATTGTTAAGAGGCAATAAGAAGAAACCTCTACCTCATGCTAAATTGTTAATAGGCAAGAAGGAGAAACCTCTATCTAATGCTACATTGTTAATTTGCATTAGAAAACCTCTACCAAATGCTACATTGTTAATAGGGAATAAGAAGAAACCTCTATTTAATTCTACTTTGTTAACAGGAAATTAGGTCAAACCTATACCTAATGCTACATTGTTCGTAGGCAATAAGAAAACACTTTTATCTAATGCTACATTGTTAATAGGCAATAAGGAGAAACATTTACCTAATGCTACATTGTTATTAGGCAATAAGGAGAAGCCTCTATTTAATGCTACATTGATAATAGGCAAAAAGGAGAAACTTCTACCCAATGCTACATTGTTAACAGGCAATAAGGAGAAGCCTCTATTTAATGCTACATTGTTAATAGGCTATAAGGAGAAACTTCTACCTAGTGCTACATTGTTAACAGTCAATAAGAAGGAACCTCTACCTAATGCTACAGTATTAATAGGCAATTAGGAGAAACCTCTACCTGATGCTACTTTGATAACAGGCAATAAGGAGGAACCCCTTCCCATTGCTACATTGTTAACAGGCAATAACAAGAAATTTCTATCTATTCTGCATTATTAACAGGCAATTAGGAGAAACGTTTTCTTATGCTACTAGGAGAAACTTCTACCTATATATACATTGTTAATACGCAATAAGAAGAAACCTCTATTTAATGCTACATTGTTAATAGGCAATAAAGAGAAACATTCATATAATGTTACATTGTTACTAGGCAATAAGGAGAAATTTCTACCTAATGCTACATTGTTAATAGGTAATAAGGAGAAACCTCTATCTAATGCTAAAATTTATTGTTGTTGAACATAAATTATTGTTGTGATGTCAGAAGTAAAACAAATTATTACTGTGATGTCAAGTAGAACACAAATTACTGTTGTGGTGTCAAATAGAACACAAATTTTTTGTTGTTGTGACAAGTAGTACATAAATTATTTTTGGGTGAACAAGTAGAACATAAATTATTGTTGTGGTGAAAAGTATAACATAACTGATTCTTCTGGTGTCAAGTATAATACAAAATATTGTTGTGGTGTAAAGTATAATGCATATTAGTGTTGGAGTGTTGATTATAACACCTTTTTTGGTGTCCAGTACAGTATAACTAATTGTTGTGGTGATAAGTAGAATATAAATTGTCGTTGTAGTGTCAAATGAAACCCAAATTATTCTTGTGGTGTCAAGTAGGAAAATTATTGTTGTTATGTCAAGTAGAGCCCCCCAGTGGCTCAGCGGAATGTCTGCGGACTTATTCGCTAAAATCCGGGTTTCGATACCCGTGGTGGGCAGAGCACAGATAGCCCTTTGTGTAGCTTTGTGCTTAATTCAAAACAACAACAAGTGTCAAGTAGAACACAAAATATTGTTGTGGTGTAAAGTATAATACATATTATTGTTGGCGTGTTAATTAGAACAATTTTTGGTATGAACTAGAGCATAAATTATTCTTGTAACAAGCAGAACATAAATTGTCGTTGTGGTGTCAAGTAGAACATAAATTGTTGTTGTGGTGTCAAATAGAACATAAATTGTTGTTGTGGTGTCCAGGAGAATATAAAGTAGTGTGTTGTGTCAAATGAAACCCAGATTATTCTTGTGATGTCATGTTGGACAGAATTGTTATGCATGTAAAAACGGCTCATTTGGGGTGAGAAAATATTTTACGTAGAGGAGAGAAAATTACAAAAAATTGTTGTTGTGGTGACAAAAAGAACTAAATTGTTGTGGTTTCAAGTAGAACACAAATTATTATTACGGGGTCATGTAAAACACAAATTATTGTTGTGTCATAGTGTTATTGTTGTGTTGTATTGTCAGGCAAAAACAAACGAATATTACGGTATTGAAGACAACACAAATGAATGTTGTGGTATCAGTAACAACACAAGTGATCACTGTGGTTTTATAAACACATCAGGTTTACGCACTTCCGAGAAACACAAATTTTTCGCTCTTTTCCATTCATTAATCTTTGCAATGCTGTAAGTGAACTTATTTTTTAATGACGATTTGAGTTTTTAAGGAGTATCAACTGGTTAAAACGACTCACGGTTTTTAAATTTACATTAGAAACCACACCAAACAAAACAACTATTTATGTTGCGAAAAGGGTTAATTTACTAATACCTTACGTACGCATGAAATGTAAGATACATTTTGTTTATGAACCATAATAGCAGAGTTCTATACTCAATGTTTCTTTTTAATCTCGAACTAGTGTTGTACCAAAATCAAACAACATAGTTATGTTGTTTTCAAATAGGTCTTTTAGTGTCTCATAATATGATAAATAAAACTCATCCAAAACATTGTGTTTCAACTGATTTCATTTAAAATGTTTATTTTTCTCTTATGAATGAACAAGATTTTGAAATATGATAATGAATGGTCTGTTAACGTTATTGTTAAAAGATTTTTGATACTCGTAATGGGCAAATCGCCGATAGCCCTTGCATGATTTCGTACAAACCAAATACGTCGAGTTATGTTATTCTGTATTCTCAAAACGTTTTCCAACTGCGAGGTATCGTTTGGATTTAAATTATTAAATGACATTTAAAAATCCAATCAATGTTGAAATCTTTAATTAAAAATTTATAACGTCTAAACTGATTACAGAAATAGCAAAAGGACAAAGAAAAAAACCGAGGATAAAAATGGAAACAAAATTGACGTGGCGGGTAAGAAACGCAGAGGTTCCACTCACCAAGTTGGTTTTTGCCTGATTTGGAAGAAATATGGTCGGAGAAAGTGACTGGTAAAAGTCTTGGAAGAAACTTCATCTTCAACGTCCAAGTTGCTCTCTAATCTTAAGGAAATATTAGATTACAAGTGAAGAAAAGAAGTGACTGCTTGTCCATGGATTAAAGCAATTTATCAGACAATCATCGTGGCAACAAAGTGACTGGGAGATTAATTTCTCGTTTCAGCCAATGGTAATCGCTCTTCACTCAAATTCTATCAGACTTGTCCAATGAGAAAAGTGTACTGAATTAACTGTAAAAGGAACATCACGCGTCTCCGCACGTGCTTGATAATTCAACGTTTCTATCAACGTGAACTAGATTTCACTGTTTTAAGAACAAAACACGAGAGAAACATTTTGTAGATTGAAATTAAGACCCTGTATATACTTCAAATAAAAGTAAAACAAACATAGAAATTTTATGTAACTCAGAATGAGAACGTGTACAGTACAAATAACTAATTTTAATATAAAACACGATTATACACAATTTACAACCAATCACACACGTTTACACGTTGCTTAATTCCAACAACACAATTGTATAAGTAAGCAAATCGTCAGAAGAAGAATAAAATAACATGTAGAGAACCAATTAAACAGCTGGACTAAAAAAAACAAAGTACAGAAAAAGACAAGCAGAGAACCACTTTAAAATATGATTCAAAATTATACAATCTCAGGTAATCATAGAACTAGATAAATGGGTGTATTAAAACACAAAAAACAAAAGTGAAGGTAACCACAGAACAAGCTAAAAAGACGTATGAAAAACAAAACACACAAGTGTAGGTAACCATAGAACCAGCCAAAACGATATACGAAAAAAACAAAGGTGTAGGTAACCGCAAACCAGAAAAAACTTGTATTAAAAACAAAAGAACGAAGAGTAAACAACCACAGAACCAGCTAAAAAGACATATAAAAACAAAATACAGAAGAGTAGGTAACCTTAGAACCAGCTTAAGATATGTAAAAAAAACAAAATATATAAGTGTGGTAATTATAGAAACTGCTAAAAGGTGTAAAACAAACAAAAAATAAAAGTGTAGTAACCACAGAACCAACTAAAAAGATGTATAAAAAACAAAACACAGAAATGTAGGTAACCATACAACTAGCTAAAAAGATATATAAAAACAAAGTACAGAAGAATAGGTAACCTTAGAACCAGCTTAAGATATGTATAAAAATTAAAATACACAGATGCGGTAATTATAGAAACTGCTAAAAGTTGTAAAACAAACTAAATATAGAAGTGTAGCAACCACAGAACCAGCTAAAAAGATGAATGAAAAACAAAACACAGAAGTGTAGGTAGCCACAGAACCAGTTAAAAGATGTATATAAAACAAAATACAGAAGTGTAGGTAACCATTGAACCAGCGAAAAAGATGTATAAAAATAAAACACAGAAGTGTAAGTAACCATACAATTGCCTAAAGAGATGTATAAAAACAAAATACAAAAGTGTGTAGCTACAGAACCAGTTAAAAAGAGGTATATATAACAAAGTACAGAAGAGTAGGTAACCTAAGAACCAGCTAAAGGTATATGTAAAAAACAAAATATAGAAGTGTGGTAATTATAGAACCTGCTAAAAGATGTATAAAATATTAAATATAGAAGTTTAGTAACCATAGAACCAGCTAAAAGGTGTATAACAAACTAAATATAGAAGTGTAGTAACCACAGAACCAGCTAAAAGGTGTGTAATAAACTAAATATAGAAGTGAAGTAACCTTAGAGCCAGCTGAAAGGTGAATAACAAACTAAATACAAAAGTGTAGTAACTATAGAACCAGCTAAAAGATGTATAACAAACTAAATATAGAAGTGTTGTAACAATAGAACCAGCTAAAAGATATATAACAAACTAAATATAGAAGTGTACTAACCATAGAACCAGCTAAAAGGTGTATAACAAACTAAATATAGAAGTGTAGTAACCATAGAACCAGCTGAAAGGTGAATAACAAACTAAATATAGAAGTGTAGTAACCATAGAACCAGCTAAAAGGTGTATAACAAACTAAATTTAGAAGTGTAGTAACAATAGAACCAGCTAAAAGATGTATAACAAACTAAATATAGAAGTGTAGTAACCATAGAACCAGCTGAAAGGTGAATAACAAACTAAATTTAGAAGTGTTGTAACAATAGAACCAGCTAAAAGATATATAACAAACCAAATTTAGAAGCGTAGTAACCATAGAACAAGCTAAAAGGTGTATAACAAACTAAATAAAGAAGTGTAGTAACAATAGAACCAGCGAAAAGGTGTATAACAAACTAAATATAGAAGTGTAGTAACCTTAGAACCAGCTAAAGGGTGGAAAACAAACTAAATATAGAAGTATAGTAACCATAGAACCAGCTAAAGGGTGTATAACAAACTAAATATAGAAGTGTAGTAACCATAGAACCAGCTAAAGGGTGTATAACAAACTAAATATAGAAGTGTACAAGCTCCTCACAAAAAGTAACTGTTACTTACAAAAAGAGACTGTTTGTTACAAACCCCTAACAACAAATGAAGGACTCTTGGTTACAAGTTTCTCGCAACGAGTAACAAGAAGTGATTGTTGATTACAAGTCCCTATTAACAAGCGACTCACATAAAAAACGTAAAAACATTTATACCATATATAAACATGGTTCTTAATATTACATCTACTAATACTTTCCTTCGATATCCTGACATTGTTGGTTGTATTTATCTTCTATATCCTGACATGGCGGGCGCAGCATGGCCAGGCGTGTTAAGACGTGCGACTCGTAATCTGAAGGTCGCGGGTTTACATCCCTTTCGCGCTAAACATGCTTGCCCCTTCAGCCGTGGGGGCATTATAATGTTCCGGTCAATCCCACTATTCGTTGGTAAAAGAGTAGCCCAAGAGTTGGTGGTGGGTGGTGATGACTAGCTGACTTCCCTCTAGTCTTACACTGCTAAATTAGGGACGACCAGCAC
This sequence comes from Carcinoscorpius rotundicauda, assembly GCA_011833715.1. Classification (NCBI taxonomy): domain Eukaryota; kingdom Metazoa; phylum Arthropoda; class Merostomata; order Xiphosura; family Limulidae; genus Carcinoscorpius; species Carcinoscorpius rotundicauda. The sequence goes on from CM022392.1 coordinate 5,180,584, forward strand.
AGATAGCCCTCGAGTAGCTTTGTGCGAAATTCCAAAACAAACAAACAAACCCGACATGATTGATTGATCCATATTTATTTTGCTTCTATGTATTTCTTTTTGACTTCCTTATCTAATTACTTGTACATCTCTTCACTTTCTTATGATAATCTTCTGGTATCTAAAATCTAGAATATATTGTATTATCTGTTTTATTGTCCTTTTCTCCACCTGTTTTACAGATAATTTCTATAATAGATATTCTCTGTCATGCTCACAAAAAGTCTACTATCATAATATCTGCTACAAAGTTAATTTTATTTATAACTGTGTATTTTCCCGTTATCTCGACTGTGATCTGAGTGCATGAATTTTACGTTTTAACTTCAAACTATTCCTCGTCTTAATATAAATTTCAAAGATTATGTTTGCGTATAATCTTCCCTAATATCGAACTCGTATACCAGAGTAGGGATCTTTAAATGGTTTCTGTTACAGACGACCCTATTGTATTTATATCGTGATTTATACACGATGCTACTAATTTGTTTCGGTAATAATACGGCATTTCCACTCACCATCAGGTAGTCCGTGCACTACAATGAAACGCTGGAATAAAGAGATAGCATCTGCTCTACATCACCCGTCGCCAACTCTTCGGGTTTTATTTTCTAAGAAATATAGGTATTTGACTGTGACTCTTATACCGCACCCATCGTTACAAAGAACGAAGTGAGTCTTTTCAACAAGGGTACGCGAACCTTGAACCATCGAAATCACAGTCTGCCATGAAAACCTTTCGCCCAAGCCCGGCCCAGTACGTAGAACAACGTGTTTGTTGGTGCTACCATTTTATGAATTATTTTGAAACAATTTTTAATCTATGGAAAATATAATGTGAAGCGTTTTAATTGTCGTCCAGTGAAAGACTGATTTAGCGTGTTTTTGTTTTTGAATTTCGCGCAAAGCTACACGAGAGCTATCTGTGCCAGCCGTCCCCAATTTACTAGTGTAAGATGAGAGGAAAGGCAGCTCTTCATCAACACCTGCCGCCAACTTTTGGACAACTTTTTTACCAGCGATTAGTGGGATTGACCGTTATATTATAACGTTCCCCACGGCTGAAAGGGCGAGCATGTTTGGTGCGACGGGGATGCGAACCCACGACCCTCGGATTACGAGTCGAACGCCTTAACACACTTGACCATGTCGGGTCCAAGACTGATTTAGACCCTATTAACTGGTTGTTTACCTTTCACTTAGCAACTGATGAGAGAGATTTTAAGTCCTAACAATATGGTTTATCTACGGAGGACTGGTTGTTATAGTCAGTATAAGAACAAGACATTTGCTAAAAGTAAAATAGCAGTAGTCAATATGTGACGTTAATAAAAGCTACAAGAGACACGACATGTGTAAATTGTGAACATTATACAGCAAAATCCAACATTTAAAAAGTCAAAACTTAAAAAGGAACAGAATAGAAAACAACAAGAAGACATCTACTTTAGTAAAGCTAAGTTCAAACAGATAAGAAGAAGATGATAAAACTTAGAGCTAATAGTGTTTTTTCCGGGTAACATGTATGATGAAACCTGAATGAAAAACATTAAAACAAGACCTTCTGTCTCTGACGCCCACATTCTATCGTGGGCAGAGTAGTGTGGCTAAAGTGAATATGTTGTTTTATCAAAATGTCTCTCAGTACAAGTTTGTTTTTTTATCCAGGATTATAAAGCAGTGAAGCGAAACTGAAACCTAATGATGAAGGATCTCTGCTTATCATCCACAAAATTAAATTTTGAAAAACAATCAAATTGAACAAATCCATTGTTGGATCTCATTTACACAAATAAGGTTTACGAGGACTACTGACCTAATTTACAGCAAGAAGATTCACACGGACTACAAGGCTAAGTTAAGAACATAAATGGAATACTTGATTGGGTCCGTCATTAGAGCGCTAGTCGTTGTCCCTAATGGCATGTTATCGGATTATGTTCCTCATTTTAGTATCCTAGCTTACAGATTCGTTCATTTCTTCAGATTTATTGATTCAGTGGTATTCAAGCTATATCTAAGAACGAAACAATAACGCAAAACAATGACCTTCAATTTGATCAGCTTAAAAATGTGACGTCTCTTTAGATCGAGTACAAATCTTTCTTCGGTTAGTTCAACAAACTGGTAAGAAGTCTCCAAGAATTATTTTCTGATTAGACTCTTTGAGAAGGAAAACTTTAAGATCACTTCACTTCACTGGAACTAATTTTATAGGAGGTATTTTTTAATTACAATTTGAACTTATTATTTTATGGTTACGTCGATACGACGAATTTCAGTTATCAACGTTTTGTCGGTTATTGTTTGTTTGTTATTTTCAAGTTGAACGAAAGGAACGTAAATAACACTAACCCGATTGTATTATTTGATATCGAAGTGAGAAAAACAGATATTGTTAATTTAATGAAACAAGGACACAAATAATTCAACTAACGCTTCAACAGTTACTCAACTTATTTGCATAATAACAGTCACGTGTGATTTGTTTTCTAAACATCAGAATTCTGATGACAATATGAACGACACAGCTCGAGGGTCATCTGATTTTAAAGACACTACTGCTTGGTGTAAGTTTTTCTCAATAGAAGTTAGAAGTTACATCTGATTGGAAACTTTGAGACTTAAAATTATAAATGTATCTTAGAACGGTTGGTATGGGTTTTAACACATTAATTGATAAGGAGAGAGCAACAAAATGACCTAAACTTATGTCTTAACCTGAAAATGACCTAGGAAGGCCAAAACGTTGTTCTTTGGTTATCAATAAGTGTTAAAACCCATTTTTATTTAAAGTGGGTTTCTCGTCGTGAAGACTTAAAATTATATGAATAACACAAAACTACAATTCTGTCAGTAAAGGCCCCCCAGTGGCTCAGTGGTATGTCTGCGGACTTACACGCTAAAATCCGGGTTTCGATACCCGTGGTGGGCAGAGCACAGATAGCCCATTGTGTAGCTTTGTGCTTAATTCAAAACAACAACTACAATTCTGTCAGTAAAATCGAGCTATATATATATATATATATATATATATAAGCTATATATCTTCAGAACTACTGAACTGATACCAACAACGAACTTTGGACTACAATAAACCTATATAGAGACAGTTCTCATTACCAGAATTTGTTTAAAAGTATGGTGTTTGAAACATACTCAGGGATACAGGTATAAAGATATGCAGTAATGTTTAAAACATACTCAGGGATATGAAGTTTTAATTCCACAATAATAATTAAAACAAACATTTAAAGGTCTTCTGACCTAATAATGTTTGAAACAGAAGTACTGAATACAGAAAAAACACAGATCTAACCCTTTTAAATACACATGTAGATACGATACAAGACGTACTGTCTGTTTCTTCAGAAGTTTTTCTTCTCTGAAAGCTTCCAGAAGAGCTACGGACAGCCTTGGGATGTTCAGGAACCAAGTTGTATTGGACATTGTTTTCTGAAAAAGAGTAATAGTACACCAGGTCAAAGTATTGTATGTATACTTTACGTAGTCATTTACCTATTCTAAACTGTAAAATATTCTTGTAATAAGTAACATTACAAAATTTATTAGTAGTTATCTTGAGCTACTTATCAGATAATAAACATATTCAACTTATTACTGAGTTTTCCTTACGACTTCACACTTCACGAGCCAGTGTTAAATGAAACAATGTTTTATTTATGACTTCACACTACACGTGTCAATGTTATGTGGAACAGTGTTTTATTTACGACGTCACACCACACATTGTTATACGGAACAGTGTTTTACTTGACTCCACAATTGACGTGTCAGAGTTACATAGTAAAATTATTTATTAATGACGTCATACTACACGTGTCAGTGTTTTATGGAACAATGTTTTATTTATGACTTCACAACTGACTTATCAGTATTATATGAAACATTTTTTTTATTTATGGTTACGTATACTGTGTTGGTTGAGAGAGTTATGTATACCGCTATGGTTTGTTATGCATACTCTGATGGTTTAAGTTATGTATACTATGAGGGTTGACATTGTCAAATGCGAACCAAGAAACAGTGTTTCTGGCTCAGCTGATAACCCGATGTGGATTGGCTGTGAGACACACACACACCAACATGACTTAATTACACTGTGGCTTTACTTCTTTCTTCCTTCTAAACTATATTAATTATCTCTGGAGTGTAACAAAAGTTAACAGTCAGCTACCAGCCAGTACTAAATTCATTTAAAAGACATTTGTACTTTAAATTTTTGGTAAAGCTATTAAACATTTGCAAATGTCCCTAAATTTGAACAACTGAACAGAGGGAAAAGATTCAGTTCGCCGAACTTCTATTATCCATACTTCAAAATTAGAGGAATACTTTGCAATAACGCATGGATTCGAACCCGAGTAACCAGCTATCCCGTTTGAAAGTTTTTTATTTAGTTTAGCGCAAAGAAAGCTATTCAAGGTGTATTTGCGACAGTTATCCAAGGTTTTGAAGTAACAGACAAAAAGAAAAAGAGATCGTCACTGCCACCTGCCGGCAGCATTTGGACTACATTAATGGAATTATGGGATTTGTTTGTTACTCATTCATCGTTATAATGCATCAAGAGGCGCGATTTATATCGCGACGCAAACCAATGGTACTTGAGCAAGATAATCGCTAGGCTTAGCTCGAAGTCCATTTGAAAGACAAAATTAAAAACATCAGGTTTAGAGTTCCAGTCTTTAACTCTGTCTCAGAGCGTTGCATACAAATAATCCTTAAATATTACAACTATTTAGGATTTTATGTCAGTTACAGTTTGATTGTTTACAAATTTCGCGCAAAATTACACGAAGGTAAAGTACACGAGGGTTATCTGCACCAGAGGGAAGGCAGCTAGTCATCACTACCCACCACCAATTCTTGGGTTACTCTTTTACCAACGAAAAGAGGGAGATTGACCGTACCCTTATAACACCCCCACGGCTGAAAGGGCGAGCATATTTGCTGCGACGAGGATTCGAACCCGCGACCCTCGGATTACAAGTCGAATGCCTATCCACCTGGCCATGTCGGGCCGTCAGTTATAGTGTGAACTAACTCAGCATTTTCATTAAAGAATGAAATACAGTAAATTAACGACTTTACAACTGAAATATGTAGGATTCTATTTCCCGCAATAAATAAAGTAGATAACCCAATGTGGCTTTGTTGTAAAGCAACTAAATGCACTATAACCTAATGACAAGGAAGTGACCAAATTTACACTATTGACACAATAATTACTGAATAACCAAATTCACTTCATATTATGACAAATCAATTAAGAAATGACAAAGTTAACATTTATGAGACAGTAATCAAGGAATACCCAAGTTTTGACTATGTTTACACTTACGACACAATAGTCATGGGATAACCGAATTTACTCAACACTTACACCCCAAATTAGAGAAGGCAAACACGTTTGGTAAGACGACGACGATCCAAACACGAAGGTTGGTAGTCGAGCGTTTTAAACACGGACCTTACCTTACCTAAAATATAAATATAAATGAGCAAAAGCAATATCGCCATCTCTACGCAATAAAACATACTAATTTGTCATCAATATTGTTTTTGTATTGTTCTTTTAGCCACAGTATAACGATTTATAGTACAGCTCTTTTTATTTCTTTTTTTTAAAGTACAATTTTTATTTCATAGCCTGTCATCCCTTGACCGATTTCACATCTAATTGTAGTTATCGAATCAGAAGGTCGAACCCTTTTCATACTAGTTTGTTTCATCTCACTAAAGATCTAACAGAATAATTTATTTAACCTAAACGATTTTCAATTTTGAGAGTGGGCTGGTAGAAATTCTGATGAGAACAAAAATCGGCTATACGTGTGCTACAGAGTTGGTATTGCTAGTGCACAAATATGTGGCTAATACAAATGGAAAAAAACAAAACAATAAAGGTTTCATAGATTAATTTACTCTAATCCTGCCTAGAAAAAAAAATTCAAGGCTACTGAAGATACCCCTGGATTTAAAAATGTTTCCATATTCACAATGTATGATTCAGTTAATATCATTCTCACGAGTAATAATGTAACTTGAACATTCAATGAACCTGGTAAATACATGTCCCGGAATACCGGTAACTAAAAATGAATGGTTATATTCTATACCGATACGGTAGTTTACTATTTTCTAATTTGTTATTGTGCTGTATACCGAAGTTACAAAGCTACACTACAAATTGTTTGTTTTTAAATTTCACGCAAAGCTACACAAGGGTTATCTGCGCTAGCCGCCTCTAATTTATCAGTGTAAGACTGAAGGAAAGGCAGCTGGTCATTATCACTATGGTCAGGTGGTTAAGGTAGTCCACTCGTAATCTGAGAGGCGCGGGTTCGATTCCTCGTCCCACCGCACATAATTAAAATGTGACGTTCAATCCCACTATTGGTGAGTAAAAAGGTATCCCAAAAGTTGGCGGTGGGTGGTGATGGGTAGCTTCCTTCTCTCTTGTCTTATACTGCAAAATTAGAGACAGATAGCCCTCGTGTAGCTTTGTGCTGAACTAAACAAAAAACATTACCGCCTGAGTAATCTTTTTGGTAATCAATAATAGGATTGACCGTAATATTACAATGCCATCACGGATGAGAGGATGAAAATCTTTTATGTGACGGGGATTCGAACTCAAGACCATCAAGATTACGACGCAAGCGCCCTAATCACCTGGTATTACTGGGCCTCACTTCAAATGCAAACAAGGCTGTCCAAACGCTTTGCTTTTTCCGTATTTTTTGTACTCAGATTTTAATGTTATTAATTTAAAATTTATTTTAATCAGAGTTTATTTCAAAGTTCACCACAACCGAATTTTGTTAAATTATTCTTGAAAATCGGAGTTGTCGTCATACCAATACCGGTGCGTTTGAAGCTGATAGTACACTTCTAGTGCTACCGTACAGGGTCATTACCTAACGTGTTATCATTCGATCTTTCGTAGTCTCGGTCTTCTGTTAATTACATCTTTAACTAATTTCTTTCCAGACAGTGCAAACTTTAAAAAAACAACAACGAATATTTGAAACTGAAATGTCCTTTAACGCCAATAGATGGCTCTGTAGATTACACTAAAAACATAATTAATACAACTATTTTTCTCAGTAATTTATGTTTTACTGTTAATTAGCCACCTAGCTGATCATCTATCGCAGTTAATTAATCTGTTTCATAAAACAACTGCGTACAGTTTATGTTTCATTGTCATTTTTTTAAAAAAGTAAAAAAGAAAACGTTGTTATCATCAGTAGCCGATCGACAGTAAACTAAGTCTATAAGTGAGAATTATAAATTGTGAATTAATTAAATCAGTGAAAATAAATGTGTAAAACAAAACCCCACACCAGTGGCTCAGCGGTATATCTGTAGACCTACCCCGCTAGAAACTGGATTTCGATACCTCTGGTGGGCAAAGCACAGAAAGCCCAATGTGTAGCTTTGTACTTAATTCTAAACGACAAATCATCAACAAGAACCCACGATTTTTCACTATTACCACATTTTACTGAGGTAAAAACAATATTACCAGATTGAACTCCGAACCAAAGTGTTTAAATTTTGAGTTTAATTAACTTAGGTTTGAGACATTCGGCTGGTTTATTTATTTGTCGTTAATTCCAAGGCTACATAATGGACTATCTATTCTGTAAGGATTGAACCCCTGATTTAAGTATTCTAAATCTATATAATTCACAGACGCTCAGGCTTATACTATATTATATACCAAACTAAGAATATAAAACACAATATATTTTATAATATTAATAACAAAAAAATAATGCTTTACAAATTACTCTTAACATTCAGTCCCTCAGAAGTTCACTGATTCAGTTACTCACATTGATGTAATGGTGTATTAATATCACGTGAAACTTTATTTAACTATTTTCACACTGAATACTGTTAAAATATTTATGTAACTGAGAAACATCACAATAATTAAAGAAATGTTAGCCAAAAACATCCATTATAGGAAAATATATAGTTATATATAACCAATAGATGGCAGCAGCATATTCACATGACTAATTTTTGTTTTTGAATTCATAAATTACGAAGATTATTTTTATGCATACAGTTAAGACTATATACCAAAGAGAACTCACTGTTTTTCTCTAAATGTTTTAAATCAGTAGCAGACGAATTACAACGCATTAAATCGTGACGTTCAGTAGTAAAATGTTTCAGCATCTGACACTACTGAAAATAAACATCCATGTACACCTTTCTCTGAAGTAGACTTACAGCGTTAGAAACTGGGTTTTGACACCCATTTCTGACAGAATACAGTAGCCCTTAGTGTAGCTTTATGCAAGAAAAAAGGTTAAACCAAGAACCCGGATCCACAATCTGGAAAATTAATCATTAAGCCACACCCAACCAAAGTTGAAACTAAAGCAGGTTTTACTGATTTTGTGTCTTTACTGTGAATTTCGCGAAAACATACACGAAGACTGCCTGCGCTATCCGACCTTAAGTTAGCAGTGAATAATTAAAAGAAAGGCCGCTAGTCATCACCACCCATCGCCATATTTTAGGCTACTATTTTTATCAGCTAATAGTGGAATTGAGCGTCACATTATAAGTTAGAAATTTTAACATAACAGACAACTGTAAAAAACAACAACGACTGGGATGCTTGATAAAAATAATAAAAGTTAATTAAAGATTTATTAATATGTGATCCACCAAAACAGTGTGAATTGTCTAACAATATTTATTGCAATATGGTCTGTGTGTAGGGCTGTTACTGTTTCTGCGTGTGTATCTCGAAGAATAGTATACCAAAAAAACACGAAAATTTCATACAAGATAGGAAATCGTTATGAAACAGTCCTACCCTAATTCGGTCCGGATGTAAGTCCGGATTCTGGATCACTTTGAAGAATATTTTAGCCACGGTACAGCCGTTCATAAAAAAAAGCTCTGAGTTTTGTTGTTGTTTCAAGAACAAACTTTTAGCTCGCAGATTCATTTCTTGAACGATTTTTAATCTTGTTTGTTTTAGAATTTCACACAAAGCTACTCGAGGGTTATCTGTGCTAGCCGTCCCTTATTTAACAGTGGAAGACTAGAGGGAAGACACCTAGTCATCACCACCCACCACCAACTCTTGGGCTACTCTTTTACCAACGAATAGTGGGATTGATCGTAACATTATAACGCCTCACAGGTGGGAGGGTGGGCATGTTTGGTGCGACCGGGATTCAAACCCGCGACCCTCGGATTACGAGTCGAAGGACTTAACACGCTTGGCCATGCCGGGCCAATTTCTAATCTAATTACAGACATGACTATTATAAATTCCTATTTTTAATAATGGGGGGGATGGAACATTTTTGAGGTTTGTAGTTAATAACTACATATACCGGAATCAGATTCGTACTGAACTTCACAGACACTTTAAGACTCCCGTCACAATACAAAAATATGATCCGAATTTTCAAAGGTAAAATTTAACATTATCCAACAAAAACGTATGCGATTTCAAAAGAACGGGTAGGTCGTGGGTGTTTATTGCTGTGATTACTTACAAATTTACCTTTTTGTATTTTTTTTACTTTCAAATTAAACTGTTTGTTGGTGTGTTGAAGGTTATAATTTTTTTAAATACATTTTTATTCTTTTTGGTTAGATGGCGTTTTAATATCACGTGATGAGTACACGTCTGAATAATCTGACAGGTTTTCCGCATTTTTGTACCCAATTTTTTATTTATTTATTTTTTTTTACTGAAAGTCGTTACTTTCAGAATTCGGCCATTTTGATATTTATTTTCGAAAAAAAGCAAATAGTAGCAATAGAGCACTCTCTCGTTAATCTTTAACGAAATCTTGTGAAATTTGTTTTTCATTCGAGCGAAACACCCACGGCAATCAAAGACTTAACAACCTAAAGATGCTATTTTTTCTCTCTTCTCCTTTCCAACTTGACAGTCGAAAACTCTTCAATCCTTTCCAGAAACATAAAAAAAAACTATCACACTTACAATAATTCCGAAGTTGGACTGTGGATTCAAAAGGATTTCATGGATCCGAATTTAGAACTTTCCAAACTTCATATCAATGCATTGGAAATAAAACCGACGAAGCTATTTCAGGTAATACAGGTGCGTATAATACACATTTTATTTTTTTGAAGATCCCACAAACCCCCTGGAATACGGAAAGTACAGATCGGAAATAATAATCCTTCATAAAAATTCATAAGGTGTTACAACAAACACCTCTTGTCTGTGCCATTCTAATGTAATGAACTTTTCATTTGTTTTGCAACTAACATCTCACGATATTTTCATAGCATTTATATATCTTTTTTTATAACAATTAAGATTTGATTGTCAGTTTTTACGTGAGGAAATACTGGACTGTTTAGTGACCAGGACTTACTTGAAAGTTTACGAAATAACTGGACGTAAGTTAGCCTATATTTATGGGTTAATTCAATGCTGGATATCTTGAGTCTATGTTTTCACTGAACATACGAGAATGTTACCTGTGAAGTTAGGACTACTTTTGTTACGAATAAAAATGTATTTTCAATTCTGACATAAAAAACATATTTGTTGTCATCGTGTTTGGTTTGAATTTCCCACCAAGGTACACAAGGGTTATCTGCGCTCGCTGTTCCTAATTTAGCAGTGTAAGACTAGAGAGAAGGCATCGCCACCCACAGCAGTCTCTTGAGCTTCTCTTTCAACAAGGAATAGCGAGACTGATCGTCACATTTATAACGTCCCCACAGCTGAAAGAGTGAGCTTGTTTGGTGCGATGGTGTTTCGAACCTGTGACCCTCAGATTACAAGTCGAATGCCTTAACCACCTGGCCATGCCGGGTCTCGTCATCAGGTACTGTTGACTTCGTATTCTCACTTATTTTATGAATACAATATAAACCTTTACTACACTGCCAATGAAGAAACGCTTGAAAAAATTAACAGCAAACAGAGAGTAAATTAAGAGATAATTTATAAAAATTACGCCCCCCCAGTGGCTCAGCGGTATGTCTGCGGACTTACACGCTAAAATCCGGGTTTCGATACCCGTGGTGGGCAGAGCACAGATAGCCCATTGTGTAGCTTTGTGCTTAATTCAAAACAACAACAACAAATAAAAATTACATTTGTATTAGAACCAACATAGTATTGTGAAGTTACAACATGACATCAACAGAGTAAAGTGAAAGTACATCCTGAATATCAACAGAGTAATGTGAGTGTGAAGTTACAACAGACATCATAATGGAAGTACAACCAATATCAACAGAGTAATTGAGTTAAAGTTACAACCAGACATCAAGTATTGTGAAAGTACCATGACACACGAGTAATGTGAAGTTACAACCAGACATCAACAGAGTAAAGTGAAAGTACATCCTGAATATCAACAGAGTAATGTGAAGTTACAACCAGACATCAACAGAGTAATGTTAACGTACAACCAAACATCAACAGAGTAATGTGAAGTTACAACCAGACATCAACAGAGTAATGTGAACGTACAACCAGACATCGACAGAGTAATGTGAAGTTATAACCGGACATCAACAGAGTAATGTGAACGTACAACCGGACATCAACAGAGTAATGTGAACGTACAACCAAACATCGACAGAGTAATGTGAACGTACAACCGGACATCAACAGACGAAAGTGAAAGTACACCCTGATATCAAGAGAGTAATTAGAAAGCACAGTAGATTTCGCAACAACGATTGGATAATCTGATCATGAGCATGAGCAGACGGTGTGCTGTAGTCACTAACACTTAAGGTGTCACACAGACTATTGAAATACTCTTGACTGTGAACTGGACACTTCTGTCCATAACTGTTGACACAGAACATTTTCTGATTAACTCTGCACCATATTGTGCATCAGTTCTTCAGAATCTGTTATCAAAGTTAATGTTGTTTTTCTTTCCAAAATTTTCATTCCGTATACGTATAAATAACATCGTGGTTGGTGGTTGACAAATACTCAGAGTAAAACATGATCTCCACCAAATATTTACTGCTGAATTACATTAAGAAATCAAAACAATTTTGTTAATCATCATAGTAAGAAAGTTCTGTTGGGCTTGTATAGTAAGTAAATATGAAAAGAATAACCCAGTATAATTCAGGGGCGTAGATTTTTCACACCCGATAGGAGGGGGATGATTTTTGCAACCACTTATGTGGACTATTCAATTTGCAAATTGGTAATCTCTGATTACGTGAACCTGAAAGCTGTAAACATACAGTCACAGAGTAATCTTGTTGCTACGATACTTGCATGTATACTTAGGCCTACTGACTGATATTTACGAACTATCGCTTAGATTGAAAAGCTTAGAAGTACGCCTATATTACAGATGTACATTTCGGCTACTAAAAAAGCCTACATCTAGGCTTAATTATGTAATTCGATTAGTAAGAACATGAGAATCACAAAAACAAACACACAATTTGTAGGCCTGTGATGCAATAAAACAATTCAACAGACCAAACTGAAGGGGGGGATGATTATATGCACCATACCCTCACCTAAAATGAAAGGGGGATGTATCCCCAATCCCCAAGAATCTACACCCCTGCCAGTATTTATCAAAGGGTTTGGCTGCAGTTCGTAAGATCCAAAGTTAGAGCTGCAATATATTTCTGAAAACACTTCGCCATTTCAGTTATGGGAACTTTTAATAGTGGTCATCTCTCCTCCTGTTTGGTTAAGAAAACTTCTCTATATCTGATAAGGTCCGGCATGGCCAAGCGTGTTAAGGCATGCGACTCGTAATTCGAGGGTCACGGGTTCGAATCCAGGTCGCACCAAACATGCTCGCCCTTTCAGCTGTGGCGTCGTTATAATGTTACGGTCAATCCCACTATGCGTTGGTAAAAGAGTAGTCCAAGAGTTGGCGGTAGATGATGATGACTAGCTCCCTTCCCTCTAGCCTTACACTGCTAAACTAGGGACAGCTAGCACCGATAGCCCTCGAGTAGCTTTGCGCGAAGTTAAAAAAACAACAACAAGCAAACAAATCTGTGTCAAAAGTTCTATATAAGGATGTTTTAGTTCTTTTGTTTGATATTCTTGTACGGAAGAATACACTTACTTTCACTGGGGATAGATACAAATGTGAACTAGTTAGTGCTTTAAAAATTGTTGTTTAGCTATAACTCTAGACATACTTTAACAACGAGTGTTCTGTGTTGTAAGATCCGGTGTCTATATTTGTGTGTTACGTTATAAACCCTCAATCGCCGGTCTGACGAATCCGAGGTTCACACAAAGGAAACATTTTCATTTCACTCTTGGGGATTTCTCGAAAATTCCTTCCCCTAATCTGCTGCACTCGTCAACTTCTAGTTGATGCCAAATGAATCTCTCGAGTCCGAGATTTGCATAAATCTAGAACTTTTCATCCGGCCCCTTAAGGAAACCGATATTTTGCGAAAACACTTTCACAGGAATTTCCGAAGCACATCCCAAATTTGGCACTGCTTTACATTATAGTATATAAATAATTAGGCTTACTAATTGCCATTCATAACTCGGTTTGGGAAAGTAAATTTGTTTTATAGTGGTAACAATCATAACACTGAAATATTAGTCCAATAGCGACCCTGTAAATATGGGCCACATGTTCGTGGGTTCGTTGGTTTAGCAGTTATCATGGCAATACGTTGACAACGTGTCAACAATAATAAGGATATTGGTCGATCGACAAAGTGTTGTATAGCAACAATCCTGTTTGTTTCTAGTTGTTAATTTATGGAATTGTTAATTACTGTTTTATATTTTAGTTTTTTAAAACGTTGTTAATGGAGAGAATAATGAAATAATAAATGGCTACAATATTCAACTTAGCTTTATATAATTAAATGTTCAGGTTTTGAGAAATCTCGATTTTCACTGCTCTGCGTAGAAACTCGAGAAAAGCACTGGGAGAGAGATTACATTAACGTCGTCCAGTGAACTGCGTTTCATCTCAAAAACTATGGTCGATAAAAGCCCCGATAAAGATATTATATTATGGAAACAACAGTTTCACCAAAACCATTCTCGGATATTGTGTGCATAATGAATACATTCGTAATTAAATATTTCGTTAAAGTTTCACCTTTTAAAGTCTATTTTGTATTATTTAGATAAAAATAAAGAATTTTATAAGGTGATAAATTATTGGGAAGGCTCTTGTTTTATCTTTCAATGGAAACTATAATGCAACGCTGATAATTAAGGTAACGGCTCCCGGTAAGGAAGGGGTGCTTCCCAAAATTAGGTTTTTGGTTTGTTTGCTTGTTTAGTATTAAGCACTAAGCTACATAGTAGGCTATCTGTGTTCTGCCCATCGCGGGTATCGAAACTCGGATATTAGCGGTGAGGTCCGTAGACATGCCGCTGAGGTAGGCAGTTTTTTTGGATTGGGTGAAAATGAGGAATGTAATCCACACTGAATACGGTGTCCATACGGTACAGCCTAGAGAATTCACTACGAGCGCCACCTATCGTCCGACAAACTGCGATCGTTATAAGATCGCGTGTAATTTCGTCATCAAACTAGCGAAAGAAATGATTCGATGCGAAACAAGTATCGAACACGCTGATAGTAAAGTCATATAGTGATCCCGGCACGTACGTGATTTTATAAGACACTTCCACGTTTCAACGAAATAATATTCAATGGTTAATAAAGGGAGTGACTGATCTAATATTAGTTGAAACTGTGTGTGTTTGTGTTTTTCTTAAAGTAAACCCACATCGGGCTATCTGCTGTATCCACCGAGAGGAATCGAACCCCTGATTTTAGCGTTGTAAATCCGTAGCCTAACCGCTATTCCAGAGGGGACTAGTTGAAACTCAAGTATTCTTTAGTAGAAAAACACACATACACACATGTAATTTCAACCATGTTTTGAACAAAATAAAAAGATATGCACAGGTGTATGTTCATAAAAAGTAGACGTCTTCAATGCCAGTTCTATACAAAGTTATAAACTGTTACGACTTCTGAGTTGTAAGTCGCGTGCGCCACCATGTTTGTTCTTGCTGTTCTCGATTTAATTCAAAATTACTTTAAGACAATTTACGTCAGATGTCCATATAACTTGGAAGTGATTGACTGGAGGAAAGGTAATTAGTTATAACCACCTTCCGCCAACCCTTGGACTACTCTTTTACTGACGAACAATGAGATTAACCATCAGATTATAACGCTCCCTAGGGCAGAATAGGCGAGGATGTTCGGTGATGGGAATCGAACTCAAACCTTTAGCTTCCGAGTGCCTTACCTTAATCATCAGAACAAACAAAGCTTAACATGGCGAAGGAGTAAAATTAAAAGTACACGAATAATTGCTCTATAAGACCGAAATATATCTGGAAATGTCACACACACATATTATGAAATGTCACTAATCTATGTGAGAAAAACAACATATTATTGTAAGCAGTTTCGATTTACTGGGAGAGAAATGTAGTTCATACCGCGTATTCAGTAAATTTAAATAGAGTTTGTTAAGACTAACTCTGTATAGTTTCTCCCACATGAACCTAAATCTGTTTACGTAATTATCCCTTCCTTTCACCGTCAGTAGAGTTATCAATCTTCACAACCAATGTTTAAAATTTCCTCACGTCAAACACAGAAGATCAGATAACCCCAGTGATTTAAGTAGAAACATGGAGCTGAAAGGGGGAAAAAGTAAAGGGGCTCAGTGCCCAATCCGCTTCGTCGTTTCGCTTAGAAAACTCTGCTAGAGATGACGAAAATCGCAGTAAGATTATAGGAAAACAACGACCTTGGATGACTTTGCGTGACAAGGTAAAGAACCTACATCATTGTCAGATCCACTTATAGTGAAAATAGTCGCAGGTTTTAACCTTGTCCAGTTCTCGCGCATAATCTAATGCTCTTTACAACAATTCATCCATAAACCTTGAATTATCCAGAAATTGTTTTGTTTTTGAATTTCGCACAAAGCTACTCGAGGGCTATCTATGTTAGTCATCCCTAATTTAGCAGTGTAAGACTAGAGGGAAGGCAGCTAGTCATAACCACCCACCTCCAACTCTTGGGCTACTTTTTTACCAACGAATAGTGGAATTGACCGTCACATAATAACGCCCCCATGTCTGAAAGGGCAAGCATGTTTGGCGCGATGGGGATGCAAACCCGTGACTCTCAGATTACGAGTCGTACGCCTTAACACGCTTGGCCATGAAGGGCCATTATCCAGAAATATCAATTTTCGTTATTTTCTTGTTCCTTATAGCTGGAGGGAACAGGGCCCCATGAAATCAACCCTCACTTGAGCTACTGTGTCAACTATGTGAAAACGTTTATTTACAGTTTTACTCCTTATAATCAAACAATGAAGAATATGGAAGTATTACTACATTAACACCCTCCAAACAATGAAGAATATGGAAGTATTGCTAAATTAACACTCTCCAAACAATTAAGAATATGGAAGTATTACTACATTAACACCCTCCAAACAATGAAGAATATGGAAGTATTACTACATTAACACCCTCCAAACAATGAAGAATGATGGAAGTATTACTACATTAACACCCTCCAAACAATGAAGAATATGGAAGTGTTACTACATTAACACCCTCCAAACAATAAAGAATGATGGAAGTATTACTACATTAACACCCTCCAAACTCTAATAACAGTGAACGTCCTACATATTTAATGTTTATTAGATACCAATAAATGTTATATTTTTATCTTGATTTAGTTAAACGTCGTTCAAGCGACCTCTGGTGTATAAAATATGTAACTGATACTGTACTGGTTTCTCACTATAGGACGCTAAAATTCGAGATACTCTCCCACAGCAGATCCAATGTGTAGCTTTACCGACTTACATCACGAGTTGAAATAAGCGTCGCTGACCATCACGGATATCGAAACCCGATTTCTAGCGATACAAGTCCACAGACATGCCACTGGAGGGCAGTACCTATAGAAGTACACACCTCTACAGACTTTACATTTTATAGACTTATAAATCTATACAGATTCTTCCTTCATTGTTACCGTGTTAGTTATGTCTACAAGTTTCTATCGTAGTGGAAACAAAACGGGTTTATGTTGCACAAATAGATCAGTACAGGATTAAATACCCACATTGCGTAATGTTTACTACACGAATATTTGTTTTGTTTGTTTTTGAATTTCGCGCAAAGCTACACGAGGGGTATCTGCGCTGGTCGTCCTTAATTTAGCAGTGTAAGACTGGAGAGAAAGAAACTAGTCATCACCACCCACCGCCAACTCTTGGGCTACTCTTTCACCAACGAACAGTGGGATCGACTGCAACATTATAACACCCCCACGGCTGAGCATGCTTGGTGCGACCGGGATTCGAACCCGCGAACCTCGGATTACGATTCGAGCGTCTTAAGCACGAATACTAGGGCCTACTACACGAAATATAGTGCTACTACGTGACTGAAACGTTTATGAACAACGACACGAGACAGGTTCAGAGTTCGTAGTCAGTGATGACGAGAAAACCAACTCGAAGAGAAACACTCAAACCAGCCGTTTTTACATATATAGAGTTAATATATTTCTAGAGCAAACAGTGCGATTTTTTTCTATTCAGAGTGTCACTGCAACAGCTCTGAAACTGTTTCATTTACATTAACCCTTTGTTAAACAGTCCGGTTGTTGCTTCACGCTTTAAAATCGCAGAGAACTTTTTAAAAAGTTGATGTAGTTATTTGAACAATGAACTGCCTCTGTTTTACTCACCACGATTACTGAAACGCGGTTTCTAGTGTTATAAGTATACAGACACGCCTTTGAGTATGTTCAACACAACAAAGGGACGTTTCTTTCTCTTTTTTCCTAATATCAGTGCCTTAGCTGTACTGAACAAACTCCAAGGGAGAAAAATTCATTTTTCTTTATCAGGGCTGAGCAGGTCTTCAAATCTCAATTTGTTCTGCTTCCCAGTGGTGGATTAGGTTAAGAAAACGTGTGATCTGTCAGATGGTTCTTCTGGTAAAGTCGAAAAAAAAACGTATATAGTGACACACCGAACATACAAATTTCACATTAAATACTTTACTTTTCTGTTTGGAACCCTCCCTATGGCACAGCGCTAATAACTAGGTTTCGATACTCGTTGTGAGCAGAGAACAGGTAGCCCATTGTGTAGCTTCTTGCTTAACTACAAACAAATTGGAATAATCTAAATTATATTAGGACACATGGCGACCTTAAAGAGTCTCCACACATATATAGAATATTAATACTCAACAATCAAGTGAAATAAATAAAAAGGAAGAACTGCGTTAAAACAGAATATTCAAACCTCTGACTGATAATATTTTCTAATAAATAAAAACAAAACGAAACAAAAATAAAAAAAACACTGCACAGATTACAGGCAACAACGTGGGATATTGAATGTATCCTAGATTTTGAGGTGACTGAGGAGGTAGGACCCACATTGCGGTGGGGATACACCGTCTATCAGTTTCAAACTCTATTTGCCAGTCTCACATGAAGATATCCACGAAGTCTATCAACTATAAGGTTTAACACAAGAAGGAATGAGTGGACGACATGAACCAGCATTTATTGGAGACTTATTAGGGTTTAACAAAAATTTAAATAATAAAATTCTTCATAGAACTGGAATAAAATGAAGAACGAAAAGGGAAGATATAAGTATAAGATATTGCAAATGGAAATGGAAACCTCATTGGAGCATTTTAGAGATAACAGTATGTAGCCGAAAGTAAACGAAAAGAAGGGTTGCACATTCTGCTGAAGATTATCTGGACGAAGTTACACCTATTTATCAAGACGATGGTCAGGGTTGCATCTACTTTTCAAGACAAACTGGACAAAGGGTATGGTTGCACCTACGTGTTAAGACAAACTGGATAAGAAACAGTTTCTCCCACTTTCCATAACCATCTGTATTGTGAGTAGTACGTGTAAGGTTGCTGTAAGGTTTTTCATGAAACGAGACAAGCATACACTACATGAAGAAAAGTATGTGGACACCCGACCATCACACCCATATGTGCGTGTTCAACATCTCATTCCCAAACCGTGCACATTAATATGAATCTCGTACCCCCTCTGCTGCTATAATAGCCTCCACTCTTCTGGGAAGGATTTTCACTAGATTTTGGAAGGTGGCGACGGGGATTCACTCTTATTCAGCCACAAGAACATAAGTGGGATCGGGTACTGATGTCCAGCGAGAAGGCCTGGATCACAGTCAGTGATGTCCAGCGAGAAGGCCTGAATCACAGTCAGTGATGTCCAGCGAGAAGGCCTGGATCATAGTCGGCATTCTAAATCATCCGAAAGGAAACAACCATCAACCAGAATTTGGTTTGTATAAGAGCACATTTGTTTATTTAATAGTTTTAAGCCTCTTACAGTATTGAGAAGAGCTCGAAGAATATCAATGTTGATTGCAAACCTGGTTCCTTCGCCACCTTTTCACCTGTGTCATGCATAATTACGAGTAGTCAAGTGACGACCTTTATGACGTAACAACATAAATGGGTCACAACAGCGAGGGAAGTCACGAGTGATCGACTACTTTTAAGTTAAAACAGTGTGTATACTAGTGGCGTTCTCATAAAGTCTTTTGCCTTCGTGGCACAGCCAAACTGACAAATTCTGGTATCGAACAAAATATTTCTTGGGCTGCGACTTCTGTGAGACAAAAGATAAATCCGAAATGTTTTTACACATATTTTATTTTGAGTCACAGTTAACAAATTAAAGGTCATCTTAAAAAAAAACAACAACTTGCAATTAACATCACATTGTACTTAACATTTTAAGCTTAATTGTTTTCAATACTTTGCCTGTTTTCGGAGTTTCATCGATAATATTTTGATAACAATCCACTATAAGTTTAAAACTGCTATAACAATATAACAGAAGTTAATTTTTTTTATAACACATGAACTAAAAGTTTGAAAATTATGTTTAAACATAATCATTTACTTCTTTTCTCCCCACTACAGCTGTATGTCTGAGGATTCTAATGATAAAAACATGGTATATATATATCAGAGCATTTCTTTGTTTGTTTTGGAATTTCGCACAAAGCTACTCGGGGGGCTATGTGTGCTAGCCGTCCCTAATTTAGCAGTGTAAGACTAGAGGGAAGGCAGCTAGTCATCACCACCCACCACAAACTCTTGGGCTACTCTTTTACCAACGAATAGTGGGATTGACCGTCACATTATAACGCCCCCACGGATGGGAGGGCGAGCATGTTTGGCGAGACGCGGGCGCGAACCCGCGACCTCGGATTACGAGTCGCGCGCTTTACGCGCTTTGCCATGCCGGCCCAATATCAGAGCATATAGGACACTGTGTAGCTTTGTGCTTAACGACACACAAAAACAATAAAACAAAAATACATTTGTCTTAATAAATGTGTAAACACAATTTCCTGAACATATCTTTGCTAGTATACATTTAGATTACTTACTGATACTAGTCCCCACAACGGTAAGTCTACGGATTTGCAACGCTAAAATCAGGGGTTTGATTCCCCTCGGTGGACTTAGCAGATAGTCTGAGGAGGGTTTGCTAGAAGAAGACACACATACTGAAACTAAACTAAAATGGTCTCTTGCGTTGCCCATTAAAACTAACATTCTCTGACCTCGAATGATACTCCTGTGACAACCTAAAGAGAGGGGTAAAAATACTTCAAATACATGACATAAATTCCAGCTGTGATGCACGTGCAAGGAACTTGTCATAAGCAACGAATGTGACGTATATAGTTTGGTTGGAATGCTTTAATTATACACTTTCTAATTCTATAAGGTTATATATAGAATATATAACAGGCTTGAATATAGTGTTTCAACAGTATGATAATCTTAAACATTTTCTTTGAATGTCGTCCGAAGCTACTCGAGGGCTATCTGCCCGAATTTATTAGTCTCAGACCACAGGGAAGGCCAACTCTTAGGCTACTCTTTTACCAACAAATAGAAGGATTAACCGTAATATTGTAACAACCTTATAGCTGAAAGAGTAAACGTGTTTGGCGTGACGGTAATTTGTACCCACGATCTTCAAACTGTGAGTCAAGTGCCCTAACCATCAGACCAATAGGCCTAATATCTTATAAAAAAAACTACAATTTATTATAATAAAAGTTCACCAACTTGAAAAAGGTGTTCAAACCACAACGAAATCAAATAGTATTTAACTAATAACAACATTAATGCTTCTACATTACGTAACCAACAGAATAATCAAGGTTACTAATAACAAATCGTACAAATTTGGTTTACTCAGAGTATTACACTTTCATGATAATTAATCCTGCTACAATGTCTAGAAACGTTCCGGAAAGAAACAACCGTGTAACAACCGGTGTGTGTTTATTAAACACTCCTGAGAAAGCTGTAAAGCTAACCGTTGAATGTCTAATTAATTAAATACCACATTTTCACGTTAAAAGTCCGTTTATTTCTAGCATTTGTATGTCTTATATACACCACAAAAATTAAATAGTGAGGCCGAAATATGTCATCATTTCCCTACAATAAAACCATTTGAGTAGGCTTACAAATCCTCTGTCGTCTGTTTACCATTACAATAGTGTAATGCACTTCCATACATAAACACCCAGCAACTAGCAATAAAAACAGTCCAAATTCGATACATTAGGTGATTGGAAAGCTCTCTATACCATCAACACAGATACATACATGTATATATGTATCAATGTACGACTGGACCTATCGGCTAGCCATAACTAATTTAGAAGTGATAAACTAAAGGGAAGGCATCTAATTAACACTACCCATCACAAACTGTTATACTACTCCAAAACCGACGAGTGGAATTTGACCGTCACTCTTATAACGCATAGTACGATGTACAATTTTGAGTAAACGGGACAGGAACTTAGAACTCGCTAAAACACACCTAGCCCGATAAGATTAGGATCATTTATGAATACGTGTAAGATTAAAGTAGAATTTCTTTGTTGGTTTTGAATTTCGCTAGTAGAGGGTTATCTGCATTAGCCATTCCTAATTCATAAGTGATGAACCACAGAAATGGCAGCTGCTACCACTTCTTGGGCAACTTTATATCACGTGGAAATGACCTCATATAATTACGACTTCACACTGGAAATGGTAAGTTTATTCAATGAGGGAAGAAGTAAATATGAAATATCCATAAACATATAAATATACATATAACAAAGTTTGGTTTCTTTCGAATGTTTCCAGAACAGCCTAAACAAAGTCTGATGCGGCATGAAATGACACATGAGATTATTTACTATTATCCACCACGAAAAAAAAAACATTTAGTGAAGGACTTCTGTTATTGTGTACGAAATACCTATAGCATATTTTTTACGGAATTACAAAGCTCTAATCCGGGGTTCGATTCTCCACGGTAGACACAGCTCAGAGTCCAATGTAGGTTCGTTCTAAAATCAAATAACGAATTGTTTCTCTTCTCACCACGAGTATTGAAACCTAGTTTGTAGTGTGGAAAGTTCACAGATATTCTGTTGTAAACAAACAAGAAACCTAAAAAAATCAGTCGTAATCAATAATATAATGTAAAACGTATTAAGGTGTTCTTAACCCTAAAAATAACATAAATTTATTGTTTCTTTAACTTAAGATTTATACGTAATGAAATGCGTCAGAATGAAACTTCGTAGTTTCCGTCCTTTACAAACCACATTCTTCGTAATTTTGTACTCCAGAGTTTTTCACTGTATATATTTAAATGACTAACTACGTATATACAGTAACCTGACGACCAACGTATGCACAGTAACCTGACGATCAACGTATGCACAGTAACCTGACGACCAACGTATGCACAGTAACCTGATGACCAACGTATATATAGTAACCTGACGACCAACGTATATACAGTAACCTGACGACCAACGTATGCACAGTAACCTGACGACCAACGTATGCACAGTCACCTGACAAGCTACGTATGTACAACCCAACAAAGGCTCATTATTCCAGTGTTGCAACCCAATGAAATCCCATTATTTAACTTCTACAACCCAATAAAGTCCCATTATTTAACCATTAGAACCCAATAAAGTCCCATTATTTAACTGCTACAACCCAATGAAATCCTATTATTTAACTGCTACAACCCAATAAAGTCCCATTATTTAACTGCTACAACCCAATGAAATCCTATTATTTAACTGCTACAACCCAATGAAGTCCCATTATTTAACTACTACAACCCAATGAACTCCCATTATTTAACTGTTACAATCCAATAAAATCCTATTATTTAACTGTTACAATCCAATGAAATCCCATTATTTAACTATTAAAATCCAATTATTTAATTGTTACAATCCATAGAATTCCCATTAATTAACTGTCATAGTGGTCTAAAATATTGTTCACACTTTTCTTTGAACTCGATGATTGTGTACTGTTGAAGTGTTCCAACTAGTATAAAACAGTTTCGGACTTTATATGGTGAAGAATAACTCATATTCCAGTCATCCAAACCTATATATGTGTCTTTATCAACAAACCAACTATGATAAGTGTTGACCAACGATTACTTGGCAATACACAAAATAGCCTGTGAGGAAATAACGATATTCATGTGGTTGATAAAAAGTGATCAAATATACAATTTTTTTGTTTTAATATTTGATTTTTTCCCCTCTGGCCAAGATAACTGCTTGACATAGAGTGCATGATGGACTGAATATAGGCAGGAGTCGGTCCATGATGCCACATGTAACATAAGGTTCCTGCAGTTTCAAAGTGTTTTTTTTCTGTTTCTTGTCTTCTTTGTTACCCATTACCTTCCAGTTGTTTCATACAGGCTTGAAATGTGAGCTGTTGCCTGGTCAACACTTGATCATCATCCTTTGATGACATGAAATAAAACATAAAATGTCTCTTCAGTACATTTGCAGTGAAATTTCCTTTTTATTTCATGTCTCCAGCATATTATGTATGAATACTAACAACGTTTTCAGCCCTGAGCATGAAACAAAATACGTATTGGTCAATGTCACTGAAGTGATCTTAAACTAACTTCAACCGGGATTCCAGGATAATTTGTGCACATTGAAAGTGTCTTTCACAAAATACTAGCGTTCCAAATCTTGACCAGCTATGCACCATCATAACACCTGTCTGTGTGTGTGTTTCAAAATTCAGGAAATGGTAGAGTTCCACATCCCGACCAAAGGTGCACTCCCATAACACCTGACCCTTTTTGTGGAGTTCAAAGACCCTGGACGAAACTCTTGTCCATGCTGTACAAAGTTCTTCACATGAGACCAGTGAGAAGATCACTTTGCTTCAAATTCCTTTAGTCCAGCCAAGATGTTCTTTGGTCCAGTTGATTTGTTTGTTTGCTTTCAATTTCTCGCAAAGCTAAACGAGGACTATCTGCGCTAGCTGTCCTTTAGCAGTAAAAGACTAGAGATAATGCAGCTAATCATCACCATCAAGCGTTGATTCTTGGGCAACTCTTTTTTCAACGAATATTGCGATTGAGCATAGCATTATAACTGCTGAAATGGCGAGTATGTTTGATATGATGGGGATTCGAACCAGAGAGTTTGAGATTAACGAGTCGAGCGCCCCCAAACCACCTGGTCGTGACGGGCCAGGTCCAGTTGAACCTCATTTTGTTGGTCTGGAGGGATGTTTTCCCTGGTCGCCTAGGTAGGAAATCAACAATGCACATGGTGACTTAAACACTCAAATTCCATGTTGTGCTTTTGTGAAATTTTTAGAGGAAGTCTACAATTCTGCAAACTCTTGCATTTCAGAACACAACCATCAGCTGTTGTGGAAATTCTCTTCCCACATCTTCCCTTCCACCACTTAATGAAGCCATTCTCTCTATATCTCTGCACCCAGTGGATCACAACTGATTAAATTTAACCCTTGTAGTATTATCTGTTGTCAAATGTCCCTCTTGACTTAAAGAAACAACGACGGCCTGGCATGGCCGAGCTCGTTGAGGCATGCGCTCGTAATCTGAGGGTCGCGCTAAACATGCTCGCCCTCCTAGCCTTGGGGGCGTTATAATGTGACGGTCAATCCCACTATTCGTTGGTAAAAGAGTAGCCCAAGAGTTGGCGGTGGGTGGTGATGACTAGGTGTCTTCCCTCTAGTCTTACACTGCTAAATTAGGGACGGGTAGCACAGATAGCCCTCAAGTTGCTTAGTGCGAAATTCCAAAAGAAACAACGAGTGTTCTTCTCCGTGAAGTTAACTTTCACCCCTTGACTATGGCAGCAGACACACTTGTAAACTAACTCTTTGTAAAAACCTCAATTTATAGCCAAAAAATGACTCATTCCAACATCTAAACAGTCTATAAAACTGTTGGTGTAATAATTATACAGCATGTACGAATAACGTTTAAACAAACGTGCGTTAAAACCTCAAAACGAATTACGATTCTGAAGAAAATCTGAAAACAAATACTGTGTTTGTTGCGTATTAGGTCAAAAGATATGAAGTATTTTCTACTTGATATAATGAACGGGAATACTATAACACTTACATGCAGTACCTCATCTCAAAAAAATCAATACTTCGATAGTTCCAATCTCTTCAGTTCAGAACGTTCCATTTTTTTGTGTGTATAATATACTCATTTTTTATTGATGAAAATCTTAATACACACAACTGATATTCTAGGGACTTTATCGCAAGTTACATAGAATGAACCTAACGTTCCCTCTTAGATCAGACTTGGATTTTTCAATGTCACAGATCTGTGGAAAAGTGGTTTGATCTGAAAAAGATGATGGTTAGTCTTTAATACCATATATAGTAATTTTACTAGTCTTTCAGAATGCACGTTCTTGGCTCTCGAGCAACATTGACCAAAATAAATGTTCACTAATCCATCTTATATTAATATTTGTGCTTATATTTAGTTCAAGTCGTGCAACGTCTTTTTTTATACCAAACTCTTTAAATCCACTTTAACCTCTCACATCCTGGTCTGAACTGAACGGTATTTATTTAAAAGAATGTTAACACGAACTCATAAATCATATTCAAAAATGTTTTTTGTGTGCAGATATTAAGAATATTTAATTAATTGAATATCAATCTTCAGGTTTAAATAACTAAGTCTTTCCTTGGAAAAAAATGTATCTCAGAACAGTTGATATGGGTATTAACACTTTTACCAATTACTGTTAACTTAAAGATGACTTAGGAAGGTCGAAACGTTGTTCTCTGCTTTATTAGTATGTCTTAATACCCATGCCAGCTGAGATATATTTTTACTTCAAGCGGGTTTCTCGTCATCATGATTTACTTTCATTGGAAAGTTGAAATTCTGAGGAAACCCTACCCCTGATGAAAAGGTTTATCCCACAGACATGATCTGGGAGAATTAGAGTATCTGTTGTTTTATTTTGTTTTCAAGTTGTGCACAAAGATACACGAGGACTATCTGCGCGAGCCGTCCCTAATTTACTGGTGGTAGACTAAAGAGAAGGCAGTAAATTATCACCTCCCACCACCAACTCTTGATCTACCCTTTTACCAAGAAATAGTGAGATTAAACGTTACGTTATAACGTTCACTCGGATGAAGGGTTATGCATATATGGTGACGGACATTCGAACACGCAAACTGAAAATTGCGAATCGAGAGTCCTAACCATTGGGTCATTCTATCCCCACCCACATATTATAAAACGAAACATTTGTTGTTGTTTATTATTACACATTAAAGCTATACAAAATGGCTATTTTTGCTCTGCCCAACACAGGGATCGAAGCCCAGTTTCTAGTGGTATAAAGTCCGTAAACATAACGCTGTGCCCACCAGGGCGCGTGCAAAACTGAGCAACGCGCATATAAATTAGTATTTAATACTTAACTGATCGCCTCTATACACACAATTTATGCCACGGGTTTCTATGGGCCTTTAACAATATATGTACAAAAAACGAACGTATAAAGTTAATCAAGGTTGACATTAAAACAATTTATCATTGGTGGATGTTTACTGTGTTTTAAACAGACAATAATTATTTAACCATTTTTCATTTGGTCATTTCCTTGCGATCATTGTCGTAACAAAACCTTAAAGTCACTCAGCATCATCCAGTACGTCAACCCAGCTGGTAACTTCAGGCTCCTTATGGTGCTCGACTCATAATCCGAAGGTCATGGGTTCGAATCCCCATCGCACCAAACATTCTCGCCCTTTCAGCTGTGGGAGCGTTATAATGTTACGCTCAATCCCACTATTATTTAGTAAAAAGAGTTGGCCAAGAGTTGGCAGTGGGTGGTGATGACTAGCTGTCTTCCCTCCAGTACTACACTGCTAAATTAGGGGCAGCTAACGCAGATAACCCTCGTGTAGCTTTGCACGAAATTCAAAACAAACCAAACCAATCTTATGGCGCTATAAATAATATTTTTATTTATTTTGTTTGTTTTTAATTTTGGAATAACAAACTAGAGGACACTTAATCACCAGAGATCTAATCAAATAGTAGGATTCGACAATCACTTTTATAACCTATTCATGACCCAAAACTGCTGAACACGATTTTCCTGCAACGAGACGTGAACCATGGACCGAAAGTTTCACAGCCTGAAAATCTTACCAGTAGGTCACGCTCTACCCTTTGTTACTGATTTTCATCATTTAGAAACAACATAAATTATATTACTTTCAATTTAATAGATATAATAGCACGCAATGTAACTGCCCTTAACATTTAAACTGTTGATCACACCTACTTCTAAAAGTTGACCATTCATTGGTTAAAGAGTAGCCCAAGATTGGCGGTAGGTGGCGATAACTGTCTACCTTTCTACTTTGTCATTTGTCTTTAACTCCTAAATTAAGGATGGCTAGTGCAAGGAGCCCTCTTGTGGGTTTGTGCGAAATTTAAAAAAAAACACAACTCAATCAAATCAGCAGAGTACTCACAGTCTAACTCAATATAGAGGGCGCTGTTACTTCAAACTAACTGAATATTATATCTTTCGACCAAGGTGAATGACCTAAGTGAATACACGAATTAAGTGTAAATAGATTGATTTTTTTTTCAATTGCCTCAGCGAACTCGCTACTTTTTGTAATTTGGTGGGAAAAAACCCCCACAAAAACGCATAAATTGGGACAACAACTAGAAATAACTCTTTCAAATATCAAAGATAATGGTTCACAATCTTCCTTCTTCAACGCCAAAACAATGACACGGTGCCCTACCGATATTCAGTGGTGCCCTGTGCGCCATATAAATACATCGCCCTCCCCAACACGACATATAAATTTTTGTCAGTCAATCCTCTCCCTTTTAGAGGCTTCGCCCCCCAGTGGCTCAGCGGTATGTCTGCGGACTTACACGCTAAAATCCGGGTTTCGATACCCGTGGTGGGCAGAGCACAGATAGCCCATTGTGTAGCTTTGTGCTTAATTCAAAACAACAACAACAATTTAGAGGCTTCGCCCTCGTACAAATGCACCGTTCTTACTATCACAAAATTATATCGATATAAACGTAAATGTAACAAGGCTAAAATTAGAATACGTAGTTCTGAGAATGAACAGCGCTTTATAACTGTTTACTTGATATTTTTTGCAATTAAACGCAAAGTTACAAAAAGGGCTATCTACGCTCTGCCCAAGAAGAATATCGAAACCCCGGTTTCTAACAGTATAAGCCCACTGGGAGATCGCTCTATAAAAGCAATGTTCTAGTTCTGATGTTGTCACTTTCTTCACACTCGATCTAATGACTCATTATTATTCAATACCACTCTTTATATCAAAACAAACTTCTGTGAATGGAGGTTTGAATAAGACAAAAAAACAGATATCTTATCAAATGGCTCGACGGATATACGGTATAACGGATTTAACTTTCTTCCGCCATCTATTTCAACGAGAGTTATTAATTTTAAGTTATTAATTTTTTGAATGTTGCGTGTATTTGTTAACTTCAAATCCATGCATTTCATTCTGTTGTCATTACCAAAACTTAAGCTCCACTACATTACACATTCTGTTGTCATTACCAAAACTTAAGCTCCATTACATTACAATGGTTCTTCTGATCGGTAGGTCCTCGTTTGTAACTTTGCAGACGCGGACATTGCTGAAGATTAGGTTAAATGTGATTTCGAAGCTCCTTGTTTTCCAAGTGTGCTATACTGTGCTAATTTTTCCACTTTCATAGAAAGTACTGAATCTTCTCTTCTGTTGTTGTTGTTTCATTTCAGAAGAAAAGGTTCTTTTGTTATACGTCGTTTAACTGTATGAATACTTTATTAAATGTGATTTACGTTACTTTAGTAAAACCGGTAATCATCATGCAATCCAAACTGTAGACATTTTACATTATATTGTACACTGCTTTGAAAACTTTAAATTTTGAGTTATATTACAGAGAAATACTTCTATAAAAACAAAATTACAAAATACCTATCTGTGTGTATATACACTCTAAACATCCCAACCATGCTTCCCTATGTTTAATCTAACCTAATATAACCTAAACCTAGCCTAACATAATCTAAACCTAACTTAACCTAGCCCTAACCAAAACATAACCCATTAAAAACTAGACATATTGATAAAATATTATTTTTAAGCTTTTATATTTAATAAACTCGTTTTTATCACTAATAAAAAATAAAACATCTATAAACACTGTGACAGTTGACCTAATTTGTTTTAGCGGTTATTTCATTCAAAAATCTAAATCAATTTCAGCTTTCCTTCCTTATTGGTGACTCCTTAAAGTTTTTTGCACCCCACCAAGCGATAAACCTGACACTACACCACCCACTTAACCTGTATTTACGTGTTAATACGCTACTAAAGTCGCCTATGAATCCAGAAATACGAACCAGAAAGTGTTTTACAATAACAAAGGCAATACAACCTATGGGTCGATATAATAGTATGAAATGTCTATAAAACAGCTGGCAGTATTCAAGACACTAAAACACTGAAATTACCCAGTGAAACATTTGCGAAGTCATGCATTAAAAAGTTGAAGTCACTCACTAAAACATTTAAGTCACCCATTGAAACAGTTAAAGTCACTCACTAAAACATTTGAAGTCACCCATGAAACATTTGAAGTCACTCATGAAACATTTGCGAAGTCATGCACTAAAACTTTGAAGTCACTCACTGAAACATTTAAGTTACCCAGTGAAACATTTAAAGTCACTCACTAAAGCATTTGAAGTTATCCAGTAAAACATTTGCAAAGTCATGCACTAAAAACTGGAAGTCATCCTCTGAAACATTTGAGGTTACCCACTAAAACATTTGAAGTCACCCATGAAACATTTAAAGTCACTTACTAAAACATTTGAAGTTACCCAGTGGAACATTTGCGAAGTAATGCACTAAAAACTGGAAGTCATCCTCTGAAACATTTGAGGTTACCCACTAAAACATTTGAAGTCACCCATGAAACATTTGAAGTCACTCACTAAAACATTTAAGTCACCCAGTGAAACATTTAAAGTCACTCACTAAAGCATTTGAAGTTATCCAGTAAAACATTTGCGAAGTCATGCACTAAAAACTGGAAGTCATCCACTGAAACATTTGAGGTCACCCACTAAAACATATGAAGTCACCTCCATCTCGTCTGTTACTCTAGCAACTAAAACATAATGTTTTTACTGTCCCTCCCCCGTGACTCAGCTGTAAGCCTCAAGACTTACAGAGTTAAAGGTGGATTTCGATACCCACGGTGAGCAGATTTTGGAACTCCATTTACAAAAACAAATTATTACTATCGTGGCGCCCAGCATGGTCAGATGGTTAAAGCGCTCGACCCGCAATCTGAGGGTCACGTGTTCGAATA
Organism: Carcinoscorpius rotundicauda; assembly: GCA_011833715.1. Classification (NCBI taxonomy): domain Eukaryota; kingdom Metazoa; phylum Arthropoda; class Merostomata; order Xiphosura; family Limulidae; genus Carcinoscorpius; species Carcinoscorpius rotundicauda. The sequence goes on from CM022392.1 coordinate 5,211,510, forward strand.
CCTGTCACACCAAACATCATCGCCCCTTCACCGTTATAATGTTACGATCAATCCCACTATTCGTCAGTAAAAATTAATCAAAGAGTTTGCGGTGGATGATGACTAGCTGCCTTCCCTCTAGTCTTACACTGCTAAATTAGGAACGGCTAGCGCAGATACCTCTCGTGTAGATTAGCGTGAAATTAAAAAAGAAACAAAGTAATAAGTTGAGAATAATAGAAATGACAAAACAGCTGTTAAAACGTTCTTTCCGTATGCAATTATTAACACTTTTTTGTCGTTCTGTTTCATACGTTGTCCATATGAAGCCTTGAGTAGTATTGGTTCACAGAATCGAAGCACAACAGAATACGACCAGATTTTATTGATGTAAGTTACGTCACAAATACTGGTCAAAATTATACACGTTGAATATGCCAATAAAAATTAACGTAAATACACGTGAACATATACAGACAAATATGCCAAAACTCAAAACTTTCTACCAACAGTATGGCGTCAATAAACGTGATATGAATAGTTTATAAGCTCGTGCATCAAGGACTATGCTTCCCTATGTAATATAATCAATCGATAATTGTTTCCTGAATCTACCTGGTACTAAATCTTATTGGTACCACAAGCCGCTTGAATTGATAAAAAATAGGAAACCTTTAATGCAACAACACAAACCATTTTCAATAAGTCAACACAGAAACTTTACTGAATGCTGAGATTACATCGGTGAATTTGTTATCAGGTATACAGGGTGGCCCAAAAGTTAATAAATTATAATGTTTATAAACAAATTAAATGAAACCTATACAGTTCGTAGTTTATTTTAGGGCACTTTACACATGACATGGAATTATGGGAAGGTTTAACCCAAATTAATCTCGCGGGTGTTGAAACTGAAACCTTTCAATGATCACATAATCCTGAGGCCACAATTCTGTAAGCTTTCTGACACATATCGGTCTGTCCATCAAGTTATGTACGCAGTCTTTATCGAACATTTTTATTTCCACGAATTTCTACCGTAAACTTTGACTTTGAGTACACCTCAGAAGAATATGTCCATATGTAAGAGTACACCTAATGTTCTAACACACTCTATATACAAGTATATTGTTATTTTAGGGAGTAGTAGTGAAGGTATTATGTACGTATTGTTGCTTAGAGTGCATCGATGAAGATATTAATATATATATATATACTGTTGCTTACAGTGTGTCAGTGAAGGTATCATAATATGCATATACTGTTGCTCAGAGAGTCATAGTCATATCCCCCTAGTGGTTCAGCGGTGAGTCTGAGTGTTTATAATGATAAAGATTGTGTTTCGATACCCATTAACACCTGTAAAATTGTGCTAATATACCTTTAGCTTTACGTATTTTTCAAAGCCACATCTGCCATGTAAATATGTACACGACCAAATTAAATAACTGTCTTTTCTAATCCAATTAACTGATTTGGTTCGCTTCAGGAGTGCGGTGTTTATTAAACATATTCAAGAGGAATGTTATAACACTCACAAAAACTTTTCAATAGTTTCTAAACGAGTACAGAGCGTTTAGTAATATGTGTTATACTCTAAATGAATACAAAATAAATTTACACTTCAAAGGTCGAAAAATAACATATATATCTACACTAAAAGATCGATTGACTAGTTTATATGGGGACAGAGAACGACACTACAGACTTACTACGTATGGATGTGCAGAGAATCAGAGATCGATTGACTAGTTTACATGGGGACAAAGAACGACACTACAGACTAACTACGTATGGATGTGCAGAGAATCAGAGATCGATTGACTAGTTTATATGGGGACAAAGAACGACACTACAGACTCACTACGTATGGATGTTCAGAGAATCAGAGATCGATTGACTAGTTTATATGGGGACAAAGAACGACACTACAGACTCACTACGTATGGATGTGCAGAGAATCAGAGATCGATTGACTAGTTTACATGGGGACAAAGAACGACACTACAGACTAACTACGTATGGATGTGCAGAGAATCAGAGATCGACTGACTAGTTTATATGAAGACAAAGAACGACACTACAGACTCACTACGTATGGATGTTCAGAGAATCAGAGATCGACTGACTAGTTTATATGAAGACAAAGAACGACACTACAGACTCACTACGTATGGATGTGCAGAGAATCAGAGATCGACTGACTAGTTTATATGAAGACAAAGAACGACACTACAGACTCACTACGTATGGATGTTCAGAGAATCAGAGATCGATTGACTAGTTTATATGGGGACAAAGAACGACACTACAGACTCACTACGTATGGATGTGCAGAGAATCAGAGATCGATTGACTAGTTTATATGGGGACAAAGAACGACACTACAGACTCACTACGTATGGATGTTCAGAGAATCAGAGATCGATTGACTAGTTTATATGGGGACAAAGAACGACACTACAGACTCACTACGTATGGATGTGCAGAGAATCAGAGATCGATTGACTAGTTTATATGGGGACAAAGAACGACACTACAGACTCACTACGTATGGATGTTCAGAGAATCAGAGATCGATTGACTAGTTTATATAAAGACAAAGAACGACACTACAGACTTACTACGTATGGATGTGCAGAGAATCAGAGATCGATTGACTAGTTTATATGGGGACAAAGAATGACACTACAGACTTACTACGTATGGATGTTCAGAGAATCAGAGATCGATTGCCTAGTTTACATGGGGACAAAGAACGACACTACAGACTAACTACGTATGGATGTGCAGAGAATCAGAGATCGATTGACTAGTTTATATGGGGACAAAGAACGACACTACAGACTCACTACGTATGGATGTGCAGAGAATCAGAGATCGACTGACTAGTTTATATGAAGACAAAGAACGACACTACAGACTCACTACGTATGGATGTTCAGAGAATCAGAGATCGACTGACTAGTTTATATGAAGACAAAGAACGACACTACAGACTCACTACGTATGGATGTTCAGAGAATCAGAGATCGACTGACTAGTTTATATGAAGACAAAGAACGACACTACAGACTTACTACGTATGGATGTTCAGAGAATCAGAGATCGATTGACTAGTTTATATGGGGACAAAGAACGACACTACAGACTCACTACGTATGGATGTGCAGAGAATCAGAGATCGATTGACTAGTTTATATGGGGACAAAGAACGACACTACAGACTCACTACGTATGGATGTTCAGAGAATCAGAGATCGATTGACTAGTTTATATGGGGACAAAGAATGACACTACATACTTACTCCGTATGGACGTTCAGAGAATCACTGAAACTAGGCTTATACTGCCTTGTATTTTACAAACCCTTCAGTATTTAATTACAAGTAAACATAGGTATTAAAACTTACTAAGGTAACAGAGGTTTTTATCAGACACTCATTACTAAACCACACTCGGAACGGAAGGATATATTTCGCTTATTTTTATTGTTGGCTACCTGTGCTTATCGACTAACAACTTCAGTGATCCAGACTACCCTGATATGTCCCGTTTCTCAGTATAAACACGAAGTTTAAAAATTACACATGATAATACATCTTGTTCTTTAATCAATACACGTAGTTTAAAGGTTACACATGATAACGTGTTTTGTTCCTTGATAAGTCGACGTAGTTTAAAGGTTACACATGATAATGTCTTGTTCCTTGATAAGTCGACGTAGTTTAAAGGTTACACATGATATTACATCTTGTTCCTTGATAAGTCGACGTAGTTTAAAGGTTACACATGATAATGTCTTGTTCCTTGATAAGTCGACGTAGTTTAAAGGTTACACATGATAATGTCTTGTTCCTTGATAAGTCGACGTAGTTTAAAGGTTACACATGATATTACATCTTGTTCCTTGATAAGTCGACGTAGTTTAAAGGTTACACATGATAATGTCTTGTTCCTTGATAAGTCGACGTAGTTTAAAGGTTACACATGATAATGTCTTGTTCCTTGATAAGTCGACGTAGTTTAAAGGTTACACATGATAATACATCTTGTTCCTTGATAAGTCGACGTAGTTTAAAGGTTACACATGATAATGTCTTGTTCCTTGATAAGTCGACGTAGTTTAAAGGTTACACATGATAAAACATCTTGTTCCTTGATAAGTCGACGTAGTTTAAAGGTTACACATGATAATGTCTTGTTCCTCAATAAGTAGTCGTGGTTTAAAGGTTACACATGATAATACTTGAGAGGTAAGGAAACAAATAACACCAATGATAAGTATGTTAACAATCTGTGTGTGTGTGGGGGGGGAGTTTGTTATGGATTCGGTAATCATACATTGTTTTACAGGGTTATCATATTACTATTACACCAGTAGAAATTAACGTGACTGTTTGCTTCAACTGTGTAAACTGTAAGTACTGTTGCGTCGGAAGTACTACTTCAACTTTTTATATGTAAAAACGGCTCGTTTGGGTTGAGAAAATATTTAAAATAGAAAAGCGAACAGCGTTTCGACCTTCTTCGGTCATCGTCAGGTTCACAAAGAAAGAGGTAACTGACCGGAAGCTGACCACATGTTTGGAAGGGGTTGTGTAATTGAGTGTCGTAATGTAGAGGACGGGGTTGGATGTTTGAATCTATAATATTAATATAGGTAAAATGGCGTTCCTTTATATTGGTTTATTTTTGGTTTAAGTTGCTGTAATAAGTAAGGCTTCTTTAATTTTGCGTTTGTTTATGTTTGTTACTTTATTTAGTATTTTAGTGTTTTCTATGGTTATGTTGTGTCTTTTGACTTGCAGTGTTCGAAAACGTGTGAAGGTGACTTTTTATGTTCTTTGAATCTGGTTTCCATTTTTCTACTTGTTTCTCCAATATAGAAGTCGTGGCAGTTATCACATTGTATTTTATAAATAATGTTGGTGTGGTGTTTGTCAGTGTAGTTCTTACATAGTATAGACCTCAGTTTTGTGCCTGGTTTTTGAATAAATTTAGTATTAACTGGAATGTTGTATTTTGTTACTAGTTTATGCCAAATGTTGGTTATTTGTTTGCTGATGTCAGGAATACATGGTATACAGCAGTATATGGTTTCGTGATTTTTTGATTCGTGAGATATATTTACTTTTGTTGGTTGATTTTGCTTTCTGTCTAGGTGTGTGCGTATAATGTTTTCTACGGTTTGTGGAGGAAATTTATTGATGTTGATGAAGTATTGTTTTATTTTGTCTAATTCATCGTTAATTTTATCTGGTGAGCGTAGTTTTATGGCTGTGTTTATCTGGTTTCTTAGTATGTTGAGTTTTTGTTTTGTTTCATGTGCTGAGTCCCAAGGAATGTATAGTCCAGTATGGGTGATTTTTCGGTGGATTTCGGTTTTGAATTGTGTGTCGGTTCTTATAATTTTGAGGTTAAGAAATGATACTTGATTGCTTTCTTCCTGTTCACATGTGAAGTTAATGTTGGGATGTATAGAGTTAATGTGAGTGAAAAAATTAAGTATGTGTTCTGTAGATTTGAATCCCGCAACCGTGTCATCTACATATCTGTACCAGTATAGTGGTGGATGTAATGCTGTATTAATTGCTTGTGTTTCAATTTGTTTCATAAAAATATTGGCTAGAACTGGTGATACTGGGTTGCCCATGCTTAGGCCATTTGTTTGTATATCACATTGTATTTTATAAATAATGTTGGTGTGGTGTTTGTCAGTGTAGTTCTTGCATAGTATAGACCTCAGTGTTGTGCCTGGTTTTTGAATAAATTTAGTATTAACTGGAATGTTATATTTTATTACTAGTTTTTGCCTGCAAGATACCCTTAGAACTCTATATCCGAGACCCTAACCCAATTATAGACATTCCCAGTAACCAGTTAGCTACCCTCATAGAATTCACCACAATAAAGACAAACTTGATGTTCAACAACCAAAACTATATACAAACAAATGGCCTAAGCATGGGCAACCCAGTATCACCAGTTCTAGCCAATATTTTTATGAAACAAATTGAAACACAAGCAATTAATACAGCATTACATCCACCACTATACTGGTACAGATATGTAGATGACACGGTTGCGGGATTCAAATCCACAGAACACATACTTAATTTTTTCACTCACATTAACTCTATACATCCCAACATTAACTTCACATGTGAACAGGAAGAAAGCAATCAAATATCATTTCTTAACCTCAAAATTATAAGAACCGACACACAATTCAAAACCGAAATCCACCGAAAAATCACCCATACTGGACTATACATTCCTTGGGACTCAGCACATGAAACAAAACAAAAACTCAACATACTAAGAAACCAGATAAACACAGCCATAAAACTACGCTCACCAGATAAAATTAACGACGAATTAGACAAAATAAAACAATACTTCATCAACAACAATAAATTTCCTCCACAAACCGTAGAAAACATTATACGCACACACCTAGACAGAAAGCAAAATCAACCAACAAAATTAAATATATCTCACGAATCAAAAAATCACGAAACCATATACTGCTGTATACCATATATTCCTGACATCAGTAAACAAATAACCAACATTTGGCATAAACTAGTAACAAAATACAACATTACAGTTAATACTAAATTTATTCAAAAACCAGGCACAAAACTGAGGTCTATACATTGTAAGAACTACACTGACAAACACCACACCAACATTATTTATAAAATACAATGTGATAACTGCCACGACTTCTATATTGGAGAAACAAGTAGAAGAATGGAAACCAGATTCAAAGAACATAAAAAGTCACCTTCACACATTTTCGAACACTGCAAGTCAAATGATTGTTTTGTTTTTGGAATTTCGCACAAAGCTACTCGAGGGCTATCTGTGCTAGCCGTCCCTAATTTAGCAGTGTAAGACTAGAGGGAAAGCAGCTAGTCATCACCACCCACCGCCAACTCTTGGGCTACTCTTTTACCAACGAATAGTGGGATTGACCGTCACATTATACACCCCCACGGCTGGGAGGGCGAGCATGTTTAGCGCAACGCGGGCGCGAACCCGCGACCCTCGGATTACGAGTGCACGCCTTACGCGTCAAATGAACATAGAAAACACTAAAATACTAAATAAACAAACATAAACAAACGCAAAATTAAAGAAGCCTTACTTATTACAGCAACTTAAACCAAAAATAAACCAATATAAAGAAACGCCAATATACCTATATTAATATTATAGATAAAATTATATATTCAAACATCTAATCCCGCCCTCTACATTACGACACTCAATTACACAACCCCTTCCAAACATGTGGTCAGCTTCCGGTCAGTTACCTCTTTCTTTGTGAACCTGACGATAACCGAAGAAGGTCGAAACGTTGTTCGCTCTTCTATTTGAAATATTTTCTCAACCCAAACGAGCCGTTTTTGCATATAAAATTCTCAACAAGTGGGTTTCTCGACATCACTGATTGTTATTTCATCACGGCGATTGTTTGAGAAGTGTAAGTTTTTGTGTTTTTCTCAGTGTATTTGTACTTACCTGTTACCTTTATGTCTGAACAAGCATACAGTACACCACTATTAACAGTACACGCTCACACGATCGTTAAGAAACTAAGAAATTTAAACCAACGAATCATTAATAGAAGAAATGACATCAACTTTATTCAACAATGTGGAAAGGAACAACTAACCCCTAATTTTGTAAAGGTAAAACCTTCAAAAAAATTTAATAAATACACAAACATTATCCAAAATTTACAGAAAAAAACTACTTAAAGCCATGTTGAACACAAAATACAAAGAACTACATGACTTACAAAAACAAAAAATGAACCTAGACCATCAACTGGCATGTTGCATTAAACCAGAGATTTACGGACTTATACAACAAAACATAAACCAAATCAATACTAAGAACGATAGAGACAAAAAGATCTGACACAACAAAGAACTAGAAAAACTAAGATGTAAACAACAGAAAAGACACCAAAACGACAAACCGCTGACCAACCTCATAATTAACAGATCCGACCGACAATTAAACTCAGACGAGATACATCTACTTAACAAAGGACTCAACTTCGCAATAGCACCAAGGTACATTCCAACCATAGAAATCAAAACATGTTTAGAAGACCTAGCCAGGAGACTTGTGATACTTTCTACAGAAAACAAAAACAAAGAAAAAACCAAAAACAACCAACAGAAAGGAGACTACTTAGATAATTTTATTGACATCCAACAGCCAAACTTCCCAAGTAAAATTACAAATTTATATTTTCCAGAAACACCTAAAAACAACATCTTAAACGATTTTTTCAAAGAATTTTCTTACAAAACCATCAACATAATTTCACAAAACAGAAAAGTAAAAAACAATCTTTCAAAAACAGACATTAATTCCATTAAAAACCTAAAACAAGACAGAAACATAAAAATTGTAAAAGCAGATAAAGGTAACGCTATAGTAATAATGAACACGAATGAATACATACAAAAAATGAATAGCATCCTATCAGACACGAACAAATTTAAACCAATACACACAAATCCAACAAAGACACATGAGACGCAACTGAACAAATTACTACTACAAATGAAAAGAAGCCAACACCGCAAATATACGGCATTCCCAAACCTCATAAACCAGACTGTCCATTACGACCAATAATGTCAACATATGAATCGTTTAATTACAATCTTGGTAAATACAAAGCATGGGCATTCTCCAAAGATGTAACATCAGCCAGCTCATTCATCAAAGACTCTTTTAATTTCAAGTCTAATCTAAATCAACTTAATCATAAAGCCTTAATGGCCAGTTTCGATGTAAAATCCCTCTTTACAGAAGTTCCAACAACAGAAGCCTGCAAGATAGCCTTAGAACTCTATATCCGAGACCCTAACTCAATTATAGACATTCCCAGTAACCAGTTAGCAACCCTCATAGAATTCACCACAATAAAGACAAACTTCATGTTCAACAACGAAAACTATATACAAACAAATGGCCTAAGCATGGGCAACCCAGTATCACCAGTTCTAGCCAATATTTTTATGAAACAAATTGAAACACAAGAAATTAATACAGCATTACATCCACCACTATACTGGTACAGATATGTAGATGAATGACACGGTTGCGGGATTCAAATCCACAGAACACATACTTAATTTTTTCACTCACATTAACTCTATACATCCCAACATTAACTTCACATGTGAACAGGAAGAAAGCAATCAAATATCATTTCTTAACCTCAAAATTATAAGAACCGACACACAATTCAAAACCGAAATCCACCGAAAAATCACCCATACTGGACTATACATTCCTTGGGACTCAGCACATGAAACAAAACAAAAACTCAACATACTAAGAAACCAGATAAACACAGCCATAAAACTACGCTCACCAGATAAAATTAACGACGAATTAGACAAAATAAAACAATACTTCATCAACAACAATAAATTTCCTCCACAAACCGTAGAAAACATTATACGCACACACCTAGACAGAAAGCAAAATCAACCAACAAAATTAAATATATCTCACGAATCAAAAAATCACGAAACCATATACTGCTGTATACCATATATTCCTGACATCAGTAAACAAATAACCAACATTTGGCATAAACTAGTAACAAAATACAACATTACAGTTAATACTAAATTTATTCAAAAACCAGGCACAAAACTGAGGTCTATACATTGTAAGAACTACACTGACAAACACCACACCAACATTATTTATAAAATACAATGTGATAACTGCCACGACTTCTATATTGGAGAAACAAGTAGAAAAATGGAAACCAGATTCAAAGAACATAAAATTCACCTTCACACGTTTTCGAACACTGCAAGTCAAATGAACACAACCATAGAAAACACTAAAATACTAAATAAAGAAACAAATATAAACAAACGCAAAATTAAAGAAGCCTTACTTATACAACAACTTAAACCAAAAATAAACCAATATAAAGAAACGCCATTATACCTATATTAATATTATAGATAAAATTATATATTCAAACATCTAATCTCGCCCTCTACATTACGACACTCAATTACACAACCCCTTCCAAACATGTGGTCAGCTTCCGGTCAGTTACCTCTTTCTTTGTGAACCTGACGATAACCGAAGAAGGTCGAAACGTTGTTCGCTCTTCTATTTAAAATATTTTCTCAACCCAAACGAGCCGTTTTTACATATGAATATAACTACTAATGAATTTAAATAATACAGAAAAAACTGATAAAGTATTGAATATATTAAGTTGGTACATTTAAAAATTAGGCTTAAGAAAAAGCAACTGCATTTTTGTTTCTTTTGTTTTTCGCAAAAAGCTGCACGAGGGCTATCTGTACTATCTGTCCCTAATTTAACAGTGTAAGACTAGAAGGAAAACAGTTTTGTCATCACACGAACCGCCAACTCTTGGGCTATTTTTTTACTAATGAATATTGTGTTCTCTTCTGTGTTTCAGTGTGCTCTTTTTATAACAAAGCCACATCCACTTATCTGCCACGTCCATCGTGGGGAATCAAACCCATGATTTTAGCAGTTATTCCGAAGATTTAACGTTGTATTAACGACGGAAAACAACAAATAATGGGGTTGACCACACATAATAAAGGTCTCCACGGCTGAAAGGATGAGCATGTTAGACGAGACGGAGATTCAAGCCCGCGACCCTGAAATGGCGAATACAGCTCCCTAGCCATCTGGCCATGCCGGGGCCCAGATGTAAAGAATGTCAAAAAGCACTAAACATACCAAGTAATTACATAACTGGTTTCTAAATTTCAAATCGGAGAAAAGATCACCAAAAATATCAAGTATGTGTTTTATTTGTTTTTTCTTTCTAATTCTTATTATTTGGTCTCCATTAAGTTGTTAAAAATATTAAATCTCAACTTGTTACTGTCAGAACCTTTTTATATACCGATCTCTAGTGTGTGGTTGAGATAGATTTTGACATACTTTCTTGTATTATTTTTACATTATTTACATATGCTTATCTCTTCTTACGGCCAAAATAAAACTATTCCGTTCCTAAAGATATCTAAAGTTTTAAAACTCCACGTAAGTTATAAACGACTTCAGACTTGATAAGAGACAAAAATAATACAATTTATATATTTTACGGCGTGATAAAATCGGCGGAGAAAATTGTTGACGCAGTAGGTGTCATCATTTCCTACACGAATAACGTCATGTCCTAGTTCCATTTGTTTTGAGGGTGTTTCGTATCCACATGCGTAATTTAATCACAGTTATTATAGATGCTACAACTAAAACCTAATTAAGTCAGACGTCTGAGTAATATTACTAAATAAATTAAAATGACGTTTCACTTGATACCGCTCATATTATTCTGACACTTAAAACTGTCTTTTATTTTCATCTTAAGTAACGACAATTCACGTCTATGTGAAATGTCATCACAAGCTGAACATTGTCCACGATGCCAAGCCAAACCTTGACATTAGGATGAACAGTCAAAACATCAACCTACGAATTAAAAATAAAATTTAACACTTCTAACGGCGCGAGTCCTCAGACGTGCTGCTGTGCCACTAGAGGGCGAGAAAAATGAAATTTTAACGTTCAGTTAATTTTCAAATTGGTTTAAAAGATGGTGATCCTCTTGTTTGTAATCTCAGAGGTTTTTAAGTTTTTACTTCTGGGAAAATTACGAAATTAATAAAATCGTAATTGAAATAATAACTAATTTAACAGAAGAGTAGTTAACTTGGAAAATATGCTTCTGAAATATTCTAACCTCGAATAAAATCTGTCACTTTTAAACTAACTCTCCGTGTAACTTCAATCCACTTTCTCTCTTCATGCAATTAATTTATTCCATAACTCTGTATAACTCCAGTCTGATCTGTAGCTATTTTTTTATTTAAATTAATACAGAGAACAAAATGACGTAAGTTGGAAAGATTCCTTATATTGTAACAATCAAATTTTAAAAATCGATTACTTGAAAGTATATACATGCTATCTATTAGAAAGCCATTTTTTAACGAAGCATTTATCAACAGATTTGAAGTTTTCTGTCATTACATCTTTCTATCCTAAGGCAATCACTTCTTTAAATGCTACTTCGGAAGCTTATGAAATAAAAATACTGACATAAGGACAATATTTCACATAAGATTTAGTAATTCGAAGTTTCTCGTAAAAATAATTCATATTTAAAACCACAGTTTCAAATAACTGACATAAAACTATTTGATATTGAAATAATATGATTTTGAATGTCACTACAATACGTGTGGAGGGGACTATTATAGCAAAGCCATATGAGAATATCAATATCTATATACGTACATGGCGATCGTTAAACTGGATGCTACATAAATGAAACAGCATTTACAATTCAGTTCTCCACAATTCATGCCTGTAAAGAAAATGTTTTATCTGCTAATACTTGTCTATAAGACACATTTGAGAGCTAGAATGAGTTATTAATTACTAATACTTGTCCATAAGACACATTTGAGAGCTAAAATGAGTTAGTAATTACTAATACTTGTCTATAAGACACATTTGAGAGCTAGAATGAGTTATTAATTACTAATACTTGTCCATAAGACACATTTGAGAGCTAAAATGAGTTAGTAATCACTAATACTTGTCTATAAGACACATTTGAGAGCAAGAATGAGTTATTAATTACTAATACTTGTCCATAAGACACATTTGAGAGCTAAAATGAGTTAGTAATTACTAATACTTGTCTATAAGATACATTTGAGAGCTTGACAACAGAGTCTAGCACTACTAATGCTTGTGTATAAGACACATTTTATAGCTAGAATGAGTTATTAATTTTTCCACAGATAAGAATATGGTTGTTTTTACAAACCACGTTAAACTAAAAAAGAAGACGACAGGACTGTTCTTATGTTCTGTGATAATATCAACATTTCAACACTGCTTATCCATTTAAAAAACAAATTCCTTATAAACATGTACATCACAGTAAAAGTGGGTCACCCTACACTTTGTGATATCTACGTTCTGTCCACCGTGAAGAAATGAAATTTCAGGTTTATCTACCGCTGAACCACAGTGGTGACAATGTGATGGTCAATCCCACTATTCGTTGGTAAAAAAGTAGCCCAATAGTTGGCGGCGGGTGCTTATATCTGGCTTCTTTTTCTTCTACTCTTACACTGCTAAATTAGGGGTGGCTAGCACAGATAGCCCTCTTGTAGCTTTGCGTGAAATTAACAAATAAACGAACGATATCATATCATAATTTGTTCATTTTTCGAACGCTCAAGTCAATCGTCTTATACCAATGATAGTTGGCAAGCCTAGAAAAAATATTTAACAACTAATTAGAAAGCCATGATAAAAGTTAATATCAATATAGTTGGCAAGCCTAGAAAAATATTTAACAACTAATTAGAAAGCCATGATAAAAGTTAATATCAATATAGTTGGCAAGCCTAGAAAAATATTTAACAACTAATTAGAAAGCCATGATAAAAGTTAATATCAATATAGTTGGCAAGCCTAGAAAAATATTTAACAACTAATTAGAAAGCCATTTTTTAACGAAGCATTTATTAACAGATTTGAAGTTTTCTGTCATTACATCTTTCTATCCTAAGGCAATCACTTCTTTAAATGTTACTTCGGAAGCTTATGAAATAAAAATACTGACATAAGGACAATATTTCACATAAGATTTAGTAATTAGAAGTTTTTCGTAAAAATAATTCATATTTAAAACCACATTTTCAAATAACTGACATAAAACTATTTGATATTGAAATAATATGATTTTGAATGTCACTACAATACGTGTGGAGGGGACTATTATAGCAAAGCCACATCAGACTATCAACTGTATCAACCGAGGGGAATCGAGCCCCTGATTTTAGAGTTGTAAATCCGAAGCCTTAGCTTAGCGCTGTCCCAGCGGAGGCTTACTATGATAAATGGTCTTAAAATGTAATGACTTATGTAAGAATTAATAAAGTTCCCCCCGCTAGTACAGCGGTATGTTTCCGGATTTACAACGCTAAAATCAGGGGTTCGATTCCTCTCGGTGAGCTGAGCAGATAGCCCGATGTGGCTTTGCTATAAGAAAAAACACACAAGAATTAATACCATGACAAAATCTTAGTTGTTTAAAATAGGAATAAACTTCTGGTGAAAAGTCAATAGAGATAATTTTTATGAGTAAAATAAAGGAAGATAAATTACTTGTGATCTATAGCATTTATCTGGAGTCTTATGAAGTAAAACAACTCAAGATTATCATATGCTCTAACTAGCTCCGTTACACATTTTCTTGAGTTTCGGTAGTCCTGTAATGTCTGCTATAACAATCACAACTTTTTAATAGATCGTGAATGAAAATGAGATAAGCACGTGCACGTAGAAAAGGTTCTCTAGTAGGGTTTTTTTATCTCACACAAGGAAAAGACTTCATAGAATGTGAGCATAAACGATACATCACGATCAATAAAGTATTTAGATCTCCGAGCGTCAGTGTTGGTAAATAATAGCTGTCACATGTAAAAAGGCTGTGGTAATTAAGATATGACATCAGTAGTGGGCTTGAAGGCTCATTCCATTCTTCATGTGTGAAAACACATGTAGCAGTCCTTAGAAAAATAAAGCATACACGACTCGTGATGACGACAAAACCCACTTGTAGAGAAAAACATATATGTAAAAATGGCTGCTATGAAAAGAGAAAGCTCTATTTGGAGGAGCGAACAACGTTTCGACCCTCTTCGGTCATCGTCAGGAGAAGGTCAAAGCGTTGTTCGCTCCTCTACATAGAGCTTTCTCTACCCATACCAGACGTTTCCACATATACGTGCACGTCTCTTGTCTAAAATCAGTGAAAATATTTGAAGATTTAGCCAGTGACGTCAAGAACTATGATGAATCCAAAGAGCCAATAATTTTAATTTAGATATAGATAAGTAAACAACAGGAAAATATTGTTATTTGTGTTCACTATATTAATCGCTGTTTTTTAATAATCGAATTTCATGTTTTTCTTCTGTCTTCGTTACTGGTTAAAACTGCCCAACACAACAATTTTCCTTTTGACACATTTCTGCAAAATACGATGATCTCAAGCATTCCACAATTTCTTCACTGCACATCGACGTAGGTAGGCCTTCAAAGAGATCAAAGGATACAGATCAAGTGAGCTTGCATAGGGCACTTAACCAATGGATTTCTGGGTTTCCAGTTTCTTTGCTATCCTTTCTTAAGGACTCCGCCATTGTAAGCCTAGTTTATTATCTTCTAGACGATATCATTATATATGCCCAGCTTCGTCCCAATGACTTTTTGGATTGAAGGGTTCTGTTTTGCAACCATATCCTCATGCGAATAAAGGCGTTGTTTTGTATGGATTAAATTGAAAGTGTGTTTATTTCTACAGTGATCCACGATATCCTAAATTTTCTACTAGGCGTATTTAGTGCGCTTCCACAGTGTTCTCCAAAATATTCCTTCTAGCTGCATTTTAGCACCAAACGATTTCGACATTTGGATGTGTTCAGAAAATGATCCAGCAGTACTTTCCAGGCATAACGTTATCTGTCAGAATGGAACTGTCTTACGGTTCAAAACTATATAATTGTTGAAAATGCGACAATAATTTGCTGCATTAGAATTTAAAACTCAGTTTTATAGAGTACGATTAACACTTTGTATAAATATGTTGTCATTATTCAAATTAGATGGAGAGAAGTTTTCTAAATTATATTAAAAGACAGAAGATGTCGAACAATCTTCATAGATGCTAGTTTTATTTTCAATACAACAACACATCTATACTAAGGTGATATTTCGATACATTTATTTGTGGACGTTAACTGGTAACGATTGTAATCTTCTGTTCATTTGTAAGGAAAAAATGGTTTTGAAAACCAAATTATCTTGAGAAAAAAAAAGCGTAAACTCAATGTATAATAGTACTGAGCCATTGTTATACCTGGAGGCTAGGCTTAACATAGCAAAAAGTGAATTGTGATAGATGAAGGTTACGCTTAATACAGCATGAAATAATTAGTGATAACTGAAGTTTAGGCTTAACATTCCATGAAGTGAATTGTGATAGCTAAAGGTTAGGCTTAACATAGCATGAAATGAATTATAATAGCTGGAGTTTAAGCTCAAAAGAGCAAGAAGTAAATTGTGATAGCTGGAGGTTAGGCTTAATATACCATGAAATCATTATTTTTAAAACTAAAGCACTACTTGCTTGAGCAAAGGTTCACACGAGATCATATAAACGTAAACAGACATTCGAAACATTTTATTAAGTAAAAATAACAAATAAAGAAACTTCAGTGATTTGTTTATCTTACATTTCATACAGCACTTTCTCAGTTCTAAGTCAATATCCTAACACATTTACCGTAAATTATTGCAGTATTTTTCAATGTTTCGTTTCGTTTGTTATGAATTAAGTACAAAGCTACACACTGCCCACCACGGGTATCGAAACCCAGTTTATAGCGTATGAGTCCGCAGATATACACACCTCTATTCCACTAGGGGGCGTTTTCTATGTCAGCTCAGTCAATGAGATCAAACCTATCTCTTCAACTTCTAGTCGTGTTTCAACAAAACAGACTATAAAAAAGGTCATTTGGTAGAAGAAATCAATGATTAAAGATCAAACTTTGCGAGAACCCCGTGGCGCAATTTTCCACTTTAAACGGTCCTCGCGGCTCGTGCGTTGGCGCAATACTAAGTACACAGCGACTGAACTTTTTACTTGTTTCTCAAGAAAGTAAACCTTCGTCGTCACGTCTTCAATCAAATATAAACGGTGTATTCTTACGCTTTACAAAAATAAAAACATATTTGTCTGGAAACATAAAGTGAATATATAACTTCAATAATAAAAATTTTATCTGTATTGTAAGTTTATAATAACACAGCTTTTGGCAAACAACGCCATTAAGTTAAAACGCAATTTCCTTGGATATTGTTCGAATAAAATCTCAATTATTATGAATTATTCATACAACGCTCAGTTTTACAATGAATATATATATATATACACATATGTATAGAATCTACATATATCGGATATTAATACTAAAAAGACAAGCAAAATAAAACAAAAGAAAGAACAGAGTTAAAAACAGCAAATCCAAATGTCTAATGTTATTTTGTTATCATGGAAAAAACAAGTCCATACAAAAATAAAAAATGCTGCACTAATCGAAAGATCCCCAGGTAGGTTTTGGAGGTGACTAAAGAAGTAGGACCCACATTGCGATGGGGATACACCATCTATCACTCTTAATCTCCGCTCGGCTGTCTCACATAAATAATAATAAAAGAAAACAACAAAAGAAACAGAAATTAGGAGAACAAGATGTTGCTGCATCTATATATCACACTTTACTGGTTGTAGACAGTTGTGGGAAGGCGACTGCTTTGCAAGATAGAGAAGAAGAGAAAAACAAAAGTAATAGTAATAAGGTACATGGGGGTAAGTAAGATAAACTTACCTTCTCAAATTGGCACTCCTGCCTCCAGGAAAGGCACCAATTAGTAGAACAGTAGACAAATTATAATAATATAAAAGGTCCCAACCAGTTATCTAAACTAACTACTATATTTCACAACCACCACCCGTTCCGCCTACAGTAACTAAATAGTATAATTCACAACCACCACCCGTTCCGTCTACAGTAACTAACTACTATAATTCACAAACACCACCCGTTCCGTCTACAGTAACTACTAACTACTTTAATTCACAACCACCACCCGTTCCGTCTACAGTAACTACTAACTACTATAATTCACAACCACCACCCGTTACGTCTACAGTAACTACTAACTACTATAATTCACAACCACACCCGTTACGTCTACAGTAACTATTAACTACTATAATTCACAACCACCACCCGTTACGTCTACAGTAACTACTAACTACTATAATTCACAACCACTACCCGTTCCGTCTACAGTAACTACTAACTACTATAATTCACAACCACCACCCGTTCCGTCTACAGTAACTACTAACTACTATAATTCACAACCACCACCCGTTACGTCTACAGTAACTACTAACTACTATAATTCACAACCACACCCGTTACGTCTACAGTAACTATTAACTACTATAATTCACAACCACCACCCGTTACGTCTACAGTAACTACTAACTACTATAATTCACAACCACTACCCGTTCCGTCTACAGTAACTACTAACTACTATAATTCACAACCACCACCCGTTACGTCTACAGTAACTAACTACTATAATTCACAACCACCACCCGTTCCGTCTACAGTAACTACTAACTACTATAATTCACAACCACCACCCGTTCCGTCTACAGTAACTACTAACTACTATAATTCACAACCACCACCCGTTACGTCTACAGTAACTACTAACTACTATAATTCACAACCACACCCGTTACGTCTACAGTAACTATTAACTACTATAATTCACAACCACCACCCGTTACGTCTACAGTAACTACTAACTACTATAATTCACAACCACTACCCGTTCCGTCTACAGTAACTACTAACTACTATAATTCACAACCACCACCCGTTCCGTCTACAGTAACTACTAACTACTATAATTCACAACCACACCCGTTACGTCTACAGTAACTATTAACTACTATAATTCACAACCACCACCCGTTACGTCTACAGTAACTAACTACTATAATTCACAACCACCACCCGTTACGTCTACAGTAACTACTAACTACTATAATTCACAACCACCACCCGTTACGTCTACAGTAACTACTAACTACTATAATTCACAACCACCACCCGTTACGTCTACAGTAACTACTAACTACTATAATTCACAACCACACCCGTTACGTCTACAGTAACTACTAACTACTATAATTCACAACCACCACCCGTTACGTCTACAGTAACTAACTACTATAATTCACAACCACCACCCGTTCCGTCTACAGTAACTACTAACTACTATAATTCACAACCACCACCCGTTCCGTCTACAGTAACTACTAACTACTATAATTCACAACCACCACCCGTTACGTCTACAGTAACTACTAACTACTATAATTCACAACCACACCCGTTACGTCTACAGTAACTATTAACTACTATAATTCACAACCACCACCCGTTACGTCTACAGTAACTACTAACTACTATAATTCACAACCACTACCCGTTCCGTCTACAGTAACTACTAACTACTATAATTCACAACCACCACCCGTTCCGTCTACAGTAACTACTAACTACTATAATTCACAACCACCACCCGTTACGTCTACAGTAACTACTAACTACTATAATTCACAACCACACCCGTTACGTCTACAGTAACTATTAACTACTATAATTCACAACCACCACCCGTTACGTCTACAGTAACTAACTACTATAATTCACAACCACCACCCGTTACGTCTACAGTAACTACTAACTACTATAATTCACAACCACCACCCGTTACGTCTACAGTAACTACTAACTACTATAATTCACAACCACCACCCGTTACGTCTACAGTAACTACTAACTACTATAATTCACAACCACAACCCGTTACGTCTACAGTAACTACTAACTACTATAATTCACAACCACCACCCGTTCCGTCTACAGTAACTAACTACTATAATTCACAACCACCACCCGTTCCGTCTACAGTAACTACTAACTACTATACTTCACAACCACACCCGTTCCGTCTACAGTAACTACTAACTACTATAATTCACAACCACCACCCGTTACGTCTACAGTAACTACTAACTACTATAATTCACAACCACACCCGTTACGTCTACAGTAACTACTAACTACTATAATTCACAACCACACCCGTTCCGTCTACAGTAACTACTAACTACTATAATTCACAACCACACCCGTTACGTCTACAGTAACTACTAACTACTATAATTCACAACCACCACCCGTTACGTCTACAGTAACTACTAACTACTATAATTCACAACCACACCCGTTACGTCTACAGTAACTACTAACTACTATAATTCACAACCACACCCGTTACGTCTACAGTAACTACGAATTTTCACTCTAAAAAAGCCTTTATCTGTGATAAGTTGTTCATCCGCGTAAAATAGTGCCAATTTGTTTAAATCACCTGATTGACAACTAAAAATAGTTATTAGTGAATTTTTATTTCTTTCTATTTAATTAATTAATACTTATATTCATCATAGAATATTTCTATAATTTTATGCAGAGTTTCTTTATTAAATTCATTAAACACTAATTTTTCTATCAATATTCCAACACTAATAATAAGATATTAATGAGTGATGACGAGAAAACCCACTTGTAAAGAAAAATATGTGTGTAAAAACGGCTGGTTTGGGTTCAGAAAATATTTTTCATGTTGAGGAGCGAACAACGTTTCGACCCATTTCGGTCATCAACAGGTTTACAAAGAAAACAAAATCTCACAATAAGATATTGTGATATACTTCACGTACTCTGAACAGTTGTGAAGTTGTCCAGGTGGATAAGGCACTTGACTCGTAATCTGAAAGTCGCAGGGTCGAATCCTAGTCGCATCAAACATGCTCGCCCTTTCAGCCATGACGGCGTTATAATGTTACAGTCAATCCCACTATTCGTAAGAGTAACCCAAAAGTTAGTGGTGGGTGGTGATGACTAGCTGCATTCCCTCTTGTTTTACATTACAAAATTAGGGACGGCTAGCTTGTGATGTTATAATGTTTAGAAAATAATCGTTTGGTGCATAACTGTTAATGCACGATAAACCAATTATTGAAAATATTTTTATTTTATTTTATGGAACATATTTATATTGATTTTATTATAACTTATTTTAATTTCTAAATCTAAATAATGTGTCTTTACATCACATTGTTCTTGTTTTGAATTAAGCACAAAGCTGCACAATGGGGTATCTGTGCTCTGCCCACCACGGGTATCGAAACCCTGATTTTAGCGTGTAAGTCCGCAGACATACCGCTGAGCCACTAGGGGGCCTTTACATCATATATTGAAGCATTTTCAATACCTAATTCTACCGTATGCATAGTGTTAATAACATGATTTCAGAATTATTTACATCAGTGGTTCCCAACTCTTTATATGCCCCGCAACCCTAAAAAACTTTTAATACGTTCTCGCCCCCCCCCTTCAGTAATTATTATTTGAGAAGTAATTATTTATTTGAGAATAAAAGTGAAGGTGGTCAAAACGAATTTTATCTCGCACCCCTGATTGGGTACCACTGATTTATACTAATTAAAATCATCTACGTATCTGTATGTTAAAGCAAAACATATCTGAGTTTATGTAGTTATCAATAAACTTATTCTCATAAATATATATATATAATTTTTCAATACAAGTTTAATAGTTACCTATCATTGAAACTCTTATTACTTGTTTACAAGTTAGAAGTGCTTAAAATTGAAGCAATCATATAAAACAACCATTACGACTGCAAAATAAACCTTTTTATGTGTGATAAAAATCAATAAGAAGTAAAAATTTTGTGCGCGGATGTTTCTGTATTTTGTATTTATGGAACAGCTATTAAAGACATCCGCCGCAGTCGTCAATTTTAAACTATTGATCTGAGAAAAACCAGCTAGACAAGCACCACGTTACCAAAACATTCATTCTAAAGAATTGACTGTCATTCTGTTTCTTCGTTTGTTTATAAATTTTGCGCAAAGCTACATATGGGCTATCTGCGCTGTCTGTCCCTAATTTTGCAGTGTAAAAATACAGGAGGAGCAGCTAGTAATCACTATCCACCGTCAACTCCTGGGCTAGTCTTTCACCATTCGATTTCCCTCGGTGGACTCAGCAGACAGCCCGATGTGGCTTTGTTAGAAGAAAACACACACACTCTTTTACCAAGGAATACTGTGATTAAGTGTCACATTATAATAACCCCACGGCTGAAAGGGCGAGCATGTTTGGTGCGACGTGGATTCGAACCCGTCATTATCAGATTTTGAGTCTAGCGTCTTAACCACCTGGTCACGATGTGCCTCACTCTTATGATCTAGCCAGAGCTTAAATTATACGAATATAATTTTTTTTTATCGCATGGATTCAAACCTGGTTCACCAGGTTTCGAAATCCTGAGTTACACAATAGAACCAACCTGCACCCTCCCCTGAAAAGGAAATAGCTTTTTAAAAACGAATGGTTTTTTTTATAAATATTTTCCAGATGTCAACTAACGTAAAATGTTAAACGTTTGGACGAGAATAAACGACAATTTAACGTTTAAAGGCTGACAAAATCCTTCATTATAAATGTTGACCTCCCCAGTGATAGAGAGATATGTCTGCGGACTTATGCTAGAATTAGGATTTCGATACCCGTGGTTAGCAGAGCACAGATACCAATTGTGTAGCTTTGTGCTTAATTACAAACAACAACAATAAATGTTGAAATAATCCATTCGAATTCTCGCAATCAAAAACAGAGTGATGTGCCAGGCTGCGTGTCGGCAGGCCCAAATTTCAATTGTGATAAGTTGATGAATAACGTTTCACACTTTCATTTGTGGGCGTTATAACTATGACAGTCGAATGTTGCTATAAGGTCAAATGTAGCCAATGATGACGTTTCGTTGGTCAGTACTTCTAAGTTAGAGATGGTTATACTGAAACTTAATTTCTGTTACGTTGCTTCATTTTTTAATCGTTTCTCGTTAAAGGTAATAAGTATACATCTTTCACCCTCTGTATCTTCCGAAAACATATATATACAAACATAGTTCTTTTCAGAAGTGCATTACCGAATTTTTTTTCTTTTTTTTTTTGCAATTTCTAAAATTTCACTTCGATGTCAACATCTGCCCTTCTGTCTTCATGTGCTGAACAGTCAACCTACGAAAATTTACGCAAAATATTTTTTGTTGTTTATACTTTGAAAAAACGTCACAAAGAAAATGGGACTTTCTTCGTCAGTTTGTTTGTTTGTTTGTTTTTGAAATCACGCACAAAGCTACTCGAGTGCTATCTGTACTAGCCGTCCCTAATTTAGCAGTGTAAGACTAGAAGGAAAGCAACTAGTCCTCACCACCCACCGCCAACTCTTGGGCTACTCTTTTACCAACGAATAGTGGGATTGACCGTCACATTGTACACCCCCACGGCTGGGAGGGCGAGCATGTTTAGCGCGACCCTCGGATTACGAGTCGAACACCTTACGCGCTTGGCCATACCGGGCCCATTTAAAATAGTGGGATTATAACGCTCCCACGACTAGGAGGGCGAACATGTTTGGCACAACTCGGGCGCGAACACGCGACCCTCGGATTACAAAGCACACGCCTTAACGCGCTTGGCCATGCTGGACCCTTCTTCGTCAGCTGATTACAAGAAATATTTCGAAGACAGAAACATAGAAAAAAAAAGCATAAATTGATTGACTAAATTGGGTATGCGTTTGTTGTTGTTCGGTTTATACACATATGGTATGTTAGTACCATACAAATATACCATATAGAATAATAATAGCTTAATTTAGTATCTCTCCTTTCGTATTTCTTACGGAACTAACAACAATAAAAGAAGCGCACACTTCGATAGCAATCTCTTCTTGCGCTCAGTTAAAAGACAAGGAACGGTGGCATCCAGCGGAAAAAAATTTCCCATGTAGACTGAGTAAACCTGAGTGCTCTACTCTGTTGGATGCCTCGAAACTCAAACAATTTTGCCAATAAAGCATTGAATTCAGTCTTCTTCGTTTAAAAACAAATGGAATTTTCGTTATTGAAATAACACGTGGAATCACAAAAAAACGGCTGTAAAAAGCCCACATGACTATCATGTTGCATGATCCAAGGGAATGGGCTGACTGAACATTCTACATTTATTGATTGCTTCACGTCTTTTAAAATTAACCGTTGAACTGTTTCAAAAGGTATATGTTAATATTTCAGCATTACAAACATAAACACAATGCACTAAAGAGAGGGATTGTAAAATGTTGTTGCAAACCTCATAAGAAGAAGCAATGAATGTTTCTAAATTCAGGTTATATGTTTGAATACTGTAAGAGTAAGAGAAATCAGTATGAGGCTCTGTACAAAACGAGCCACTTAAATATATTAAAAATAAAAACATACTCGCTTATGAGTAAAAATTTTTAAGATTCTGTTCTAAAAAGAATGAAATATATTATTTCACCAGTTGTGTACCTTTGTCGTTAACGGTACTTTCGGGTATAAACCCAATAATACTACACTAAGTTTAACCAGCTAATAACATTTATATTAATTGTGAACAAATATACCAATGCAAGTAGCATTTATAATAAAATATGATGGTATATAAACAAGGTAGTAAACCTCTATATACTGAAGCATTCTAACCAATATTGTCAATCAAAGTATCATTATAAAAACATGTTTAAGGCCAGTTAGCTTTGTTTCGGAATGTTAGATATAGTTCAAATTATTTATCAGCGCTGCTTGTTTAGCTTGTTACTCACAAATTGTTTAAAGTTACATCACAAAGGAAGCTGCATGTATTCCGGAAACGTTAACCACGGTGGCACAGATATCACGTTTCACATCCCTGGAAAATACCAAGATCTCTGCTTCTAGCCATAAGTCTACAAAGATAACCTAAAGTAACAATACTCATCGACAACATATTCAATAACGACTTCTCTAATCAGAGTGAATCTTTTTCCTGATTAAAAGTATAGATTGAAGGTTACCTTTTATTGCGTATATTAGACGGCTATTTATTCATCCTGCGTCTATATTGTTATTTATTCTACCTGTGTATATCGTTATTTATTCATCCTGTGTCTATATTGTTATTTATTCATCCTGTGTCTATATTGTTATTTATTCTACCTGTGTATATCGTTATTTATTCATCCTGTGTCTATATTGTTATTTATTCATCCTGTGTCTATATTGTTATTTATTCTACCTGTGTATATCGTTATTTATTCATCCTGTGTCTATATTGTTATTTATTCTACCTGTGTATATCGTTATTTATTCATCCTGTGTCTATATTGTTATTTATTCATCCTGTGTCTATATTGTTATTTATTCATCCTGTGTCTGTATTGTTATTTATTCATCCTGTGTATATCGTTATTTATTCATCCTGTGTCTATATTTTTATTTATTCATCTTGTGTCTATATTGTTATCTATTCATCCTGTGTCTATATTCTTATCTATTCATCCTGTATCTGTATTGTTATTTATTCTACCTGTGTATATCGTTATTTATTCATCCTGTGTCTCTATTGTTATTTGTTCTACCTGTGTATATCGTTATTTATTCATCCTGTGTCTGTATTGTTATTTATTCTACCTGTGTATATCGTTATTTATTCATCCTGTGTCTATATTGTTATTTATTCATCCTGTGTCTATATTGTTATTTATTCATCCTGTGTCTGTATTGTTATTTATTCATCCTGTGTATATCGTTATTTATTCATCCTGTGTCTATATTTTTATTTATTCATCTTGTGTCTATATTGTTATCTATTCATCCTGTGTCTATATTCTTATCTATTCATCCTGTATCTGTATCGTTATTTATTCTACCTGTGTATATCGTTATTTATTCATCCTGTGTCTCTATTGTTATTTATTCATCCTGTGTCTATATTGTTATTTATTCATCCTGTGTCTATATTGTTATTTATTCATCCTGTGTCTATATTTTTATCTATTCATCCTGTATCTGTATTGTTATCTATTCATCCTGTATCTGTATTGTTATTTATTCAACCCGTGTCTATATTGTTATTTATTCTACCTGTGTCTATATATTGTTATTTATTCTACCTGTGTCTATATTGTTATCTATTCATCCTGTATCTGTATTGTTATCTATTCATCCTGTATCTGTATTGTTATCTATTCATCCTGTATCTGTATTGTTATCTATTCATCCTGTATCTGTATTGTTACCTATTCATCCTGTATCTGTATTGTTATCTATTCATCCTGTATCTGTATTGTTATCTATTCATCCTGTATCTGTATTGTTATCTATTCATCCTGTATCTGTATTATTTATTCATCCTGTATCTGTATTGTTATTTATTCATCCTGTGTCTATATTAAAGGGCTACCTATTCTTCTTGGGTCTATAGTTACTTATAACTTCTCTCATGCTTATTAAAATTAATTTTCGAGACCGAACAATTTTCATCGTTTAAATCTAAAGAATATTCAGACACGTGCACGTGAAAAAGAAGGTTAAGAGAATTCTAGTTGGAACGTTTATTCATAAAATCCAGTTTTCCATACTGCTATATGTAGGTAATTAAACTTTCATGGATATTTTTTATAAGATATAAAACACATATAAAAGTTGTTTAATAACACACTGACTCACCACTTTTGCTTTCTTGATTTCTACTGCTTTCCAGCTGGGCCTGAATTATACTCAGACTTGGAGTTATAATGGCAGGTAACGTTTTGGCTCGAAGGAAAGGTGGCTTCTTCTTTACGGGAACTTTCTCAGTCACATGGCTTCATACGAAAAGTTGTTTATAAAAAAACCGTCAATTCCTCTAAAAATTATAAAACTCAAGAATAACAAATTTTAATATGAAGATTTGTAATAAGATGTTCTGATTAACTGGTTCATCTGCCTGTTATTAAATACTGAAACTTGAAATGTTATCACTAGTGCTGGACAATTCTGATATTAGTGTACTATTACTGGGTAACGTACACCAATATGTAGAACATGCACTCTAATAAAGGTAATTTGTTCCAATATGTAGAACATGCACTCTAATAAAGGTAATTTGTGCCAATATGTAAAACATGCACTCTAATAAGGTAATTTGTACCAATACATAGAACATACACTCTAATAAAGGTAACGTATATAAATATGCAAAACATACATTGTACAATCTAGTCGAAGTAACGTACAACAATATGTGGAACATTCACTCTAATATAGGTAAATTGTACCAATATATAGAACATGCACTCTAATAAAGGTAATTTGTACCAATATGTAGAACATGCACTCTAATAAAGGTAATTTGTACCAATACGTAGAACATACACTCTAATAATGATAATTTGTACCAATATGTAGAACATGCACACTAATAAAGGTAACGTATATAAATATGCAAAACATACATTGTACACTCTAGTCGCAGTAACGTGTACCAATATGTAAAATATGCACTCTAGTAGAGGTAACGTGTACCAAAATGTACAATGCACACTCCAGTATGGGTAACGTCTATCAATATGCAGAAAATACACTCTAGTTGGGGTAACGTCTATCAATATGTAGAAAATACACTCTAGTAAAGATAACGTATATTAATATGTAGAACATACACTCTTGTAGGGGTAACATGTGCCAGTAGGAAGAACATCCTCTAATTGGGGTAACGTATACAAATGTGTAGAACATACACTCTAGTAGGGGTAACTTGTGCCAGTAGGTAGAACATCCTCTAATTGGGGTAACGTATACCAATATGTAGAACATACACCCTAGTAGGGGTAACTTGTGCCAGTAGGAAGAACATCCTCTAATAGGGGTAACGTATACAAATGTGTAGAACATACACTCTAGTAGGGGTAACTTGTGCCAGTAGGTAGAACATCCTCTAATTGGGGTAACGTATATCAATATGTAGAAAATACACTCTAGTAGGGGTAACCTGTGCCAGTACGAAGAACATCCTCTAATTGGGGAAACGTATACAAATGTGTAGAACATACACTCTAGTAAGAATAACTTGTGCCAGTAGGTAGAACATCCTCTAATTGGGGTAACGTATACAAATGTGTAGAACATACACTCTAGTAGGGGTAACTTGTGCCAGTAGGAAGAACATCCTCTAATTGTGGTAACGTATACAAATATGCAGAACATACACTCTAGTAGGGGTAACGTCTATCAATATGTAGAACATGCACTCTAGTAGGGATAACGTCTATCAATATGTAGAAAATACACTCCAGTAGAGGTAACGTATACAAATGTGTAGAACATACACTCTAGTAGGGGTAACTTGTGCCAGTAGATAGAACATCCTCTAATTGGGGTAACGTATACAAATGTGTAGAACATACACTCTAGTAGGGGTAACTTGTGCCAGTAGGAAGAACATCCTCTAATTGTGGTAACGTATACAAATATGCAGAACATACACTCTAGTAGGGGTAACGTCTATCAATATGTAGAACATGCACTCTAGTAGGGATAACGTCTATCAATATGTAGAAAATACACTCCAGTAGAGGTAACGTATAAAATGTGTAGAACATACACTCTAGTAGGGGTAACTTGTGCCAGTGGGAAGAACATCCTCTAATTAGGGTAACGTATACAAATATTTGAAAGTACACTCTAGTAGGGGTAACGTATATTAATATGTAGAACATACACTATTGTAGAGGTAACATGTGCCAGTAGGTAGAACATCCTCTAATTGGGGTAACGTATACAAATATGTAGAACATACACTCTAGTAGGGGTAACTTGTGCTAGTAGGTAGATGTTACGTTTTTTATGTATGTAGACTGAACTCAACAGAAAGACACAGATAACAGCTTGTATAATTTATTACAATAAGCTATTATATATATGACAGATATAACATAAATTATATAACAACAATGACAGATATTAAGTTTAAACCTTCAAAATTAATTGCAACACAAAATGGTACTGGCCTGTATCTAATATAATGATCTAGAATGAAAGTCCAAAAGTTCAGATCAGAAATCCAAAATTCCGGTCTAGGGTGTGAATTTGGTCCCACGAAGAAATACCGAAGTTTGAATGGAGAATGACGAAGTTCTTTTTACGGTGCTTCTTGATGAACGTCTCAAACTTGCCGCCTTCCAATTTTCCCAGTCTCCCTTAACAGTCCGTACGTGACGACTCTCAGCACAACCACTAATTCGAATGTATCGCAAAGATTGACGAGACAAAATCACAGCTTCTGTAGATCTAGCTCTGGTCACAAATCCAGATTGAATAAAATCACAGCAAACACTTAAACTTTCTCAAACGAATGACTGACTCTTCTTTTCTTCGAATAAAAACTGATGACTCTTCTTATTTCTCGCGTCTCCGTCTGTTTATATATAAGTAGGCCTCTTCTCGAACAATCGCGTAACTTCTACAGAACTCCAGAGCAATCCGCGCATGTCCGTTCTTGCACGAGACTCAACGTATAGACACTAGGCCGCCATACATTTCCGTTTATAGTCATATATTTGATCTACCTAATTCTAGAAATTTTAGATGAATAACAACATATTTTTAATTGGTTTAAACTTTGAAACAATAATATAAATATGGAAATATAAATAATAGAAATGAAAATTTAAACACAACACGACATGCTGTCGTTTACAAAACATTTACATGACATTTACATACAGTAGAACATCCTCTAATTGGGGTAACGTATACAAATATGTAGAACATACACTCTAGTAGGGGTAACTTGTGCCAGTCGGTAGAACATCCTCTAATTGGGGTAAAGTATACAAATATGAAGAACATACACTCCAGTAGGGGTAACTTGTGCCAGTAGGTAGAACATCCTCTAATTGGGGTAACGTATATCAATATGTAGAACATACACTCTAGTAACGGTAACTTGTGCCAGTAGGTAGAACATCCTCTAATTGGGGTAATGTATATCAGTATGTAGAACATACACTCTAGTAGGGGTAACATGTGCCAGTAGGTAGAACATCCTCTAATTGGGGTAATGTATATCAGTATGTAGAACATACACTCTAGTAGGGGTAACATGTGCCAGTAGGTAGAATATACACTAATTGGGGTAACGTATATCAGTATGTAGAACATACAGTATATTAGGTTCGCCCAAATTAAGTACATAAGGAAAGTTCAATCAAGTCTCTTTTGACGCTCAAAGATAACCTTTGATAAAATATCCAGCCTATTCAATAAATGCTTGTTTTATTTGTTTGTTTGTCTTTTTGATCTCACGCAAAGCTACACGAGAGCTATCTACGCTAGCCGTCCCTAATTTAGCAGTGTAAGACTAGAGAAAAGGCAGCTAGTTATCACCATTTATCGCCAACTCTTGGTCTACTCTTTTACCAACGAATAGTGGTATTGATCGTCACGTTATAACGACCCCACGACTGAAAAAGCGAACATGTTTTATATGAAGGGGATTCGAGCCCGCAAACCTCAAATTATGAGTCAAGCGCCCTAACTACTTGTCCATGCCGGATCTGTGGGTAATGTATACCAATACTCTAGAAGGGGTAACGTATTCCAATATAAAGGTTACATACTATAGCTCAGTGTTAATACGTTGCTGGTATTCTAAATTCGCTGTTATTCGAAACAAGCATAAAACAGTTTCTATTAAACAACATTTTTATGTATCGTTTAACACAAACACACATAAAAGCATAAAGCTGAAGTTATAGAGATTAAACATAAGATAAAAAAATTCGTATTTCAGTCCTATGTCTCTTTCATATTCATTATGTCTTTTTTTCCAAACTCCGTAAATCATGTAGACATGAAAGAAGGAAACCGGAACGCCGACTTATTAGTGTACTGTGTACTTACTAGTCGTACGAAAATATCCCGTGGGATATCCGACAGTGACAGGCACGTTCTAGATTTTCATTTGATATAAACTCCGATGTTGATTACAAAAAATGTTTTTGATTTTTCTCTCGCTCCGAAATAAACCTAAAAAAAACAACAAAGTTCACAACGTGCCAAGAGTCTTCTATTAAGAGTATCTCTGCTTGTTATTTTTTCAAATAGGCTTAATAAAGCATGTTATTTTCAGCGTTATCCTTGTTACACTGTTCTCGTCAGACTAATGTGGTCATTATACTTATACCAACTATTTGTTATTTTATCTTGTAACAAATGATTATGTTTAGGTTGTATATAAGTTGAACATTTATCCCTTCCTTACTCTACAAAACGAATAAGGTCAACTTAAACAGAAACATATCTGATCAGCACATTTTTTAAATGTTTTCAAAACTTTAGTTCATTAACAGCTTTTCAAACATTTCCCAAATGCCATGTCGCTAATCTATAGTTTCCAAAATTTCAATTTATTGACATATAACGTTCTCATTGTTTTCAAAAGTAACAACGAACATAATAAATATTTTCAAGGCAGATTGAGTTTGTTGTTTATAAGCTACAGTCGTAATATTTTTATAAAGTTATTTAAAACAATTGTTCAACACGTAATATTAATAATTCAAATAAATACCTTAAATTTAAGTCAGCCTGTTAAAAACATCGAAAAATATTTTCTAGTCCCCCGTTGGCACAGTGGCAAGTCTATGGAAGTACACCGCTAAAATGAGGGGTACGATTCCCCTCGATGGACTGAGCAGATAGCCTGATGTGGTTTTGTTATAAGAAAACACACTATTTTCTAGAAGCAGATTTTCTTTCAATTCTGTCTAATCTTATAAGTTTCTATTGCGTCTATTGAAACCAAAATCTTCGGTTCTGCGTCTCTGGAGACAATGATATCAGGTTCTAAGTTTGCTTGGTTCTACTTTTACTCAGACAAATATAGTGTTCTAATATTACTAGATTCTACCTCTGATGAGGCAATTATGTACAGTAAGTTCTGCGCTTTCCGGTAGAAAGATATCGGGTTCTAAGTTTACTAGGTTCTAAGTTTTTCAGAACAAAAAGTTGTCGTTTTATTTTTGCACCACAGAAGCGGGTTTCGGGTAACGTTATCTTGCTAAATAGTCAATACCTCAACAATCTTAGTATTGTTTTACTCGCTACCTAGCAGACTTTATACCAGATACAGCTGTGCAACCACATGACGTCAGTTTCTATATCACTAAACCACGTGGTTAGCAAACAACGAAAGAAAACCTTTCTAAATACAACTCATCTCAACAACAAATCCACCAGTGTTTACCTAAAGTGTTCACTATCAACTAGTGCAGCATCTAAGACATTATAACTGTATTTTATGTAGTCATATTAGGCTTATCAAGACGTTATAACAGTAATTTGTAATTCAGTCATATAAGGCTTAACAAATTAGTCTCGGGCCAACGTAAATGCATACTTGTGTTGGGCTTAGCAAACTTCATCAGCAATTACTAAGTTACACTGTAAAGTACAGCGAGTAAAACGATACCCTAGATATATAGGGAAGCATTACATGTAATCTATATTATAATGAAAGTTCTAATCCTTAACAATAACACATGTGGTAAATACAAAAATATATTTTATTCCAGTTCTACAGCATACATGATAAATTGGATATATTTTTATTCCAGCCATATAGATACGTGACAAACAGAAGGATATATTCTTATTTCGGTTGTACAAATACGTGACAAACTGACGGATATATTCTTATTTCGGTTGTACAAATACGTGACAAACCGAGGGATATATTCTTATTTCGGTTGTACAAATACGTGACAAACCGAGGGATATATTCTTATTTCGGTTGTACAAATACGTGAAAAACCGAGGGATATATTCTTATTTCGGTTGTACAAATACGTGACAAACCGAGGGATATATTCTTATTTCGGTTGTACAAATACGTGACAAACCGAGGGATATATTCTTATTTCGGTTGTACAAATACGTGAAAAACCGAGGGATATATTCTTATTTCGGTTGTACAAATACGTGACAAACCGAGGGATATATTCTTATTTCGGTTGTACAAATACGTGACAAACCGAGGGATATATTCTTATTTCGGTTGTACAAATACGTGACAAACCGAGGGATATATTCTTATTTCGGTTGTACAAATACGTGACAAACCGAGGGATATATTCTTATTTCGGTTGTACAAATACGTGACAAACTGACGGATATATTCTTATTTCGGTTGTACAAATACGTGACAAACTGATGGATATATTCTTATTTCGGTTGTACAGATACATGACAAACTGACGGATATATTCTTATTTCGGTTGTAGAAATACATGTCAAACAAAGGGATATATTCTTATTTTTGTTATATAGTATACATAACAAACTGAGGGATATATTCTTATTTTGGTCATACAGATATATGAAAAACTGAGGGATAAATTATTCTTCCGGTTATAAATACATAACAGGAATTTAAATTTACATATATATAAAATTATCTATTTATACATGCATAGAGTGCGTTATAACAATGGCAGTCAAATCCAAATATTCAATTAAAGTAGCCCACGAATTAGCGGTGTGGTGTTTATTTATTAGCTGTCCTCTCTTTATAAATAAATAATTATAAATAGCTGGTACTAACATAACTTGGGTAGCTTTGTGCGAATATCTGAAACAAAATATATCTTCTAACACGTGTGTGATAAAAATAAAACAGCATTCCCTCACTATAATTATTTATTATTACATTTGGTTTCGACACATTTTTATTTTTATTTCGCCAGGTCACAAAAGAAATGTTTAAAATAAAGGAAAGAGTTATAAGAAAAACTTATTTATAGGTTCCTTAATTCAGCAACTAATTACTAATGTAGTAACCATCGCGTCGATCGTTCTTAGGTTTTCAGTCTCATGGTCCACATGTTCCTTAACACCAATAATTAACTATAATTAAATCCTATCATAACAGTGCTACTTACTAGTTAGTTTCATTTATTTATATCAATATTTGTGTAACATCACTCAATTTCTATTGGCACTAGATGTCCCTCATATTGAATTGATAGATAGTGGGGTAGAAAGCTAGTCAACAGCACATAGCACCAAATGTTAAGTTACTGTAGTCGATGTTATGTAAATGTGTAAATATTTTGTTAGCGACAACATGTCGTGTTGTGTTTAAATTTTCATTTCTGTTATTCATTTTTCCATATTTATATTATTGTTTCGAAGTTTAAACTAATATTTTGTTATTTATTTAGGGTAACATTTAGAATTTTCTTGAATTAAGTAGACTAATCATATGTTTGTAAATGAGTGCTGGTGACTTCGTGTCTAGACGTGTAGTCTCGTGCAAGAACGGACACGCGCGGATTGCTCTAGAGTTGTATGGAAATTGCAAGATTGTTCGAGAAGTAGGCCTACCGGTATAAAAGACGGTGACGCGAGAAGAAGTCAGTTCATCAGTTTTTATTCGAAAAAAGAAGATAGATTCAGTCATTAGTTTTATTCGAAGAAAAAGAATGAGATTCAGACATCAGTTTTATTTCAAAAGAAGAGAGTTAGTTATTTGAGAAAGATTAAGTGTTTGCTGTGAATATTCAACTTGGATTTGTGATTGAAGTTAGATCTACGGAAGCTGTGATTTTATTTAGTCAATCTCTACGATACATCTGAATTACTGCTTGTGCTGAGAGACGGCGAATTTATTGAACTGTGAACTGTTTCGGAATTTCTTCGTGGGACCAAATTCACACCCTAGACTGGAATTTGAGACTTTCATTTTAGATCATTATATTAGATACAGGCCAGTACCATTATGTATTGTGATTAATTTTGAAATTTGAAACTAGTATTATTTTTGTAATTAATTTCGAATGTTGTAACTTAATATCTGTCACTGTTATTTTATAATTTATGTTATATCTGTTATATTTGTTAATAGTTTAGCGTAATAAATTATACAAGCTGTTATCTGTGTTTTTTTCTGTTGCGTTTAGTCTAGGAAGAACATAAAACATAAAAAAATACGTAACAGTCGAATAGCGGTTTCTGACCGTCACTTTTATAATGCACCAGAGCAGCGCGATTTTATTCTTTTTATAACGGGATGCGAGCTATGAATTCTTGACTTCAAAGCCGGGCAGACTAACCATTGGACCACACCCAGCTACTGGCAGACACGCTACGAGTGTTAACATGAAGTGTATTTTTATTTAATTACCATTTAATTAATCATGCTTCCCCTCCCTAATCTATTGGTTTATAACGGTAAAGATCGGGTTTCGATACCTGTCACTAAGCCATCTCAAAATGATAAAAGTGAACTGATATAGTCCGTAAGCCATCACAAAATGATAAAAGTAAACCGATAGTCTGATAAGCCATCACAAAATGATAAAAGTAAACCGATAGTCTGATAAGCCATCACAAAATGATAAAAGTAAACCGATAGTCTGATAAGCCATCACAAAATGATAAAAGTAAACCGATAGTCTGATAAGCCATCACAAAATGATAAAAGTAAACCGATAGTCTGATAAGCCATCACAAAATGATAAAAGTAAACCGATAGTCTGATAAGCCATCACAAAATGATAAAGTAAACCGATAGTCTGATAAGCCATCACAAAATGATAAAAGTAAACCGATAGTCTGATAAGCCATCACAAAATGATAAAAGTAAACCGATAGTCTGATAAGCCATCACAAAATGATAAAAGTGAGCTGATATAGTCCGTAAGCCATCACAAAATGATAAAAGTAAACCGATAGTCTGATAAGCCGTCACAAAATGATAAAAGTAAACCGATAGTCTGATAAGCCATCACAAAATGATAAAAGTAAACCGATAGTCTGATAAGCCATCACAAAATGATAAAAGTAAACCGATAGTCTGATTAGCCATCACAAAATGATAAAAGTAAACCGATAGTCTGATAAGCCATCACAAAATGATAAAAGTAAACCGATAGTCTGATAAGCCATCACAAAATGATAAAAGTAAACCGATAGTCTGATAAGCCATGCCAATTTACGTTTCAACTCATAATAATTTTTTCTATCAATATTGTTTGCTATTATGTTACATTGTTGTGAACAAATATGTGCACCAGATTCCAATCTCAGACAGGTGGCGTGCATCACGTGGCATAAAATAACATAATGAGATGATTTTTGTTTGTGTGCAATTTCACGCAAAGCTCCACGAGGGCTATCTGCGCGAAACGTCCCTAATTTAGCAGTGTAAAACTAGGGGGAAGGCAGCTATTTATCACTACCCACCACCAACTCTCGGGCTACTTTTTTACCAAAGAATAGTGGGATTGACCATCACGTTATATGACCCCATGACTAAACATGTTTGGCGTGAGACAGATTAATGAAATTGACCGTGATACTACAACGCCTCCACGACTATCAAGGACGTCACTGAAGTCCACAACCCACAGATCGAGAATCAAATCCCTTGCCAGAAATGAAGAGAATAAGGGTATACCTGTTCTTGGTAGATTCTAGGTTTCAGACAGTGAATAGTTTTGTATTTTTTCTCTCGCAGCATTAACTGCTTTCTTTGTAATAATTATTTGCTATAATTTTTAGTGTAATGTATTCATGATGAAATATTCCTTGACATCTACAGTTTAGATTCAACCATGTTATTATAATACTACTACATTAAAGCATTAAGCTGGGAAACTAATGTATATTAATGTAAAACGTTGACAAGTAAAAGCTTGCTGTTGCCAGTGGGTTTTAGCGCAAATCTACACAAAGGACCCACCAGGGGGCGAGACAAAAGATATAAGGAACGAGCATGTAGAACCTTATGTAGGCCTTGTACGTTATGTTGGAACCCTACTCTCCCACCAAAAAAGGAAACAAAAACAACGGCTGACATAATAATAAAATGTTTAGATGTCATTGTTTGTCATTGCTTGGTTAAAGGAGAATAGTTGACGAAATAGTCGGAGAAACTTCCGTCGATATATTTCCATTAAATTTTTGTGTATCTGTTCTATTTACAGCATAATGCTGGGCACGTGCTTAATCAGCCATGAAAATCCACCTATAATCACAAGACAGAAGACCAAGTTATAAATCCACCTATAATCACAAGACAGAAGACCAAGTTATAAATCCACCTATAATCACAAGACAGAAGACCAAGTTATAAATCCACCTATAATCACAAGACAGAAGACCAAGTTATAAATCCACCTATAATCACAAGACAGAAGACCAAGTTATAAATCCACCTATAATCACAAGACAGAAGACCAAGTTATAAATCCACCTATAATCACAAGACAGAAGACCAAGTTATAAATCCACCTATAATCACAAGACAGAAGACCAAGTTATAAATCCACCTATAATCACAAGACAGAAGACCAAGTTATAAATCCACCTATAATCACAAGACAGAAGACCAAGTTATAAATCCACCTATAATCACAAGACAGAAGACCAAGTTATAAATCCACCTATAATCACAAGACAGAAGACCAAGTTATAAATCCACCTATAATCACAAGACAGAAGACCAAGTTATACCGAAGAGTTGAAAATCTTGGCAAACTGAGTTTTGTACGATGATTAGATACAAACGTTTAATTAAGATTTTCAGAAATCTATATTTATAAAAAAATCAATATTTCCCTAGACGAGGTTGCGGCGGGTAATGTCGTGGATTCTATGACCAATGCTGTCATCTGAATTCTAATTATTAATTGCTACTATATATTATCGTCATATACTAATTATATTCTATATTTCGCTGCTAATTTATTGCGTATTCATTAAGTCTATTTATAGAGGCCAGGAAATAAACCTGGGTCCTTTAACAAAAAGGCTGGTAAGTGGATAGCCCACCAGCCTACACCAAATCTATACAATGGGCTATTTGTTCTGTGTTTACCTCGAGTACCAAAAACTGAGTTTTAGCAATGTAACCACAGAGTTACTATCGAGCAACAAGGAACAGTTTAAGTGATGGTCGTTTCTTTTTAAGAACAATTCCTCACAATGAGCTATTTATACTGTGGCCACTGCAGACATAAAAACTCGATTTTCAGTTATTGATCTACAGACCAGAGTATATCAGATTAGGAGTCAAACAACCTAACCGTTCTATGCTTCCAGATTTAGCTGATGTCTATGCTAGTTTAACTGACTGTGTTATCAGTTAGTTGAACGTAGAAGCACTTATTTTAGCTTTCTTTTCATATTTCAGTTCCTTTTCGTACAATAATGATTGGTTATTGAAGATAAAATGGTATTAACAATCTTATGTTAAAGTTTTTGTTCCTCTAATATAATGGACAACATATTTACGGTCGATTCTGTAAATTGATAATTTTACTCTAATTCGAGTATTTCATTGGTTTGATGTATACCAACTGCTTCTAAATATTGTTCCTACTTTATGTTGGTCACATACCCTCTATATGTTCTCAGAGAGACCAGAAACTCAAAATTCGAGCATGTGTTTTTCTTTTATTTTCTTCCTGCTTCTAATTTACGGCGTTTATTCTTTTGATACAAGTGTTCCCTGTCAAGAAGAGATACAGTGATGTATGAATGATGGAGTGGTTTGATTTATAGTCGAGATATTATTTTAGCAACATCTGCACTATATGTTACTGGTAATTACCATTATAAGACACAGAAAAAAATATGGAAAAAAAAAGAAAACCAAAGGAAATGTTTGAGAATAAACTGTGATAAAAAATGAAAAGAAATCGAATAAGAAAAACATGAAAAACAAATAATATAAAAAAAATCTTAGAAGGAATTGTTATCAAAGATGTCGAAACTTCGAAAGAAAAAGCCAATAACCCAATAACTCGAGCTGTTTCATCAAGAAATTCCACCAACTGAAAGCTCTATGATCAATTATTTTATTTCTGGTTCCATCTCTTTTCTTTTGATTCTATGTGTATTTTGTGTCAATTGTTAGCCCTAATTAAATACATAACGAAAGTTTAACTTTTATTATGTACTTAATTAGGACTAACAATCAAAATAAACTGTTAATAGCCGTTGTTAAAGAAGTGTTACATATCTTTCCAAACATAATATTTGATTCTGTTTTTGACTAATTTGGTCAGAGAAGGGGGAGGGGTATCTGACTGAACTCATCCAAAAGAGAGTCAAATATTATGTTTGGAAAGATATGTAGTACTACTTTAACAACGGCTATTAACAGTTTATTTTGATTGATTATTTGGAATTAAGGGCACGAATATCGAAACCTGATTCCTAAAGATATTAGTATACAGACATACCGCTGTGTCGCTGGGGGTGATCTATTTCGATCTGATTTTATTGTAACGAGTAACTTCGCCAAAGAGTTTAGAAATCAACTTTTTCCATCATTTATTTTTATCGCAAATTTGGTAATCAGTAACTACACTGCCTCACGTCATCACTAATGTCGCACGCTTTATCACTACCACAGACTCCGCCCATTTTGTAACGTCAGTGTGGTTTAGATTTTTGTTATCGAACGCGCGTTTTCTTGCATACACTTGCAAACATATTTTTATTGTGCAACTTTCAAGTGTTTAAATATATTTTTAATCCCTTAATATGGATAAGTGGATAATCAGAAATCAAAAGAATCCAGATAATGGTAAACACTTAGAAAATAAAGATAATTGATTCTGGCGTTACTGATGTGAAGAGAATGTCACGTGACTGGAGAAACGCGAAACGAGAATTTAATTAATCTAATTTTGTGCAACGAAGTTTTCAGGAATAATAAAGTATACAACCTCAATCAACAATTTAACAGTTTTCACAACGAATTTGATGTAAAATTTCCAGTTGATAGTAAAAATCATATGAATGAACTTAACCGTCTGAAAGCACAACTACATAAACAAAAGGGAGGCCTAAAAATATGTTTATCATCAATAGAACGAGTTACGTTATCTAGCTATGAAGTAACTTAGATTTTAGCTCAAAAAGAAATCATTTTGTAATGCTGAGCTAGTAAAAAAAATGATTGTGGTTTTTAAAACTCTGTTAGATAATTATGATTCAAAAATAAAAAATGATTTTCTTCAAGAAGGGCCCGGCGTGGCCAAGCGCGTTAAGGCGTACAACTCGTAATCTGAGGGTCGCGGGTTCGCATCCCCGTCGCGCCAAACATGGTCGCCCTTTCAGCCGTGGGGGCGTTATAATGTTACGGTGAATCCCATTATTCGTTGGTAAAAGAGTAGCCCAAGAGTTGGCGGTGGGTGGTAATGACTAGCTGCCTTTCCTCTAGTCTTACACTGCTAAATTAGGGACGGCTAGCACAGATAGCCCTCGAGTAGCTTTGTGCGAAATTCAAAAACAAACAAATCTTCAAAAGGTAAATAATTTGCAATTAAGTCAAAAAAACATTTGTCTGCAGAATGTTAGAGTTAATGAAAGACGTAGAAAATTAGTTGCTTCAACAATAAAAAGACTATTTGTATTTTTTTTAGCACGAGATGAGTCAACAGATGTTAGTGACACTGCACAGTTGATATTTTGGATTCGATATGTAACTTCAAATCTTCAACTAAAGGAAGAAATGTTTGGCCTTTGTGGATTACAAGATCGAACATGTGGAAAAAACATTTTTGAAAATGTTTTTGAAATATCAAACAAATTCAATCTGGATTCTAAAACATTGGTTTCTGTCACAACAGACGGTGTTCCCGTCATGACTGGGGCAAAATTAGGATTTGTTTCTCTTTTGAAGCAGTATTAAATTGAAAACAATGTGAAGTCCACGCTGCCATCTTTCCATTGTATTTTGCATCAGGAAAATGTGTGTTCAGATGTCTAAAAGTGATGAATTGAAAAATATAATGGAAATTGTTATAAAAATCGTGAATTATATTAAAAGTGGAAGCTCTCTCATTCATCGACAGTTTGTTAAGTCTTTGAAGAAAATCAGTAACTGTACTTTTCATGATTTTACTGATTTTACAAATGTAAGATGGTAAAGTAGAGAAAAGTCTTGGAACGATTTATTTCCTCAAGAGTATCTTGTTGAAAAAGGTAAGATTGAAAGTCTCCCTGAAATTGAAACTTTGTCATGGTAGTGTGATTTTCACTTTCTGTGTGACATGAAAACTCAGTTGAATAATTTGAATACGAAGCTTTAGGGAAGACGTAAAATAATAATCGAGAAATCAGTCTATTCATGAACTTCAATTCAAGCTAAACCTACTTGCGGAACAATTACATAATGATATGACACATTTTGAAAAGTAGAATAGTTTTCTAAAAAATAATACGGACTATTTCTCTGATGCTAAAGATGATCTCCATGTAAAATGGATAAAAAATCTATCTCAAAAATTTGAATCAAGTTTCTCCGCATTTCAAATTTGAAACTGATATTTGAATTTTTGCATGATCTATTTCCATTTGACTGAGAAAATTTCATCTTTTTTGTCTTTGGATAAGTGTGGATTTCAAAACGAGATGCTTACCCTGCAAAGTGTAGAACACATAAAAGGAAAACAAAAATGTTACATCAAAGAGATACGCCTTACTATTCTGATAAACGAGAGTCTTCCAAATTTAAAGATAGCAATTTAAAAATTATTTTCTACGTTTGGAACCATATCGGTGTGTAAGTCAACATTTTCTACGCTAGATTTTCTCAAGTCTAGATACAGATCTTGGCTTACTGACATAAATTAAGAGGCAGAGCTAAGATACTCACTGAGCACAGATATTAAGCCTAATTTTAAGAAACTTGTTGATGAAAACACCCATGAAGTTTCACAGTGAAAGTTAGTTGAAATGCAATTATTTTGATAAAACGAACATCTTTCAATTTTTTTAATAGTGTGGCCAACGTTGTTTTCATTAGACATAGTTGTGACCACAATGAAAAATAAATTGCCCACCCCTGCTTTAAATTAAACACAACAGACGTTTTAATATATTTTATTTGTTTTTAAATTATCTCAATCTGTGTTCATATTTGTTAATAAGCTTTCAATGGAAGTATTTAATGTGCATCAAGAAACCAAGATAATTTGTTCTTACATTTACATTACAATGAGCAATACAAGGTTTCATATATGCAAATACGGCTCGTTTGGGTTGAGAAAATATTTTACGTAGAAGAGCGAACAACATTTCTACCCTCTTCGGTCATCGTCAGGTTCACAAAGAAAGAAAGAGGTAACTGACCGGAAGCTGACCACATGTTTGGAAGGGGTTGTGTAACTGAGTGTCGGAATATAGAGGGCGGTATTAGACGTTTGAATATATAATTTTATATTATTTATTATATTTAAAATAGGTATAAAGGCGTTCCTTTATATTGGTTTATTTTAGGTTTAAGTTGTTGTATAAGTAAGGCTTCTTTAATTTTGCGTTTGTTTATGTTTGTTTCTATATTTCGTATTTTAGTGTTTTCTATGGTTGTGTCTTTTGACTTGCAGTGTTCGAAAACGTGTGAAGATGACTTTTTATGTTCTTTGAATCTGGTTTCCATTTTTCTACTTGTTTCTCCAATATAGAAGTCGTGGCAGTTATCACATTGTATTTTATAAATAATGTTGGTGTGGTGTTTGTCAGTGTAGTTCTTGCATAGTATAGACCTCAGTTTTGTGCCTGGTTTTTGAATAAATTTGGTATTAACTGAAATGTCATATTTTGTTACTACTTTTTGCCAAATGTTGGTTATTTGTCTGGGCATTCACCTAATATGTAACATCAGGCAGTTCATTCATCAAAGACTCTTTTAATTTCAAGTCTAATTTAAATCAACTTAATCATAAAGCCTTGCCAGTTTCGCACATATATTTCTCTACAAGTGGGTTTTCTCGACATCCCTAAGCTCTTACACTTACATTACAATGAGCAATACAAGGCTAATATTCTATATTTTTAACATCATGCTTTGCATAAAACAAGTGTTAGATCTGCTTCTTCAACGTATTTCAAAGAGCGTTTACATGGCAGTTACATCGATCAAAAGTCTTAATTACATGGAATGTATGCATAGTAGCTAAGTAGCATCATTACTGAGTCTGGTATGTATTTAGTCACGTAGAATCACTACTGAGTATTACATGGTATGTATTAACAGTAGCCAAGTAGCATCATTACTGAGTCTGGTATGTATTTAGTCACGTAGCATCACTACTGAGTATTACATGGTATGTATTAACAGTAGCCAAGTAGCATCACTGCCGAGTCTGAAAATGTACATCTGAGGAGCTGCGAAACAACACAGCTGAATCTCACAGAAGGTATGTGAACAGTTAGTTGTGAAGCGGTGCTACTGTTGAGTTTCACATGAAATATGGAAGTAACTTCGAAGTGGCACCACTGTTGAATGTCATACAGAATGAGAGAACGTGCAGTTGAAAAGCGGCGTCGCTGATTAACCTCGCAATTAACATCATACCTATAAACAGTGTGGATTTCACTTAGCAGTTGCATGATGAAAAGTCTGTTTTACGTGTCCAGAATTACACTTTCTTTCCTTTTTTCTAATTTCAACTTTGAAATTGTGAAGTAAAACTGTTACAAAAACAGAAAATTATGAAACAAGATTTACTTTTAAAATTATATTTTTCTTTCTTCAACATATGTTAAGCGCTTCCAAAAACAATTGTTTTATTCATTTTCAACCCCGCCTTAGTACTGAAACGCAACACTCTGGCTCTAACTATTGATATTAAAATAATATTTGAGGCTACGTGATGTCATACTGTCCAGTACTTCTGGAGGTTTGTGCAAAACAGTAT
Source organism: Carcinoscorpius rotundicauda (assembly GCA_011833715.1). Lineage (NCBI taxonomy): Eukaryota > Metazoa > Arthropoda > Merostomata > Xiphosura > Limulidae > Carcinoscorpius > Carcinoscorpius rotundicauda. Next base: position 5,254,925 of record CM022392.1, read on the forward strand.
TATTACTAGAAACTGGAGGCCGAGCATGGCCGGGTAATTAGGGTGTGTAACTCGCAATCTGTTGATCCAGGGTTCGAATCCTCGTCACCGAACATGCCCACCGTTTAGACCATTGGTGTATTATAATATTATAATCAATTACCCTATTCATTGGTAAAATAGTAGCGCAAATAGTGGTGATTAGTGACTTTGCCACGGCTAGTGGACGAAATTCAAAACAAGCCACATAATTTCTTAATTTAAAAAAAAAACATTATTTTTCTGCCAGACACTTTAAACTTATTATTCATTTCTTTGTTTTAATTTGAACAGTGATATTCTAAGACGTTCTTAACACAATCAAAATATATATCTTACGCAAATACAAATCTCAAATAACATGGTCGCGAAGTGAAACGATCAAATGCGATCTTAACATATCTCTTCAGTTTCTCTTTCTTGTTGAAAATACTCTTAATACCTCACAAAACGTTGTATAAAACGTCTTTCAGTCACGTTCATGTTAAATCGATTTTTTAGATCGACATCGAACTCCTGAAAACAGATTTGTTCTTGAAACTTACTATTTAGAACATGAAGTTTATTGTCCCAATTTCCATACAATATTCCAACGAAGACTCTTATTAACAGATTAGATAACAAAGGAAAATTCTCTCTTGTTACATGTATCATGTGTAATCATGGATCAGAATTCAGTGGTTGTTAGAACTGCTCTTGTATAAGCGTGCTAATCCATACGGTTTCAGTTTTGTTGTGATCTTAATTTAGTAACCATCAAAGAAAACTTGAAAATGCAATATTCTTGCTGGGTTAAGCATGTTGTTGGCAAATGCAATATTCTTGCTGGGTTAAGCATGTTGTTGGCAAATGCAATATTCTTGCTGCGTTAAGCATGTTGTTGGCAAATGCAATATTCTTGCTGGGTTAAGCATGTTGGTAAATGTAATATTATTGCTGGGTTAAGCATGTTGTTGGTAAACGTAATATTCTTGCTGGGTTAAGCATGTTGTTGGTAAACGTAATATTCTTGCTGGGTTAAGCATGTTGTTGGTAAACGTAATATTCTTGTTGGGTTAAGCATGTTGTTGGTAAACGTAATATTTGTGTTGGGTTAAGCATGTTGTTGGTAAATGTAATATTCTTATTAGGTTAAGCATGTTGTTGATTTGAGATTCAATTTAGATTTACTGTTTGTTTGCTTGTTTTGAATTTCGCGCAAGCTACACGAGGGCTATTTGCACTAGCCTTCTTCAATTTAGTAGTGTAAGACTAGAGGGAAGACAGCTAGTCATCACTACCCACCTCCGACTCGTAGACTACTTTTTTTTACCAAAAAATAGTGGGACTGACCATAACGTTATAACGCCCCCATGGCTTAATATGTTTGGCGTGAAGAAAATTCGAACTCGCGGGCCTCAAATTACGAGTCAAAATCCATAACCACCAAGCCATGCCGGGGCCTAAAATTTACTGAAAACAACAAATGAACTTCTTACTCTAAACTCGATAACTTTAGCGAAATGAAATCAGTAACAAAAGTACACATAAAGTAAAGTGTGGTAATGTTATTATGGATTTATTGAACTTGGATATTTACTGAAGCAATTTCGAAGTAAGGTACAATGTTCTCTGAATATGCACTCAAAAACATTTGTATTCAAGAAAAAGCAATTTCTAATTCAGTCCAATAAAGTAATATTATTTGCTGTACTCTTCAAGTAATATGATTTAGCTTCTGGTTTCTTGCGGTAAAGCTCTGAATTTTGGAGTTTATTCTGGTTGGTCCTCAAATGAAACTACTGATTTTTTAAAGCTGGTGGAACAGTGTTAGAATTTGTACGATATTACGAAATATCAATTTAAATTGTGCAAGCTTTTTAAAAGTGACAGTCAATCTCTTAGGGTCAATGATAAGAGTATCATTGTTCTCTCATCGCTAGCTGTTCTCCTTCTGGCCAGTAATTTAAAAAAAATTATGGCTAGCGGAAAATAGTTTTAGTTCGTTTGACACAGATGCAAAATAAAAATATAACTTTAGACTCTGCTACCAGAGGGCGCAAACAATAAAAATGGACGCATGACATACGAAGAGCGTTCGACTATTTCACTGAAAAATTAAAAAATAATAAAAACAATCTCTTCTAACAAACTATTTCACAGGGACTGCCCCCACCCCTAGTGGCATAGCAGTAGTGTCTGGGGGCTTATAACACTAGAAACAGGATTTCGATTAGTGTTGTGGCGAGAGTACTGATAGACCATCGTGTAGCTTTGTGCTAAACCTGAAACAAGCAAATTTCATATGGAAAAAAATAATTTCGAAAATATAAAAAAAGACGTTCCTTTTATCTTAGTAGGCCCGGCATAGCCAGGTGGTTAAGGCCCTCGACTCGAAATCTAAGGATCGCGGGTTCGAATCCTTGTCACACAAAACATGTTTGCCATATCAGTTGTGTGGGCGTTAAAATGTTTCGGTCAATCCCACTATTCGTTGGTAAAAGAGTAGCCCTAGAGTTGGCGGTGGGTGGTGATGACTAGCTGCTTTCTCTCTAGTCTTACTCTACTAAATTAAAGACGGCTAGCCCAGATAGTCCTCGTGTAGCTCTGTGCGAAATTAAAAACAAACAAACAAGTCCTCTAAGTATGTAGAAATATTTGGTAAATCTGTTTGATTTTATTACAAGGAAATATATATTCTAAGACCAAAGTGCATAAGTCAATCAAATCGCTTATATAGGTCGCATCTTACCAGTGTTTGTTAAACCTTTTCTCTGTTAAAGGCTTTTAATTAAAGTGAACCCAAAGTAATTTGCACGTGGGCATCAAAGATAGTTAGCCGCCTCTGGGATCAACAACATGAAAGCATTAGCTAACGTATTTTATATTCTCAGGACTAACCAATGATACACTTCTTACTGAATACCACTGAGTCACATAACTTGGCACAACCAAGTATATTTCTTAAATAACATTTCTAAGCAACCAAATCCCAACATGGTATAAACAACATGCACGTGTACATTTCTTATTTATGTGTATGTTTACTCATCTAATTCAATCAATTGATAATCATCCAATAAGGGGAATATATTACAAAAAAATTAATAATTTCCAAAATATATTTTTACCGAGTAACTAGAACTTGTAGACAAATCAAGTTATTTGCTGTTAATACGTACAATATATGCACCTTCCCCCAGTTATTCAGCAGTAACTCTGCAGGTTTATGTAACAAGGCATCACGTTTTGACACCCGTGGTAGACATGGCACAAATAACACATAACGCACGTTGTTGGTAACATCAAATTATTATGTACATCAACTTAGAAATAATCACAATCATCAAGGAATCGTCACAAAATATAGGCTTAAAAACATCTTTATTGTTAGCCATTACAAAAGTCAGCTGTTATTGTTGTTAGTCATTACTATGGCTGCCTATTATAGTTTTTACCCATTGCTATACTTAGCTATCATTACTGTTAGCCATTATTGTAGTTCGATATTATTGTTAGTCATTATTATAGTTAATTATTGTAGTTCGATATTATTGTTAGTCATTATTATAGTTAATTATTATAGTTCGATATTATTGTTATTAGCCATTACTATACTTAGCTATCATTGTTTTTAGCCATTATTGTTCTTACGTGTAAACGATTAAATTATTTTGAGTAGCTAAGGCATTAAACCGGATATTTATGAGGTTCAGACAAACAAAATTAATTTATTGTGAGATTTAATAAATATAAGTATGTTTTTAATGAAACTTAAATTTCATTACGATTAGAACAATTTATATTCGAAGTTGTGATCTAGGTTTAAAATCAGAAAAGACAAGTTCAATCCGATAGATAGAATTCCAAATACAACAACCACACATATTTTAGTCAGACATCTTGGTTTCTAAATACAAGTTACATGTACTGTGTATTATAACTTCAAAATCATAGAACTGAGTGAGGGACCCGAATTTATTTTACTATGCAGATAACTAATTACAGGTTAGTAAGATTTGAAAATAATCAAACTGAACTTCGTTCATTTGGAACGCAAACATAGCACGTGCATGTAATAATAATCTTCACCTATGATATCATCCAAGATGGACGATTTTCCGTGCAAAATGAGCAATTTTTCCTTTGTGTCTGTGACTCACCGAACCCATAAAAATATGATATGCCGTCACAGGGAATGAAGTTTTATAAAACTGTTAACCCATTATTTAATAGAAGCAAAAGTAACCGTCCCCAGTTATGGGAAGAGTTTACATTCATCTACGAAGTTAAATTATTTCACGAAAATTTAAAAGATTGTGTTTCACTTCGATCTAATGATCGGAACTATTTATAACTGTGAAAATTAATTATTGAACATTTCAGTCATGCTAAAAATCACTCAACAGTAACACACAATAAATCTACTTTTTTATTATTTATGTTACGTCAAATTTTGAAACTTGAATAACAGTATAATTAATTCCTAACAACTTATTGTTGAATATCCTGATTGCAAAATACAATTTGACGTCAATATTATTCATGTCTGTCATACCGGCATCTTTAAAGTGAATACTGAGCTTCGTCTGCGTGCACAGCTTTTCAAACAGGAGATAAATGAACGTTTCTGGCACCACTGTTTGCACTCTATACATAAGATTATGATAATATAAATATATGTAGTTATTACACATTCTGTAAGTTAAGTAAACTCTGTTATTTCTTTACCATTACTTTCATTGACAAAGTTTGTTAGAATGTGTAACATATATCTATTTTTAATGTTTTAAATGTATCATTATTATATATTTCTGCTTTAAGGTTCATTTTACCTTATTAGTTTATTACATGTATTTAAGACTAAACCAAATATCCTAGAACTCCGAAACACGTTTTATTATTGGGATTACGGCCGAAAATATCGTTTACAATAAGTTACTCAAATAATGAAATAATGCATTGTAATACATATAAGTACTTAAGAACAGTATACCAAGTTATCTATTTTATTTACTGTGTTGATGCTTAGTTTTCCCTACATAGGTAGCTTGATATGAGCGGAAGTTAGAAGTAATTTGTACAGGTAGACTTGTCTCACCACACATTAATTGAAACGTTATTAAAACGAATACCGTATTGAATTTGGCAGGTTTTGAAGTTTTAAATCATTTAGGGATTTTTAAGGTCTGTTCTTTAAAGATGGCGTGTTTGCTTGTACTTGTTTCACTTTAGCCTTCTAATCTTGTTTACAATATCATATTGATATCATTAATTTGTTTGTTTTTTAATTTCGCACAAAGGTGCTCGATGGTTATCTACGCTAGCCGTCCCTAATCTAGCAGTGTAAAACTAGAGGGAAAAAAAACTTTAATTGTGTAGTTCCGCCTGAGTTCTTAGCGCACATTGAAGGTAACTAAATATATCTTATTTTTAATCAGGACTTCCGAAAACGTAGAGCAGACTCTGTTATTCATTATCAGTTTGTTTCTGTGGAATTACTTACACGAGAGATATGTGCACCAGCTGTCCCTAATTTAGCAATCTAAGACTAGAGGGAAGGCAGCTAGCCATTACCCCTCACCACCAGCTCTTGCGCTACTCTTTTACAAATAACAGAATTGATCGCCACATAATAACGCCCCCACTGCTGAAAGGGCAAGCATGTCTGGTGTGATGTGACGATTAGAACCTGCGACTTTCAGATTACGAGATGCGTGTCTTAACCACCTATCCATGCCAGGCATTCCCTATCAGGACTTCCAGAAATGTAAGGGAATCATGCCGCTTTCCATCGGGATTTTCAAAATCGCAAACAAAATAGTGTTTTAAAAATATTTTTTATATGCCTAATGAGAAATAACAGATTTTTTGAAAATTTTCTGGGTTCCAAACTAATCATCTTAAATTTTGCTTCATCAATATTTTTATCTCGCAGCCGATCTTTATCTTTAGATTTCAAAAAATATATTATTAATATCACAACGACGTTTATGTAACAGAAACATGAATGGTCGCTCATCATTAGGACAAAGGTCAAATTTTATTAGGTTACTGTACAGAAATACAAAGTTTCTTAAATTAGCAACAAAATTTGCAGAAGTTATTGGTTACAGGTTTGTCGTTGTTTCATTTCCAGTCAAACATATTCAGGTTTCGCTATAAGTGTACAGATTGATTTAAATCAGTTATTATACAAGTCTGGAGTGACGTAAAGTTTAAACATCTGTTGATTCACTAAAGCTCTTCTACAGCTCTAGTAAAATCTATTGCTGAATTAATACCGTTGCCAAGTAACAAAAAATTACAGTAACACAATATGATATGTCTACTGTTGGACCACCACTATTGTTACGTAACAAAGATATACAGTAACACGATATGATATGTCTACTGTTGGACCACCACTATTGTTACGTAACAAAGATATACAGTAACACGATATGATATGTCTACTGTTGGACCACCACTATTGTTACGTAACAAAGATATACAGTAACATAACAGATCTGTTGCCAAGTGGCAGAGATCTGAAGTTACACTGTGGTAGCCAGTTGTTCGACTAACATGTAACAAAAACACGGACTACACAGAGTTAGAGATTCAGAACTTGAAACTAAGCTATATTTTGTGTTAGATGTATAATTTTCTGGACGTATCTGATTTTGAAAAAAATATCACGATTCATATTTGAATCTGTAATTTCTCACTCTTAACGATAAACATGACAAATTCAAATAACAGTATTTTTTACTATTTCACAAGTATAAACATAATTTATCCTTTATCGAGCCCAGGAATTAGATAAATCAAACGAATACAGAAATCAGTTAATATATGTAAAACAAAACAGGAATGTTGCCACACGTACTCTCCCAGTTCGTTTCGTAAGACAGTTTCCAATTGTTAAACAACTCAATATTTCACATCACAAACTTAAGAATTATGAGTCCAAACTCAATAACAGGCAGTTTCTCAATGATAAATGTTTATCAAATCCCTGTAAGTCCAAGACGTAAAGGGAAGTCTTGCCATCAGTGCCAAGTTTAAAGTACATGAATATGAGAGAAGTATTGACGTCATGTACAGGTCCAAAACTGTGTAGATACGTATAAAGCTAAAGAAAACTAAACAGAACGTTAAAATTTCTGACATATATGTTTATTACATAATTCAAGTAATCTTTTATTCATTTCGCAGTTTCGAAAATTTGAAATGTCTGTGTAAAATACATTCTCACTATTAATGTAGATAAAACCCGAATGTTAATACACTTATGATTTATAAACTTAAACGACCCTCACACGTACACTTATGATTTAAAAGCCTAATCCTTATCTACAGGTAAATTCACACAGATACGTTCAGTGCATATTCTTCTTTTATTAAATTTCCAGCAAAAATACTCGAGACCCATCTCTAGAACCGTCAATCTTGTGCTACTCTCTAATAATGAATAGTGGAATTGACCGTAACTTGTAACGTCCCAACGACTTAAATAGCAATGACGTTCAGTAACGACATTATAACTAACGATCGATTAGACTGCGCGACAAGCAACATAACTACTACTACTACAAAATTAAAAATGAAAGAAATAAAAAACAAATATAACAACGACAAACCACGTGCATGCGACTGCCTTTAAAACTTATTACATGTCAGGTGACAAAACTTTGAAATTACATCCTTCACGTAATGTGACAAGTCTTATAAACTCAGCTGTTACATCCTTGATGTCAGGTCACAAGAATTATGAACTCATCCGTGATGAAGAGAAAACCCACTTGCTAGAGAAAAATATATGTGTAACAACGGCTAGTAAGGTTGGAGAAAGCATTAGTAGAGGAGCGAACAACGTTTAACGAAGACCGAAGAAAGTCAAAACGTTGTTTGCTTCTCTACACAGAGCTTTCTCTACCCATACCAGCAATTTTAAAGATATATTCTTATAAACTCAGCTCTTGGATTCTTGATGTCAGATTAAAAGGCTTATAATCTCAGTTATTACATCCTTAAAGTCAGGTAAAAAGGCCTATAAATCAGCTATTAAATCCTTGATGTCAGATCTCACGTCTTTTAATCTCTGCTATTACATCCTTTATGTCAGGTAACAAGTCTTATAAATTCAACTATTACATCGTTGATGTGTACGACATCCTAGTAATTTCAGGAATGATTATTAGTTTACATTGCGATGAATTTGTGTTTGAGGGCGAAGTTTGATTTCGGTATTCTATCTTTTAGAAATAAGCAGAAAACAGACAAAGTCATTTCTCTACCAAGTTGTCATAATATCTGTAGTTTATATGATAATATCATATACACTATTTCATTTTCTTGTTCTTTACGTTGGTTCTTCGAACTGTTTTAACTTGGTCAGATGTGGTTAGAGATTAGTCTGATCGGCCACTGTTCGAAAAGACCATTGTTGGAATTGTAATAATTCTGCCCAATACATTACAGCCATTAAACTAAAGGAATGTTATAATAGTGACCCACAATCCAGTTTTTAAAAAAAGTCAATGTGGGGGGGTGCCGCATGCTGGTTGCCCTCCTTCATGTCAGTAACTCAAAATTAAGAACTCTAAGAATCTTCCATTTTGGCGCTTTACTTCCCATTCAGACCGTAATTTTGTTGTTGTTGTTTTTTATCTTCACGACGTTTATTCAAATCGATGTCTAAAAATACGGCTTTATGAAAAAGGCAGAGAACAGATAGCCCATCGTGTAGCTTTGGGCTAATTCAAAACAACAACAGCTTTTCCAACCAAGGGTGATGAAACCTGGTTTGTAATGGTATAATTTAGCTGTGCCACTAGGGAATTCTTGCTCTAGACTTTTAAAGATTTTCAGGAACGATATGAATGTAGAATGATAACAGAATCCCAGTAACCATACAAATGGTTTATATAGATAGTGTTACGATCGCTGGTGCTTTTGTTGCAGCCCAGTCAAAACAGCGAGCTCTATAATTGTTTGTTTGTTTGTTTCGAATTTCGCGCAAAGCTATGCGACGACTGTCTGCGCTAACTGTCCCTAATTTTGCAATGTGAGACTAGAGGGAAGGCACCTAGTCATCTTCACCCACCGCCAACTATTAAGATACACTTTTACCAATGATTAGCGAGACTGACCGTCACATTATAACGCCCCAACGGCTGACAGGGCGAGTAGGTTTGGTGTGACTCGGACTCGAACCTGCGACCCTCAGATTAAGAGTCGAGTGACTTAACCACCTGGTCACCTGAAATTGTATTATTATATATTATTTTAATCACTGAAAATTCTAAAGGACTAAAGTAAGAATACGGTGATAAAAAATCCTGTAGGCCTATTGCTAGTGCCTTGTAGCAAGTTTCTATTACCTCTTTTTGAATTTCGCGCAAAACTCCACGAGAGCTACCTGCGTCAGCCGTACCTAATTTAGTAATGTAACGCTAGATGGAAGGCAGCTAGTCATCACCACCCACCGCTGCTTGAGCTACTGTAAACATTTCATAACAATATGTATGTAATGACCAAGTCGCAAGATCTGGTAATAACACTATGTATGTAATGACTGAGTCACATTCTGGTAATTTCTGTAAACATTTTAGTTAGATCGTTCACTTTTCTCTGTCGGTGGGATAAAATAATAAGTTACAAATACAACTAAACTTAATCAGTAGCACCATTACACAAACAAATATACATACATAAAGTTAATCAGTAGCACTATTACACAAACAAATATACATACATAAAGTTAATCAGTCACACCATTACACAAACAAATATACATACATAAAGTTAATCAGTCACACCATTACACAAACAAATATACATACATTAAGTTAATCAGTAGCACCATTACACAAACAAATATACATACATAAAGTTAATCAGTAGCACCATTACACAAACAAATATACATACATAAAGTTAATCAGTAGCACCATTACACAAACAAATATACATACATAAAGTTAATCAGTAGCACCATTACACAAACAAATATACATACATAAAGTTAATCAGTAGCACCATTACACAAACAAATATACATACATAAAGTTAATCAGTAGCACCATTACACAATTGTTTGTTTTGAATTTCGCACAAAGCTACTCGAAGACTATCTGCGCTAGCCGTCCCTATTATAGCAGTGTAAGACTAAAGGGAAGACAGCTAGTCATCACGGCCCACCGCCAACTCTTAGACTACACTTTTACCAACGAATAATGGGATTGACCGTCACATTATAACGCCCCCACGGCTGAAAGGGCGAGCATGTTTGGCGTGATGGTAGATGCGAACCCGGTACCCTCAGATTACGAGTCGCACGCCTTAACACGCTTGTCCATGCCGGGCCTCTTAAATTAAGCACAAAGCTACACAATGAGATATCTGTACTCTGCGCACCACGGGTATCGAAACCCGATTTTTAGCGTTGTAAGTCCGTATACACACCGCTGAGCCACTGGGGGGCAGATTTTAAAGTCTCTACACGATGTGTCTTTAAATCAACTTGCATTTAAAATGAGTAGATAATAATACGATTTGGGGTCTTTATTCTCTACCAAGGTTTCAGCTTTATATGTTGTGCCAAGACAATACTCGCGATAGAGGATTTGGATAAGAAACGTAATCCATGGAGATTATCCACTGGTGGAATTGATATGATGTATTCAAGTTAGTGTACATACAAACATACAACAACGTATTTTAAATACAAATATCGAATATCTGTTTAAACGAATGATAAAATAGGAATTTTCCCGATCATTGTGAATCCTGTAATTAGGGCACTCGATTCACAATCTGCGAGCTCGAACCTCCGTCTCACCAAACATGCTCTTCCTTTCAGCTATGGTGAAGTCGTAACGTAAAGGTCAAACCCACAGTTTGTCTGTAAAAGAGTAGCCCAAGAGTTGGCGGTGGGTGGTGATGACAAGCTGCCTTTCCTCTAGTCTTACACTGCTAAATTATGGACGGCTGGCACGTACAGCTGTACGAGAAATTCAATCCAAAACAAATCCAGTGTTGTTAATTAATGGACCCGACCACCCAGAACATGGGCCGAGTCAAGATGGAGAATAGTAGACGGTTTTAGTTATCTAAATCATTTTGCGGCTTCCCCACTACCCCAGTGGGGCAGAAATAAATCTGCGAATTTAAAACGTTAAGATCCAGGGTTGGATTCCCCATAATGGACGCAGAAGAGAGACCAATGATCTAAATCGAACAAACTCTCGGATGTCGGAGGTAACAACAGGGCAATCAAGCCTTCTAAAAAACAGGTTAAGGATAAACCACAGCTTCATTGAAACGAAGTTAACAAGAAAAGTAACACCAGCCGCGTCACTGTGACAACGTTCCAAACTTCTCACAAGTATATGATATTAACATCAACATCTTGTTACGTAACAGCCAATAAAAACGTGTCTCTAATATCAGACTGACAGACATATAAGACACATGAACTTGTGGAAAAAGACACTTTGAAAACAAAACAACAGATACTGTTGTTAGCTAGCAATCACCTTTCTGTTCTTGCCTATATTCAGAACAAAGAAAATGAAATAAAAGACATAATGAACGGCAGACAAGGGAACCAATTACATTGCATATCTAGTGATGCAGTTAAAAAAATCACGACTAATACCAGCCAATATGAAGAGGCGACTATGGTATACAGCTCACGTGCCCAAGAAATATTTATTACACTGGTCAGTATAAACGGATGGTGATTACGAAAAGTTGTCCAACAGCAAGAACATCTCGTGATATATTAATGTAATGCACTAACCGCAAGCGAGGGTTATTATCACTTTTTTCTTTAGCTCTCCTACTAGTGGACTAGGGGAGAATGAATTATCTGGACTTATAACCCCAAGAATTAGAAAACAAAAGAACTCAAGTGTTGCTATGTTACATATAGTACATCTGTTACAAGCAATTTCGAATAAGTGACACGACCTAAAGTATTAAGTTTGAATGGTACAAACCTGAAATTCTCTGGTTGAAGATAATTCCAAAGCTAAGTGTTATATTATTTGGTATCATTTTAAAGGTTAAAAAAATCAATGTGTTGTTTTCCAGTTTCAAATCTGGAACATGTCTGTGTTGTCTGGAATCAATATGTAGATTATAAAAAAACAAACATTTCCTGAAAACATTGGTTCAACTCTAACAAACATACAATACAACACGTGTTATTTTAGTAAGATCAGGTTCCAAGTAACGACTACAATCACAAACACCACACACACGTGTTGTTTTAGTAAGATCAGGTTCCAAGTAACGACTACAATGTTACTGTTTATAAACATTTGGAATATAGTAAACTTCAGGTTACTACGACACACAAAGTAACACAATGATAACACTAACTTTCCACACAACCAGTTCTGTGGCTGAGAAACTGTGCAGACTATCTTTGTTGGTTTGTGCTGTTTATCAACACAAACAGGAATTCCCCAAAACGGAAAGAGCCTGGAAAAGTTTCAACTGTGGAACATTCCATTTTTTCCAGTAAATGAAAGTAAAAACACGAAGAGACTTGTGTACACCTCGAGAGACTTAACACAAAATCGATATTCCTTGGTTGTTGTACACAAATTAGATTTATCGGTTTTTCTGTCTTTTTCAATCTTCCCTTGAATGTCTTCAGAGTACTCCAACGTGTATCTTAGAAAAAAGGAAAATTATCTTGACAAAGTTGTCGACTTTAAAGGAATGGAAAAATGGGTTTAAACTTGAGTATAAACCTAGTAGCTCCGAAATAAGTGTAAAAAATATGACACTCTGGTGAAACAGATAAGAACATTTTGCATTTTGAATGGTATTTGAAAAAGTTAAAGCATTGTTATAAAAATAAATGGTCTGTACTAATAATACCTTCCATAGAGTTAGAAACATTTTGAATTGTAAAAACCGGAATGGCTCGGTAGTTACGGAATTCAGCTCGAAATCTGAAGGTCGCGGATTTAAATTCCAGAATTTTATTTACTTTTAAAGAACCAGATACTAAATTGGATGATTCAACATCAGTTAAAAGATAGTTCGAGGTGTTATAATGCTTGTAATTACATAAGGAGAATTGACATCCACTAAGTATTCTACTTGAGAAGGAATAATAAATTCTTGCGCACAGAATCTGACGGATTCAAAGGTGACAACAAAATATTAATGTCTGTTGTCTTATCTTTATTTGGCCATCTGGAAGTGCCCGGTATGGCCATTTAGTTAAAGCTCTCAAATCGTAATCTGAAGCTTGAGGGTTCGAATTCCCGTCACAAAAAATATGCTCGTTCTTTAAACCGTGGGGCGTTATAATGTTACGGTCAATACAATTATTCATTGGTAAAAGAGTAGCCCAAGAGTTGATAATGGATGGTGATAACTAACTGCCTTCCCTCTGGCCTTACCCTGGTAAATTAGGAATACTCAGCGCAGAGAGCACGTCGTGTAACTTTGCGCGAAATAAAACACAATAAAAAAATGAGTTACATACGTCAAAGTTTGAGTATTGTTGTCAAAATAAATAAGAAATTTATCAGTATCAATAAGAGTTGTGAGAACGTTTTAAAGATGAGTGAAAACAGCTGATAAATATTAGTGACATCTGGTGTGTTGTTATGAAAATGGGTAGGAACAGTTGGTAAATACCAGCGACATCTCGTGTATTGTTATAAAGATAGGTAGGAACACTTGAGGAATGCTAGTAATAACCTAAAAAAATATTTTATATAGATGTTTTTAAGGTATACAATTAAAATACGTTTTTATAAACAAATATTGCGCTATATCTTTCGAATTTTATAAATAAACTGAGAATAGAACGTCTCAGATCACTCATCATAGGAAGAGAGGTTTTATGAGTAGATATGAATAGCAAAGATACATTAGCAAAAAAATGTTTGATCGAAATTATACCGTTTTTATTTCAAAATAAACGACCCTAACAATTACGCTGTGACAAAAATGGGGCAGTTAATTTCTGATAAAGTGGATTTCGAGAAAGAGTGATAAACAAAGGTTATGACAAGCAATGTTCCATTCTTGTTTCTGTGACTGACAGACAGAAAGGACACAAAATCACTTCACACACGATTAAGACATGTTGTGATTGGAGTACTACCTGTCATTATGAATTTTGACCAGTTTTTATGAACCACAACATAACGGTATGAATCTTGATCAGTTTCAAAACAATTGTTTGTTTTGTAATTTCGCACAAAGCTACTCGAGGGCTATCTGTGCTAGCCTAATTTTGTAGTGTAAGACTGGAGGGAAGGCAGCTAGTCATCACCACCCACCGCCAACTCTTGGGCTACTCTTTTACCAACGAATAGTGGGATTGACCGTCACATTATACACCCCCACGGCTGGGAGGGCGAGCATGTTTAGCGCGACGCGGGCGCGAACCCGCGACCCTCGAATTACGAGTTTCAAAACAAAGAAATCAACTTTTCTTATAATACGACCCAAGCCGAGATCGTGTCGTAATAACATAAAAAAACATCCTAATAACTATTAATCCCAAAGTTTAAGATTCGTGACACCAAGCTGTTTTATAATAACAAGGAAATTTGTTTTGTGTTTTTCATAGATCAATATTGGCTGACTCGTGTAGTTCTGATGAAACAAAATGGACTTTTTTGAAGCCTAGTTTGAATTGCTGTCCTTTTTCTTCCTAAATTCTGATTGGATAAGTCTTTCTGCAGTTTTTTCAGCAAAAACAAGAAAAACAGCCAATAATATTCGAATCCACTTGTTGTTGTTTCTTATTCTCGATTTCTGAAAATTAAAAGTGCTAATTTTATCGTTTAATAAAACATAGGTAGAATCTAGCTTTGTTGTTGAGCGAGAAACTCATAAAATCTTATTTAATCGTCATCTAAAAATAATTAAAGAATCTAGCTTTATCTTTATCAAGATATTGGTAGAATCAAACCGTATTGTTCACTGGTAATACTAGGTTTGTTTAATTGTTTTGGAATTTCGCACAAAGCTACTTTACCAACGAAAAGTGGGATTGACCGCAACATTATAACGCCCCTCACGGCTGGGAGGGCGAGCCTGTTTGGCGCGACCCTCAGATTACGAAGCGCACGCCTTAACGCGCTAGGCCATGCCAGGCCAGATAATACCACGGATAATATATACTTTTATCGTGCACCAAAATACCAGAATAATCAAGTTTTATTGTTCACTGAAATACTGGTATAATTTAGTTGTTGTTTTTTTGTTGTTTATTAAAATACTGGTAGAATCTAGTTTAATTGTTTTCTGATAATACTAGAATAATCAAGTTTCATTGTTCAGTAAATTTACTAGAATAATCTACTTTTATTATTCACTGAAACACCGATATAATTTAGTTATATTATTTATGAAAATACTAGAATAACCTGGTTTTATCCTTTAATAAAATACTGATATAATCTAGTTTTGTTATTCACTAAAATACTGGTAGAGTCTATTTTTGTAGTTTACTAAAATACTGATATAATCTAGTTTTATTTATTCACTAAAATACCGGTAAAATCTGGTTTTATTATTCAGATTAATAAAGAGCAGATACTGAATATTTTGAGTTTGCTAAAAAACGCAGGGTGAATAACCTAACCCTACAGAGACCATGAGTCTGATGAATATTTCCAATCGATATAGGTTTTGCATGTTTTCTAATTGGCCAGCTAATATAAAACTTTAGCCTCGTTACGTGCTGCTAATTGGGTCTTCATAATTATTTCGCTTGAATCTTCTCATGGGGGGGTACAGTTAGTCCACCAATAAATAAAACAACTTCGGTTTAAAAGAACACGGGCCAGAAATGAGTTTAGAATCAAACTATTCAGCTGTCCCACGTGTTTTCTCCGAGCTCCAGTGGCAATAATATTTAAGTTTTCAAATAAAATAATAACTCCAGCATGTATGAAAATACTGAGATAGTAACTAATGTTTTTAACAAATCCAAAAAATACATTTCTGAATTCTAGTGTCCTATTGTTTTTGACAAGATATTTTAATTACTCCTTGAGGGTAAGACACAGAATCTCGTCACAGCTGACGTTGATTGACTTTCTATTAAACAGAAGTAACAATTTTGTTTTAAAGAAAATCAATTTAATTAACGGGAGAAATCTCGTGAAAACTCGAAGCTGAATTTGCCAAAAAACAAAAAAAAATCTTCCTGCAGTGACCAGCTCAAGGTGTCTTTGCATGCTGGTTTCTTCAAGTTTGTCTGCATATATTTTACCTGTAGACGTAACGAGAAATTATATATTACTTTTTTTTTCCCAAAATAGCTCAGAAATCAACTTTCAAAACTTTCGAGATGGCTGAAAAGTAAAATATATGCAGAGATGGTTAGTTACTAAAGGTAAATATGGAGAAGGTCAGAAGGTAAAGACAAATGTGGAGATGGCTAAATGGTACTTCACTGTGTTTCTCAAACATTCTTTTGTAAACCATCATATTTCTGTAGGAAAACACTTTGAAGTGGTAAGACCATTGCCATTTCTAGAAAGATCTCTAGACATTCTCCCCAGAAAACTTTGAGAACCGAATTCTATGAGATTGAATGTACCATGTAACTACAAATACTACAAACACACAACATAATATAGTAAAACAAAAGAAAACAGTTTTAACACATAAGCTGTAGCTAAAAATGCCATGAAAAAGTGGTCAGGTCAGTTAGGTCATGTCAACGAATAGCCAGAATTAATAACCTGATAGTTGGCGATGGAGTGTTGATTTGCTGCTTTCTTTCTAATTTGTCACCGCTGAACTAGAGACAGGTCAAATAGCCCAGCGCGAAATTTAAAATAAAACAAAAAATTAAATGAAAAAAAGATATAGTTTGGCTTGTTTTGAATTTCGCGTAAAGTTACACGAGGGCTATCTACACTAGCCATCCTTAATTTTAAAGAAATGCAGCTAGTCATCACCACCCACAGCAAACTTCTGGGCTACTCTTTTACCAAAGAATAATGGGATTGACCGTCACATTATAACACCCCCGCGGCTGAAAGGGCGAGCATGTTTGGTGTGACAAGGTTTCGAACCTGCACCCTCGGATTACGAGTCCAGTACCTTAACCAACTGGCCATGCCGGGTCTTATTAACTCTGACTCTCCCCGATTTACAATGTAGATAAAGAAAAAGAGAAAGAAAATTGGATGCGATAACTCAAACAAAGTGTAAGAAAAGACCAAGAAAATTCAGACTACAAGATGTCTCGCAGTATGTATTATGAAACAAGTTTCTGGAAAACATTAAATAAATCACACGAAAAAAAATGGATGGTCATTAAATTCATATCTTAAGTAACATTGAAACAAGAAATGAATTAATTTCACCCTCTTAAAATAACTGAGGCTAAGAAAGTAAAATACTCCAGAAAGCGAAGTCAGCCAACTACACTGTTCTTAAAAAAATATTGTAAATTATTGTATTTTTTTTGTTTGTTTCGTGTTTTTTAGAGCAATACTGATTTCGGATATCTGCTGTTCTCACCGTATGGAATCAAACCTGAGATTTTAGTGGTAGAACAAATAGGATTTTCTGTTGTTTCTACAGAAATATTGAATACAAGTCTTAAGAGGTTTTGTTTGTTTGTTTTGGAATTCCGCACAAAGCTACTCGAGGGCTATCTGTGCTAGCCGTCCCTAATTTAGCAATGTAAGACTAGAGGGAAGACAGCTAGTCATCACCACCCACCGCCAACTCTTTTGCCAACGAATAATGGGATTAACAGTCACATTATAACGCCCCACGGCTGAGAGGGGGAGCATTTTGGCGCGACCCTCAGGTTACGAAGCGCACGCCTTAACGCGCTAGGCCATGCCAGGCCCAGTCTGAAGAGGTTATACTTTCATTGTACAGGTCACTGGTTACGCCACATTTGGAATATTGTGGAATATAGTTGTAGTTCGGCTCAGAGGGAGGGGCAGACGAGATGAACCAACAGGACCCTTGTTGTCCCTAAGCATTATGTTAAGAGCCTAAACTTACCAGTGTTACTCCGAATGACACAAAACAGATCTACAGTGACAACCGAGGGAAATCATAATAAAAAGATATTAGAATGGCCAGAAGCCTTTTACATTCTAATTTAAAATATCTTTTTGGAGCATGTCGAGTTTCAATTAGTCCAGGCATAGCTTGATAGTTAGGGCATGCGATTTGCAATCTGTGTCACACGAAACATGCTTGCTATTTCAGCCACTGCGACTTTATAATGCGATGGTCAATCTACCAGTTACTTTGTAACATAAAACTTATTGACAAAAAATGATTTTCAAACATCTCTTTGAAATTTGAACATTTATCCACTTAATTTATTGCGAGACTTTTTCCATAAATGGCGACATCTACGCCAAGTGACATCACATAGCGTTTGAGGAATTTTTAGGTAAGTGACGAATTATTAAAGTTGACGTTCGCATGACACGTTTCCTTTCCAAACGACACAAAAACCCAGGTCGCTAAAAGGAAGACAGGTGTATATTCTCACAAATATCTTTCAAACGGATAACCCCATAACAAACTCAATGAGAGGAACCCAGATATATATCTATACAAATTTTCCACAAGTAAGTCAGGTATAGATATACACACACAACAAACTTGACAAGTGGAATCAAGATATCAACACCCACAACAAATTTTAGAAGAGAAACCCGGGTATATATCCCCACAACTAAAAATAACAAAACACTGCAACTTCACGACCATGTTTTACGAATCTAAAATCTTATAATTTGAAGAAAAATATCGAAAGTTACTTTACCCAAAATTACATACAAGGTGCAATATTCTACCCTGTTTAATACATATGAATTCCGGTTATAACCCGGTTATATCTTTGTGGGTTCGTTGAATTGGAAAAAAATTGATTAAGCATTTCTAAATGTCAGAAGCTAAAACCAAACTAAATAACAGGGGATAGTCTAACATCCGTGTCGTACACACAGATTGTCTGGTCTGCAAGGGTTCGAAACTGATACAAGAACATAAACGGAATCTAATAAACAGAGTTACGTGTATACATGTGGTAAACAGACTGACATACACATATAAACAACAAAAATTGTAGAGCTAACAATACATAAAAAGTTAATATAGAGAACAATACCAACAGATACAGGATTGTTATATTGTAAACTTGTATTCTTTATCCATCTTGTTTCCAATGTTCTCCAACGTGTTGTAACATTAATTAATTAATTTCAAGTAGGGAAGATTACACCGACTATAGAAGACTGGATTAATGCCAGTGGTGTTATCACCTATAAACCTGTCCACTATTACAACAACAACTTTTTAAATGTCACCCCATTTAACTCCCTTTTAGCTCAATCACGTATTATTTTTTAACACAATAAGCAACGTAAAATAACTGTTACGTTATTGTTGTACGTTCACTTCATGTACTCCATTCAATATTTAGAACAATTCTGTTAACACTGAATGCATATAAATAGTTCACGAAAACTAGCTATATTACTTTGTTAAGTACATTAAAGTATTTGTAAAGGTATCCATTAGAACCAAGCTGTTTTTGTTACGACTCAGTTCTTTAGACCATACCTTTTCTTCTTCTTGTGGAACGCCCGCTTAATCCGGATTAACAGAAATGCAGCTCTGTCCAGGGTCAGAGTTCCCACGGGTTTAGAAGAAGCCGATGTCGAGGACCCTGGTTTCCAGTCTGATGGCCACATCGTGCGTCACTACAATCTCTATGTATTCACCATATAAGTTACCCCATTGGTCAAACTGTTCCTTTAGACGCTGTAGTACGTAGGAGAATTAAACACTACGGGGTAAAAAATATGTTCCTCAGAATCTCGCGTCACACACGAATATAACAAAGCGGAGCAAAGGTCCAAACTCTCGGCGAGTTGAAGATAAAATCCTAATCTTTGATGATATTTCGCCCAATATTTTAATCATGTAATGTCTTATCTGCGTCAGGTTTCTTGTGATAAGCCGGCGACTCAAAGCGGCGAAAACCACGAAAGAAATGAGTTTATTTATGCATTTATTTTTATAATATAAAAAGAAAATGCGCTTCTAAAAAATTAAAAATTGAAAGAGAAACGGCTGAAATCCCTGCTCACTGCTGTTGTTTGAGTAGCCATCCACATCTCTGGTTCAAACACTCCATCAAATCCCGTGAGCCGAAGGCCACGCTAACGGAGGACGTCGCATTTGCGCAGTAAGCTAATACAACCCTTTCTACGTACCGGCATCCTGCTGTCCCGCGCTCTTCACGACATCTGCCGAGTAAGTATTTATAAGCGAAATTGATGACACTTTGAAATCTAGAGAAAAAGTATTGACAAACACAAAGAACTATAATAACAATACTAACTTTAAGTACTGGTTTCATTTTTATCCTAAGTTTCTTAATTCTAATAATGTACAGAATAATTACAATAATGTATTTAATAATTTTAATAAGTTTGCTTGTTTGTTTTTGGAATTTCGCACAAAGCTACTCGAGGGCTATCTGTGCTAGCCGTCCCTAATTTAACAGTGCAAGACTAGAGGGAAGGCAGCTAGTTATCACCACCCACCGCCAACTCTTGGGCTACTCTTTTACCATCGAATAGTAAGATTGACCGTAACATTATAACGCCCCCACGGCTGAAAGGGCGAGCATGTTTGGTGCGATCGGGATGCGAAATTTTAATAATTTATAATAATTATAATAACCTATATAATATAATATAATATAATAAAATTGTTTTTTTACATACCGACTTTAAACAAAACTTACTTTATCTTATCTTGGGTGGTACACATCAAGTAAAAATGGGATAGACTTGAAGTTCCTGTAAACAGGACTTCAAGATTTGTTTTGATGGCAGGAATGGCATCACTCGACACACTTAGACCCCATCTCACCAACAGAAGTATGATGCTGTGTCATAAATTCCATCAGTGGCCTCGATGTTTGCCAGCAACAATAGAAATATGGACCAAGCAGCCTGAACCAAAACTGTTTGTCAACTTCATCGTGAAGTAGAACCTTCCCTTCACACAACTTGTGTTTCCAGACTTCCATTGCACAGAAGTTTTCCTGCAAAAGGACCAAAACGACCCTAATCATTTTACAGACTTAGCACCACGCGGGACAAGATGGTTGCCAACATGTACTGCAGTGAAAGGTTTTCCAATGTAACCGATAATAGCAACGATAAAGGCAACAACAAGAAGTTAAACATCGTTGTGCACGTGTGCAACCAGGCTTTGCAAAACATCTGCACCCACTTCGTCGGGATACCTGCATGTAACACTGGTAACATCGGGAGTATCTTCACATGCGTGAATAAAATGTTCGTGTAAGTACATCAAGCTAGTTTTAATAATTTAATTAGCAAATTAACCTATATTATTTTGATCGTATCAGTTTACCACGATAGTTTTAACTATCTTCATTATTGTATTTTATAGTTACAATTATTATAATGCAAACATTAAGTATCTTAACATCAGCTCTTTATTTTTTTTTAATATTACAGTGACAGAGATATCCCATTAACCAACTGTGTCATCGGACAGTTGTACCGCCGTGGTGGAGAAAAACAGCAGCCTTCTAACAAAAATCTAAGAGATGAAGACCAACGTTTTCGGCATGTGTGTATGTGTCATCTTGCCAACAGCTGTACCTACAACCTAAATGAAAAGACCAATCACAGTCTCCTCAGTGTAAAGTTTAAAGAACCCTCACGATTGTTTAAGGTACAATCCAGAAACTAACACTGTGAGGGCTCCCATGAGTGCTTGTACCACCTATATTGACCAGTGTGCAAATATATCTTGATGGATTAGTGCTAAACTTGGAACTAGTGATCAGCGCTTACGAGACAGATGATACTGCGATATGTGTGTTGACATGTGGTACATGACAATAAATTTCATAGACTCAATTTCTTTGTTAATTTAAAAGCAAGAGTAAAAGAGATTATTTAAACAATATATGACGAGGATTTAGTGAAATAACAAAGTACACACAAACAACTCTAGATTATATGTTGTGCTGAAACCACGACGATAAAAACCTCTTGACCGAAGTCAAATCTCCTGATTAAAATTATGAAACCTTCTGATTTTGAGCGATAGCTCTGTCACGTGTGTGTTTATTCATTCACTGGTAACATACAAGTTTCATTTAAGAAATAAAAAACAAATAACTGATAGGAAGTAAACCTGTCCTGTAACATCGTCCTTGAATCAGATACGAGTTTTGAAAAACCTTTGTTGTCACAAGCAGATAACTGTAGACCATAATGAATCACTTAACAATTACTTGAATAGAAAATCCCATGGTGTCCTTACTGTGATGGATTTGTTTTCTCCAAGCATAGATACTGTTATGTAGTTAAACAGCACATGTTGGCGACAGTTCCAGTGCACGGTGTACTCGTAGTTAGGAAACACACAACAAGCGACAGTGAAAAGGAAATTGTGACGTACGAACAGCAGTTCGTGAACAAACATGAACATACCAGCCCTAAGACCTCTTGCTTTAGTTTACAGGTCTTTAAGGAAACTCTTAAATATTTGTTCGAAACATCTGATCAAAGTAACTATGAATAGATGTTTCTGTCATCTGCACGCTTTGAGGCTCTTGTCCCGAAATGTTTTATGTATTCAGACGGACATATATTAAATTATATTTAATATTTTGCGCTACAAAACAGCGCTGTAATTCTATCGCCATTACTGATTTATGTTCCGAAAGTCAAAGGTCAGTGGTCGTAACATTATAGAATTCAATTGTAACATCATTCTGAAGCACTCATTCAAAAACGAAACAGAATTTTTCCAACCAAACAGATCAAAACATGTATATTCATATTCGTAATGTTTATGGACAACAACGGATATATTTGACCATCTCGGCTGTTCCATCCTCTGTGCCAAACTATTAAATATAAAAGTTTATATATATTAAGCCTTATTTTCAACTCACTCAAGTTTACTTCTTCCACAACATCTGAACGCAGCCCGTTCCATAAGCCAATCACCCTGTTTAAAAATAAGTCTTAGTTGAAGACGGCTTCTAAATCTACATCTGTGTGTCTTTAATTGTCACTGTTAAGTATGAAACATATGGATACATCAACATAATGAATTCCATTTACAATCTTAAACATCTCAATCAGAGTCCTCTAACAATTTCTTTTTTTCAAGAGAAAACAATTTTAAAGATTTTAATCTCCCCTCTATCGTCATTGTAGTGACCCTTCTCTGAACCCTGTTCAACAAATCGGTGTCTTTCCTAAGGTTAAGAGCCCAAAACTGAAAACAATAATCCAAATTTTGCTTAACTAGTTACATATACAATGAAATTACAACCTCTTTATGCTTGTATTCGATATTTCTGTAGTAGCAATCTAAAATCGTATTTGCTCTATCGCTAGGAACAGTACACTGCTTGGATGGCTTAAGATATTGTATTAGAACAAACACTATAATTCTACGACGAACAGCCCTAAAACCTTTGTTCTACAACATTCTATAATTTATAAATAAATAATAGATGAAAAACACAAAGTGTCTTTAGTAGTTAAAAAAGAAGTATTTTTAATTTTATACATCATACAGTATTGAGTTATGTGTGGTGTTATAATGATCCACAGTTTCTAATAACGATAAGTCCACTTTGAAATAAAGTTTATATCGTTCAGAAAAAAACTGATGAAAACAGTGTTAGATTTTTATGTTCTTCCTTACCCATTCAAGCCATATGTAAATTTCGTGTTAACTGCATATATTAGTTTACATAAGGTGAACGTAAGGCCTTAATTTACATCTATAACTCCACATCAGTATGTTACTTATCAGTTACTTCTAATATAAGCGTACCAAAATAAAACAGTTTCATTTTTATAAACACAAATGTTTACAGACAGAAATTAAGTATAACACATGTGTGTAAAAGAAAGGAAATGTGTTACTTCTGGTACATTTGTGTTAAATGTAAGGCAAAGAATTAGATCTGATAGCTTCGTGTTTATAAAGAAAGGTATTGTGTTAGTTGTGATATATATATGTTGAAGAGAGACAATGTTAGTTTTTATGTATTCATGTTAAAGGAACGCAGATTGTTAGTTCTGATATATAGAAATGTGTTAATAAAGAAAGGCAGTGTGGAAGTTCTGATACAATTAGATGCTTATAAAAAATGTTTGTGTTGATTCTGACATATTTATGTGTTTACACACAAAAAGTCAGTGTTGGTTCTTGTAGAACCATGTTTCAGAAGACTCACGTTTAATCCTGGACGTCTTTTGTGTATCCATAACACCTTCTTTAGTTCTGAGCATTTCTCAACTTTTCTCGTCCTTTACGAATTTATTTGGTATTAAAGACATCAAAACACACCACTCGTGCACCATTTGTTACCGGACCTAACATTGGTTCTGCGATTCGTTGTTTGAATTCAAAAAATAAGGATCATGCGCAAATACTTAATCAATCTGTCATTTCTCGACACTACTTACACCACTGTGACGTTAGGCCTACAACAAACAACTTCAGCATCTTTGGTCAACACTACTTACACCACTGTGACGTTAGGCCTACAACAAACAACTTCAGCATCTTTGGTCAACACTACTTACACCACTGTGACGTTAGGCCTACAACAAACAACTTCAGCATCTTTGATCAGCACTACTTACACCACTGTGACGTTTAGCCTACGACCAACAAAATCGGCATCTTTGGGAAGTGAAGTTAATGAAAAATACTAGAAGAAAGTTTGTGGATTCGCAAAATACTTCTAACTTTGTGATTGATTCCAATTGAGAGCAAACTAGTGGTTGAGTTTAAGTATTTTCGCTAGTAAACAGGACACGCAATTAATTAAATCTGGTTATTGGTAATTTCACTGTTGACTTAATCACATAAAAACCTAAATCATGGCTAACTAACTACGTGATCAATTCGCTAACGAATTTGTCTCTATATTTGAGCTATGATATACCATTTACAGACAATAATTTAAAAAAAGCAGTTAATTTATTCCACACGTCACACGTCGAGGCACACTTGCGAGCAGTAAAAGATTAACTCCCAACAGATTGGCTAGTTTTTATTCAGTTCGTCGCCCACTTAGAGCGTCATATTGAAGAAAAAAATTACCAAAAGAATTTGGTCAAATACACGAGAATCCAAGTAGTACAAAGCTACGAGGGCTATCTGAGTTAGCCGTCTCTACTTTAGCAGTATAAGACTAGAAGGAAGGCAGCTATTCATCACCATCCACCGCCAATTCTTGGGATACTCTTTTACCAATGAATAATAAGATTGATCGTCACATTTTAACGCCCTCACGGCTGAAAGGGCAAGCCTGTTTGGTGTGACGGTTACAAAGAAAGGGGAGCTTTAAATGAAAACATAAACACCATGGCAACAGCTACAAGTATGTTTGTTGTATCCACCACGGAGAAGCGAACCCCGGATATTAGCGGTGGCCGTAGATTTATCGCTGTTTTACTGAAACACCAATGGTGATGGTTGAAGTGACATTTAGTCTTTGGTTCGTTTCCGGTCGCATTTAACCTCTAGCTTTTGGAAACCTGATTTAGATGTTCATAAAAGTTTCTTAGATTGTTATAACAGAAATTTGAAACTACAATGAGCATTAAATAATACGTGGGGGCCACGTATTTCCTGACCCATCCATACATATCAAGTACTATCACGATAACCCACCCCTACATGTTAAGTACCGTCACATTTACCCGTCTCTAAATATTTTAACTAAATATTTTAGTTATAACCTGAGCTCTTTTATCATTCCAGCAGACATTTATAAAAGACAAATTTAACTTTCAATGATCCAGCTGTTTAAAACAATGAAACAACTCAAATTTAACACACAATACTCTTCTAGATTATACAATATTGAAACAACGGAGGAAAACGGCAGCTTAAAGTCTGATAGGAAGTAATCATTGACCACAAACCAACTAAAGACTAAATGCGACATCACACCAACCAAACAAAATGAATTATGTAACAATTCCTTACATAGTGTGCGTTTGGTAGTTTGACTGTAAAACTGTAACAAAACTTTATTTTCCACCACAGTTTTCTTTATTTTTCCGGTTTCGTAGCATTATTACAAAACCGGTAATACAAGAACATTCAGATATGTGAATCTAAAGGTTTTATTTTTACACGTATCATTTTTATTATCAAACGTGTTTCACGTAATTAGCTGCTTGGTTGTGGGTTAAGGATTTGGCAGAAAGTTTCCAAACGAGCCGAATCTCGTGAAGCATTGAAATTACCTCTGAAAATATCGATAAGAGGAAACACACGAATTTATTCCAATCATTTAAGTTTTAATCGGGCCCGGCATGGCCAGGTAATCAAGGCACTCGACTCGTAATCCGAAGGTCGTTGGATCGAATCTCCATCACACCAAACATGCTCGCTCTTTCAGCCGTGAGGGCGTTATAATGCAATGATCAATCCCACTATTCGTTGGTGAAATAGTAGCCCAAGAGCTGGCGGTGATCACTAGCTGTCTTCGCTCTAGTTTTACACAACTAAATTAGGGACGGCTAGCGCAGATAGCCCTCATATAGTTTTGCGCGATATTCAAAACAAAACAAAAAAAGTTTTAATCGTATGGCTGCATTCTCACAGTAAGGAGAGTTTATTAAGTTATTTATATGAACTATCTGACTCATGTTGGTCGTAATCTCTATAAGTTAATTATAAATAAACAACTACACCTGAAACCGGAAAGAATTGTTCTTCAAAATTACATCCTTCAATACAGTATCTGTAGTGTTTTACATACAAAATTACATCCTTTAATACAGTATCTGTAGTGTTTTACATACAAAATTACATCCTTTAATACAGTATCTGTAGTGTTTTACATACAAAATTACATCCTTTAATACAGTATCTGTAGTGTTTTACATACAAAATTACATCCTTTAATACAGTATCTGTAGTGTTTTACATACAAAATTACATCCTTTAATACAGTATCTGTAGTGTTTTATATACAAAATTACATCCTTTAATACAGTATCTGTAGTGTTTTATATACAAAATTACATCCTTTAATACAGTATCTGTAGTGTTTTATATACAAAATTACATCCTTTAATACAGTATCTGTAGTGTTTTATATACAAAATTACATCCTTTAATACAGTATCTGTAGTGTTTTATATACAAAATTACATCCTTTAATACAGTATCTGTAGTGTTTTATATACAAAATTACATCCTTTAATACAGTATCTGTAGTGTTTTATATACAAAATTACATCCTTTAATACAGTATCTGTAGTGTTTTATATACAAAATTACATCCTTCAATACAGTATCTGTAGTGTTTACCTTTAACATGGCAATACTTACTTAATTCCCTTGAAAACGACATGTTTGAAACGTTGTCACAACAACAATAGAAAGTCATTCCAATGTTTGATAAGCCCACAGAAAGTATTCCTTTCGTGGTTATCTCAGGAATGTTAGCAACAAAACTAACTAACCAAACAAAGAAATGTTGTTCCTTGGAGAACAAATCGAACGATAGAAAAGATTCATTGGCGGAACTTTTTTCAATCTCTGAAGATTACAAAGTAAAGTCTTCTGTCAGAATAAAACAACCAGCTTGCTATATTTCATTTCTAAAGTCGCGGTATGGCGAGACGTGAGAAACAAACAAGGTTAAAATTTGTGATAAAAATTTCGTCACCAGCAGATGTTTGGTTTGTTTCCTTTTTCATTTCGAATTCACAATTATTGTCGTGAAAAAAAACAGCCCTTAAGATCTGTCTTTTCTTATCCCGCTCAACTGAAATGCTTTGTGATTGTACTCTACGCTTCTCTGGCTGTAATAAAAGAGAGATGATATGTATTTATTACACGCCTCTAATTTTGAACCCCAAATGGAAAAGAAAATTAAAAGGAACGTGGAAACAAAACCTCTGTCACTTCTGTGGTTTTTATCAATCGTTTGAAGCTTTAATTTTCTGTTTCATTTTCCCAAGTTCACATCTACAGTTTTAATAAGTTTTGTTTGTTTGTTTTGAATTTTCGCGCAAACCTACACGAGGGATATCTGCCTTAATCGTCCCTAATCTAGCAGTGTAAGACTAGAGGGAAGCTAGTCATCACCACCCACCGCCAACTTTTGGGCTATTCTTTTACCAACGAAAAGTGGGATTGACCGTAACATTATAACGCCTCCATGGATGAAAGGGCGAGGATGTTTAGTGCGACCGGGATTCGAACCCGCGACCCTCGGATTACGAGTGAAGCGCTCTTATATAAAGTACCATATACAAACGATAATAACTCTTTAACTACACCTCAAAAGCAAAAGTTCGGAATTTTTCACACGCTACGTCATAGAAACCATTCTCCACGTCACCAGCACCCCTACCGTTACGCTGGGTTTGATGAAACACAGGAAGAAGACACTTGTAATGAATTGAACGAAGCTGTGACAGCGTGATGTAAAAAATATCATTTTTCTAAAAATGGCGCTCTTCAGAAGATGACAATCGATGGTAGCAGTAGTGCCTACGTAATCAAGAACTTTCTACAGAAAACTAGCTAGAATGAAAAAAGGAAATTACTTCCTACTTGAAAAGTGGTGTTTGTAATTACAGATTCAACAAAAGATAGCTCAGAACTATAGCAGCTGAGTAAACACCATATGAATGTAAATAACCGTTAATTAACCTGCTCAGATATCATGGATAACACTATGTAACACAAATTTTGTTCCTGGATAGCATGTGTTATTTTTCATATGTTTATGTTGTAAAAGTACAGAAAATGGTCATTATTCCCTTCAATCTTTACTTTTGTGACCTAGATAACGATATTTAGATGTTAACCTACTTTCGATTTAAAAACGGGCAAATTTGTACATTTTCATTTACATAAGGTCTAAATAACACAACATATAAATCAAGATTTACATGTATTTATACTAAAGTCATACAAAAATGAACAAAACGGTTCAGAAGTGAAAAGTTTTTCCGAAATTTGCGACAGTAATATAAATCACGTATCAGCCCCCAAATATCTCCCATCATGTTTTCATTATGTGAATCGTAGTGTTCAAAGTCCAGTTTATCTTGATAGAAGTGCTCACCTTACTCCTCTGAGTATGCTTCCATGTTCTCCTTGAATTTATCAAAATAAGCGTCACCTATATGGACTTTCAGGGACATCATGCAGCCCATTTTGCCGTCGTTCTTCACCAAAGCCTCAACCATTTCCACATAATTTTCGGACTTGTGATTGCCCAAGAATCCCCGAGCCACTGCGACAAAGCTGTCCCAAACATCTTTCCTTCCTACCGAGCATCTTGAGAAATTCTGTGCACTCCAAGATATTCTTTATTTGTGGTCCAACGAAGACACCAGCTTTGACCTATGCGTCAGACAGCTTAAGGAAGAAGTCTTGAAGGTACTTGAAGGCTGCAGACTCCTTATCAAGAGTTGTTACAAATTATTTCATAAGACCCAATTTTATGTATAATGATGGGAACAACACCTGGGGGTTCACTAGTGGCTCACACTTGACATTGTGCCTCTCCACAGAGAATTCGGTCCATTGTGGCCAGTGCTTCCTGTTGTAGTGTATCCCTGCTGTATAAAGACAAATATAACAGGTAAACTTGGAGACCCATCAGGAATGTCATCATTTTGAAGTATCCGATAATCACCCAGTCATATTCATCATACTTCAAGGCTTCTAGCAAGGTCTTGATGCTGTTGTGTTCCTCTCTGAGGTGCACCAAACGACCAGGAGAAGAGACGGATACTTATTCCCGTTATGGAGCATCACAGCTTTGAGGCTTCTGAATGAGCTATCAATGAAGAGGCGCCACTCATTCGGGTTAGAGGCAATTCCAATTGCCTCCCACAGACCGGATACATTGTGGCAGAAGCAGAGCTTATCTTGACGAAAAAAGAATCTTAAAGTGTTGGTGACGCTTCCTCTGACTTGTGGCCCAGCATGGCCGAGTGGGTTAAGGTGTTCGACTCGTAATCTGATGGTCGCGGGTTCGAGTCCTCGTCGCACCAAATATAGTCGCCCTTTCAGTCGTGAGGGGCGTTATAATGTTATGGTCAATCCACTATTCATTGGTAAAAGAATATCATAAGAGTTGGCGGTGGGTGGTGATGACTAGCTGCCTTCCCTCTTGTCTTACACTGCTAAATTATAGACGGCTAGCGTGGATAGCCCACAAGTAGCTTTGCGCGAAATCAAAAACAAAACACACAGTACAAGTTGTAAAACTTTATGAAGACGTGTTTCTAGCCATGTTTACACGAACTGCAAAACTCTTTGAGAACGTAATCAAGTCAAGTTATGTATCTGTACAAACTCTTTACCAACAAATAAAAAATTTAAACTGTGATATTTTCTCTGATCAAATCGGAAAACATGAAGAAAAGGAAAACGTGTAGCAAGTTTGATCTAATAACCATTGTTAAAGTCAATATCTAATGTCACTTTCCTCCTGTCTGTTGCAAGAGGTTATATGGAACAGAATCTTCAAACATAGAGTAATGTTTATATTATATAGCGTAAAGTCGCTTGTTGGATTACAAATTTATCTTATTACAACTAAGAAATTCAATAAACTCTGTCAGATCAAGGGTTCTCAGTAAATTAATCATTGAATCATATATACTGACAACAAAAGATGTGTACAGACACACACAGACGAGGGCATTTGAAACATACAATTAGAAGTAATCAGACAGACAGATCAATAAATTTAGATAACCAATATTTCTCTTAATGGGTAGATGATTTTTTCATTTTTAGAAACAGATGTTGTCTTCGTTTATTACCGATTATTAAAAAATGCTTACAATATTCCTGTTCTTTAAATACAGTAACTTTATTTGTTATTTACATGTGGTTTAAACTGCTAACCCCGACTATACTTTATTTACTATTAACACGTGGTTTATACTGCTAACCCTGACTATACTTATATAATCTTCAATTCTACTTTCTCCACACATACTAAATACGTTTCTTTAATTCAAACTAGTCGCAGTACTTTTGTCTTTTCAAAAAAATCGCCACCTTCTTATTATTAATGCAACCAAAAAAATTAACATCGGCACCACGTGCAACGGAGTATTTAAATAACACTCGTACATGTTCTACTTAAGCAATAGAAAAGGTGACGTCATCACATTAGAACAGTATGATGCCTCACTCTTATCATTACAAAGTGGCTCAGTCAGCATACACACGTGGATAACCACCACCAAGTACACCTGGCCCAGTCACCATACACACGTGGATAACAACTACCAAGTACATCTGGCCCAGTCACCATACACACGTGGATAACAACTACCAAGTACATCTGGCCCAGTCACCAATATGTACACGGGTAATCACCAAACACACTTGACATGGGCATGGGTCATCATTAATTTTGTTGGTCGAATCACAATAAGATACAAATATAATGAGCATGGTTTACTTGGTCACCATATGATAGTCCATTCATCATCACGTGTACAGCTAGTCACAGAGCTTCATCACAAGTGCTACTATCATAGCCATAGTCCATCAAAACAACAACTGGGTTAGACCCTGTAAAAACAACAACTGACCCTGTTAAAAAAAACACAGTTTACCACAACAACAAAAAGAACAGCACAAGAGTTAGTTATCCTGAAGGGTTTACACAAAATAAAGTTACATAACAGAATCTGCTATATTTTACGAAAAAACATAACATCCTCTGTATTATACTCAGAAGGACTCAGAGAACATCACGACGACAAAGTATGCTATTCTCTATATTATACTCAGAAGGACTCACAGAGCATTTCGACAACAAAGCTGGCTATCCTCTGTCTTATACTAAGTAGAACCCACAGGACACTAAGACAACAAAGCTTGCTTTCCTCGGTGTTATATTCAGAAAGACCAACAAGCCACTAAGACCACAAAGCTTGCTATCTTCTCTAGTAACCTCAGAAGGACAAACACGCAGATCATCACGACGGCAATAAATCTTACCATTCTTTGTGGAAAATTCTAAACCTTCGTACTGTTCTTCTCACATTTTGCTCGAAGTAGAAAATAAATTCTGTAATAAATAACTATATGTTGAATAAAATTGTAATACAAATCAAGCGTTTAGGTTACAGTCTATTAAAAACACTGAAGATATTCGAGTTACTCCACATGTACTTGTTAAACATTCCACTTATTTTAAACGACTCCCTTACATTGGTAATATAAAAATACAAAACATGAAATATCTCATTTAAAGAATACGCACGAATACGTAAACTTTAGATCAGTTAGGAGCGTTAACTAATTATGTTCTTCTGCTGTTATTAAGTCACGTTATTTGGATTAATACCAAACTTTAATTAATATTAAATATTATTACTATGCCTCTAGAGTGCTCCAACTATCTTGAAGATAACACCTAATGAAACGGCATATACTCCCTTGACTGACCCAACTATCCTTAAGATAACACAATTATCGATGGGAATATACCAAACACACATTAATCACCATCCACGCATTTGAACATACAACACAAAGCACGTACACATTTATCAGAGACAGGCGTTAACCGTCATCCACATCGTCAGTTCTGATCAGTTGAGAAAGAAAACCATATTATCGAAGAGCTACGTGAGTAATCAATAAGCCAGCCAACCCTGGTATCTCAGCAACTTCTCACTGACTAACCTTCGCCCAAGGACGTGACCCAGTTTAAATCACAAACGAAAGCTTTCTTCTAGCCTTCTTCACCTTTCTCAACAGTTGAGCCAAATAACGAACTTAAGTTTCCATGGTGACCAAACTCTCATGGAGCGCAGGAGTTTGAGGACAGAACAGAGAAACAGTACAATACTATTTATTCTTTTAGTGATGAAGAGAAACCAACTCAAAGTTGTATCTCAAAACGGCTGGTATAGGTATTAAAACGTTTATTAAAATAAAGCAGAAAACAAGCTTTCTCACTTTGTTAACCTGAGGATGAATGACCTGAGAAGGTATCAGGTAATACACAGGTTCACTGGTCTAGCACAGTGATATAGCTGTATTAGATAAAGATAATATTAATTCTGATTAAATGTTATTTCTCAAAGATACTGAAGTTAACTCTGACAGGTAAAGCGGCGATTCCTGTGATATAACCTGTATTTGTCAGGTCATCTTATACAGACATTTTTTGTTTAGTAACTCTGACTATGGGTGACCGTCCAATGAAGGGTCATAGCTCAGCATACCTCGTCTTTGTAGAATGTCTATTCACAAAATTCAGTGCAGTCATTTTAGAAATTTATAAATTTAAATAAAAATTTGTTTGACTTACAAGAATACTTCAGCTGTATCACTTCGTGTCTGTATCTTCTACCGACAGAAGACTTTTGCAATAATTATGCGTGTATGTGAACGTTTACCTGATGCATGACTACATTGACTTACCTTGCAAATATTCTTACGCGCTAGATTTGTAAGTTTCAATAGTAAGTTGTTTGAATGCGTTTATATTTCCTCTCTCAGCGTATATACTGTTCTAGCTGTGAAATTATAACTTATACAAAATACAATTTGTCTAAATCCAAACATATCCATGTTAATATACCCATAGAGAAAGTTATTTTACCACAGCTTAAAACCACAGGAAAGTCACTATTATTATTACGTGCAAAAATCCATCCGTCATATCTTCCTACACCCCCTTCCGAAGAGAAGTCCACCCTCCCAAATGTCTCGTGTTATGGAATTTTATTTAAACGGAAAGTCAGACGTAAAAGAGGAAATCGAACTTGAAATCTTTAAGACACGTAGTTACACAAAACTACTCTCTTTTTTTTTTTTTATAAGCGTTTGAAAATGAAATTAGTATCTGGTCAAATACCTGGTCAGTTTCAAGCTCCATACTTACTTGTTCAGAGACACCCCAGTTACAAATAATCGATCTCTCTTTACTTGATTAAACTTCACTCGCTCTTAAGTATATTGTCTGCACTACAAGTCTGCGTTCCTACTAGATTATTCTAAAATATGGAATAAATCATTATAAATTAACGGCTTTATGTACTCCACCAGAAATATGTTTGCTCATTAGAATAATCAGGTAATTCCACAGTGAGAAACACGAAATTTGGCTATAAAACAACTGAATTTTGAAAAGTTAAATGTTTACAATTTTCAAGTACACGATCAACCACAGCTGCACAATATCGTCAGCTTGTAAGAAATTTCTTAGTGTTATAGAGTTCAAAATTATAAAACTTTCACAGTTCTACAATTCATCAAATCTACAAAAGAAAGGTAAAATAAAGTTTACGTTTAATATATTTGAAATCCGTGTAAAAACAAAGTTTGACCTCCACACTCTGTAAATTATATTCAGTGCTATTTTCCACAGATTCATCAATAATACTTTCCTGACACCCCTGTTTCGGTAAAATCCACCTTCCCAAAGCTTTTGCGTCATCAAATTTTCTTTAAGAAGCGACAAGAAAAGGAGGAAGAGGGTGATACAGATGCAGTGCCATTTTTTATTAAAACCCATCAGAAACATGTATTTGAATAGCTGCTATGAATATCGGTTATTAATAGACATTAGCTCAGTTTCAGGTGCAATTATCCAAAATCCTATAAACATTATACCACCTCATTACCGTTTGGTACCAAACACCCCTCTCCATTATGAAGCAGTTGTAATCGTTCACTAATTCTATAACCTCTTTAACTGACATACGAAAGTAATTTTAGTACGGCAATTACAACAAAAACTCTAATTGCCTTCACCATAATGGCTAATTTTCACTAATACGAACGCCTAATGATATAATGGAATAATAATGAATAAGTGTACAGCATCGACCACACAGTATAGAAATGATACGTCGATTCAGTTTTCTAACTGTTACAATATTTTCGTCAAAACCATTTCAAATTCTAACATTAATTCAGGTCTATTTAATAAAGTTTTCCTTTTATAACCGTATAGGTCGCAGTGAAATAGAGTGTATTTCCAATGAACATTAAACTTTTACTTCCGTATTCATATAGATTATTTATTTAATTGGTGAAAATTTTAGACTTAACAAAAATATTAAAAATCAAAATTTTACCTTTTTTTTTTAACACAACACCCATACTTTGATTTTTTACATATTTCTAATATGAGGTGTCTAAAAACACACCTGTCTTTCACCTACGACTAACATTCCCCAGGGGAACTCTTGTTTAATACCACAACAATATTGTTCTTTCCATGATCTTTTACAATACTACTAACTTATTGTGTGACTATTTTCATTGATAGTTAATGATGCTGCGTGACTACTTTGACTGAGAGTGATTTATTTTGTAACTTTAATGACCGATGGTTAAGGATACTGTGCGACTACTTTTACAGTGACTTAGTTTGTGACTCTTCTGACTATGGGTTAATGATGGTGCATGACTACTGTTACTGAAAGTGACTTATTGTGAGACTCTTCTGACTGATGGTCAATAATAGTGCGTGACTATTTTTTCTGATGATTAATTACGGTGCGTGACTACTTTGACAGGAACTTATGCGACTCTTCTGACTAATGGTTAATGATGGTGCGTGTCTACTTCGATAGTCATTTATAGTGCGATTCTTCTGACTGATTGTTAATGATAGTGCGTGACTATTTTTTTGTGATGGTTAATTACAGTGTGTGACTAATTTGACTGATAGTGACTTATTGTGTGACTATTTTGGCTGATTGTGTGCAACAATTATACTTTTAAAACTTGATTTACAAAGAAGCTTCCAATATTTTTCCAGACAACAACTTTTTGAGTTCACTGAAATATTTTTATATTATGTCACATCGTAAATAACTTAATCCACAGACGATCGTTCTGTTAGTGGTTTTCTCTTTTTATTACGTCATAAAAATATAAATATTTATAAGAGTGTATAAAGTCACTAAATCTAATTTTATCTTAACGTTTTTGCTCATTATAGTTATTACTGAGACATAATTTATTTAAAACATCTTTATTCTCTGAATAGCTAAGAGAAAAATAATCTAATCACGAAGCATGTATTGGTACATAGCTCCCTCTTTTGGCTATTACATTCACCATATTTGAATGTCCAGATGAATCCTTCCTCAACCCTTCTGCAAATGTAAAGTTCCGTTATTATTTAATTAATGATGCGTCTGTTTTAATGACGAACGACAATTTAAAGTTTTTGAGATGCCTAAACTGCGACTACTGCTAAACCACCTGAAGATATATATAAAACAAAATAATTATTGTTAAAAAATATATTGAAATTTTTTTATCTCAAAACACCTGGTACAGGTATTAAAACTTCTATTCATAAAGCAGAGAACAACGTTTCGAACTTTCTAGGTCATCTGAGGTAAACAGAGTTTGCGCCCTTTCAGCCGTGTGGTCATAATAATGTGACGGTCAATCCCACTATTCATTGGTAAAAGAGTAGCCCAAGAGTTTGCGGTGGGTGGTTATGACTAGTTGCCTTTCCTCTAGTCTTACCCTGCTAAATTTGGGACGGCTAGCGCAAATAACCTTCGTGTAGCTTCGCGCGAAATTCACAACAAACCAAACCAATTAACTCTACTGTACTGTCAGTGATGTCGAGAAACCCACTTGTTGTTTGTGAACCTGACGATGACCGAAGAAGGTCGAAACGTTGTTCGCTCTTCTATTTGAAGTGTTTTCTGGGCCCAGAACAGCCGTTTTTGCATATAAAAGTTCTACTGTACTGTGTTTTATGTACATGACAGTTTCTATAGTCACATAAAGTACGCTAGATGGCGAATAGTTTGTTTTTTGAATTTCGCGCAAAGCTACTCGAGAGCTAAAAATACACAAACAAGCAACTGACCGTTGCCAGACACACGTCTTAGAGACGAGAGTATAACGGGTACGTAATTGTAGGGTGCGCTGCAGTTGGATGTTAGGTTATTAATTAGCAGTGGTATAAAGGTGTTCCTTTATATTGGTTGGGTTTTGGTTTCAGTTGCTGTATAAGTATGGCTTCTTTGATTCTGTGTTTGTTTATGCTCCCTTACTTAATGCTAAAATCAGGGGTTCAATTCCCTTCGGTGGGCTCAGCAAATAGCCCGATGTGGCTTTGCAAAAAGAAAAACACATAAAAACGTGAAGGTTTTTTTTGTGGTCTTTAAATTTCCATTTTTTCGGGTTTTTTTCCCCCAATTTTTATTCGATATAGAATTCGTGACAATTATTGCAATGAGTTTTATAAATAATGTTAGTGTTGTGTAGTTTTCACACAGTATGGACTTTAGTTTCGAACCTGCTTTTTGAGTAAATTTGGTTTATACTGGAATGTTGTATTTTCTTACAAGTTTTTTCCAAATGTTGGTTATCTTTTCAAAGATTTCGGGAACATATAGTGTACAGCAGTACAATGTTTTGTAGTTTATTGTATCTTGGGATTTATTGTTGTTTGTTTTTTCTTGGTCTAGGTATGTGCGTATAATTTTTAAGAATTTTTTGAGGAAATTTGTTGATGTTGTTGAAGTATTATTTTATTTTGTTGATTTCATTGTTAATTTTATAGGGGGGGCATAGTTTTGTGGTTGTGTTTATTCAGTTTTTTTAATATGTTAAGTTACTGTTCTGTTTCATGTGCTGAGTCCAAGGGAATGTATAATCCAGTATGCGTGATTTTTCTGTTGATTTTAGTTTTGAATTGTACATCGGTTCTTGTGATATTGAGGTTAAGAAATGCTATTAATTTCCACCCACCGCAAACTCTTGGGCTACTCTTTTATGAAAAAATAGCGGGATTGACCTTCACATTATAAAGCACACACGACTAAAAGGGCGACCATGTTTGGTGTGACGGGGATAAGAGCCCGCGAGCCTCAGATTACGAGTCGAGTGCCTTAACCACCTGGCAATGCTGGGCAAAAAATATAGTTACAGTTAAAACTAAGCTGGTGCTGGGCCTGTTGAAGAAAGATGATGAATGAAAATAAGAAAACTCGGTTTTGGCTATTTGCCAGTTCTCGACTCTGGGATGCTCTAGATAGCTGAAAAGCAGTATATACACTAGTGATGGAGCTTCTGTGCCAGGGAGCTCTTCATATCTACCTTCTGACGACCTGTATGTGTGCTATTGTGAAGTTTTTCCCCTGAATGAAAGTTAGTGTATCCTATGAATGAAAATAAATAAAAATCAACATTATTGAACGGTTTTCACGATTTCATTTCATCCACAACATAGAGGTTGGCTCACTAATGACACCAACTGTACAGTGTACAGAGCATTGAATATTCTACATATTACATTCATCTAACGTTAATTCATTATTAACTGGTTATTCCAGTTTCACCCTGTACGTAAAATGTGTTTGTTTTTAAATTAAAAGAACACCAGTTTTATGCAAGAAAGCCAACTTAAAGAGGTAATAGCATCGTTAATACTAAAATTATCTATTTTTTTAAATATAATAATAAAATAGGTAGTCCAACATCATGAGAACTGTTTTGTTATATCAAATGATGGCAATATCATAGTTACTGCTTCGATACTTAAGTGATACGTCTATTCAAAAAATGATCATAAACGAAATCCGTTCGCGCTAATCACCCATTTTCCACTTGGGGGCGCACTTGATAACTGAAAACCGATACAGGTACCGAATATATGGCGATAAGAGGTTTTCATATCTAGCTTCCGATAACCAGTAGAAAAGAAAATCCAGATGACTGTTGTGTTGCTTTAATAGGGACGTCCGTGCTGCTCCTGCATAAACAGTATAGAAAACCCTTCGATAGAACAGCACTGATATGAACATAAAATTAAAACCCTACATGATAAAGTAATATTTAGGCGTTGTACCTCGTTAAACGCATGGATACGAGTTCGTGTATTACATTAAAACTCACACGTTTATTATTGTTTTCTGACACTTGTTAGAGCAGTGTTAACTCTGCCCCTGTCACACCAAACATGCTCGCCCTTTCAGCCGTGGGGGTATTATATTGTAACGGTCAATCCCACTATTCGTTGGTAAAAGAGTAGCCCAAAAGTTGGCGGTGGGTGGTGATGACTAGCTACCTTCCCTCTAGTCTTACACTGCTAAATTAGGGACGGCTAGCACAGATAGCCCTCATGTAGCTTTGAGCGAAAGTTACAACAAACCAAACCAATTAACTCTGCTGTACTGTGTTTTATGTACATGACAGTTTCTATAGCAGGGGTTCCCAACCGGTGGGTCGCTACCCCTTAGGGGGTCGCGAAGCCTTGTTAGAAGTAGCTGGAGATAACATTAATTTTATTTCATCAATTACATTTTCATGCTCTTACATTTTTTTGTTTCGGTGCAAAGCAAAACGTGTGCTACGTTAGTTCAATGTCATTAGGTGACATTATGGGTGTATGTACGCGTGCCTGTGTGAATGTGTATGTGTCTGCAACTGTATGTATGTGTGTACTACTGAGTAGCGAGTATGTGAGTGCACGCGCATGTACGGATGCTTGTGTGTGTGTGTGTGTGTGCTCGCTGTCGACACGCGAGTCGCATGTCCGTTGCTGATTGATGGATGACGTATCGCGCGACTGGCCACGCTCCCTTCCCTCCCAACACTTACCCCATCATTACTCTACCTGCGCCCCCACAAGTAGTCAGTGTAAGATCTACAGTTGCCAAAGCGTTCATTATTCAACATTTTTATTTTATTTTAACAAGGAGATAAGTAAGCAGCAGAGGTGAGTTGTGTCCATGACTAAACGGCGCAGATACTCAGAATGCTACCTCAACATTGGCTTCACCACTGTGCTCGCCAACGACGGCATCGAGAAACCACAGTGTGTTTTGTTGCATGCTTTCCTGAGTGCATAGTCAATGAAACCATCAAAACTCAATCATCATCTCGAGAAGAAACATCTAGAATACGCAAAGAAGGGTTTGGATTTCTTCAAACGGCATGAACGGTGTCTTAAAAGCCAAAGAATCGATAGAAGTGGGTCGTTTCAGCAGCAGAGTGCAGCCGTAGTGGAAGCTTCATATGAGATTGCATTCGACATTGCTAAACAAAAAAGCCTCACACGATTGGAGAAACACTTCTTAAACCCTGCATGATGAAAGTGGTAAATCTTATTCTTGGAGAAGCCAGTGCAAAGAAGATGCAGCAAGTATCCCTGTCAAATAATACTATACAGAGGCGCATTTCTAAAATGTCTATGGATGTGAAGGACAGGTTTTGACTGAAATCAAGGGTTCCCTTTTGTTCGCCTTTCAGCTAGACGAGTCAACAGATGTAAGTTCATGTTCTCAGTTACTTGTCTTCGTGAGATACATTAATTCAGGTGACATCAAAGACGAATTCTTATTCTGCAGTGCACTTGAAACCACAACAAAAGCTTATGATGTCATGGAAAAAGTTTCAACTTTTTTCAAGACGAAGATCTTAAATGGGAAAACGTGTGTGGGGTTTGTACGGGTGGGGCACCGGCTATGCTGAGATCAAATTCAGGATTGAATTCGAGAGTGAAGAAGCTAGCACCTCAAGCAAAGGGCATCCACTGCATGATTCACCGATATGCTCTCTCCAGTAAGACTCTCCCTGCCTCTCTGCAGGAAGTGCTTGAATCTGTAATCAAAATTATAAATTATGTGAAGACTCAAGCACTCAACACTCGCCTCTTCAAAGGAATCTGCAAAGACATGAATGCTGACCACGAAGTCATTCTCTTGTACACAGCAGTACGTTGGTTGTCGAAAGGAAACGTTATTGATCATGTCTTTAAAATGAAAGATGAAATAAAGCTATTCCTGGAGACTCAAGAAAGGAAAGATTTTGTAGCTCACTAGATGAAGCATGGAATAAAAGGGTTGCGTACCTAGCCGACATTTTTGACCAGCTGAACAAGCTCAATTTGAAGCTTCAAGGAAGTGAAACACATGTTCTCATTTTTCAAGATAGTCTTCAAACCTTTGTTTCCAAACTGCAGAACTGGCGTCAGAAAACCAATCTTGGAAACATCGCTATGTTTGAAAAACTTTCTGGAGCGACGGATGAGTCTCAGATCCAACTGGATCAGTTCCTCAAGGATGAGATTACCGAACATCTTCAGTCTCTAGAAAAGGAAGTCGAGCGTTACTTCCCTAAGCTATCACAGGAACAAGAGGCCCTGGTAAGGAACCCATTTTGTACTGAACTTGATGTATCCAGCATCCCAGATGATATCTAGAATGAATTTCTGGATCTAAGGAACGACTCTTCCGCTCGTGATCTCTTCAAGGTGAAATCCGTGACTCAGTTCTGGTGCGCCATGTATCAGTCATACTCCAAAGTCAGCATGATAGCTTTACGTGTTCTTGTTTCATTTGCTTCTACCTACCTGTGTGAGGCAGGATTTTCCACTCTTGTTAATATAAAAATAAAGAATATGAACAGATTGGATGTTGGAGATGACATGAGACTGGCTCTAACAAAAGCTCGGCCAC
This sequence comes from Carcinoscorpius rotundicauda, assembly GCA_011833715.1. Classification (NCBI taxonomy): domain Eukaryota; kingdom Metazoa; phylum Arthropoda; class Merostomata; order Xiphosura; family Limulidae; genus Carcinoscorpius; species Carcinoscorpius rotundicauda. Next base: position 5,296,438 of record CM022392.1, read on the forward strand.
GAATTTCAAAGCTTGCTGCTGAAATGCAACATCAGGCATCTCACTGGCTGTGTTGGATAGCTGTTCAAACTTATGTTAATATTATTTTAAGAAATATATGTTCTTTTTGTGAATTCAGGTTGGACCAATGTGATTTAGTTTGCTAATAAATAATTACAGAATTTCTAGATGTTTCTTTCCCTCTCCTTCACAGAAAATAAAATAAAAATTAAGCTGCTGATAGTAAGCCCTAAGTAGGGGGTCACATGAATTTCAAACTTTTAGGTGAGGGGTCGCGAGTGACAAAAGGTTGGAAACCCTTGTTCTATAGGCATATGAGGTATGCTAGGTGGTGGATATAGTTTATTTTTTTTTAATTTCGCGCAAATTTACTCGAGGGCTATCTGCGCTAGCCGTCCCTAATTTAGCAGTGTAAGACTAGAGGTAAGGCAACTAGTCATCACCATTCACCGCCAACTCTTGGGCTACTCTTTTACCAACGAATAGTGGGATTGACCATAGCATTATAACGCCCCCACGGCTGAAAGAGCGAGCAAGTTTGATGCGATGAGGATTCGAACCCGCTACCCTTAAATTACGAGTCGAACGCCTTAACCCACCTGGCCAGGTGGATAAAAAACAAACACGATTTTTAACACCTCAGCTATAAAAGTTTCCTCATTCCGCCTATCCTAAATAAGTAAGAAAAATATTCCTTGTATCGAATGCTCAAAGAAGGGAATAAACACGTCAAGAGAACGTTTTAAAATTTATTTAACGAAAAGCATCCTGAAACACAACTCTACAATTTATCGGAAATGAAAAACAGCGAATCTTCTAACGCAGCGCCCTCTATAATTTTGTTTGTCTTATTCTATATTTCGCTCAAAGAGAGCAGAGTTTTAATTTTTTTTAAAGGTAATCGAACATTTCTTCTACTTTTACGGATCTAAATTAGCTATGTTCATTTAAAAAATGAAAACCAATATATGCATATAGATACAAAACTGTGAAATATCTGATTACACATTCCATTCATAGTATAACAAAATTCAATGAAACGACCGATAAAAAAACGTAGCAGAGAAAATCTTTATAAGAGGAAAGACGGTATCATTTATATTCGAAAACGGAAACACCTTTCTTAATATCTTAAATCAGCTCTTATTTCTAGGAGATAGAAAGAAGGAAAACAATACAATTTACGCAGTACATAACGAACAGTTTATCTCGTGACTCATCCCGCCGGAAGAATCACGTGCCTGTCTCGTTGCTAAAATAATAATGACTACGCATCAAAGTTTTAGTATTTTCACCAGAAATTTTAAAGCACTAACAATAATATCTTGACACAAACGTCAGCTAGCTATAATTTTGGGAAAAGTAAGAAGTTAGTTTAGAAAGTTCTATCGATTACAAACTTACCTGAAAGCACGAGATATGTCTACCTCTTCGAGTACTTCAACGTTTGTTTCTACAGTTACTGTACAAAATAAATTTAGTAAAACAGATTGACGTCAAGTTTCGTAAAATCCTGGTACAGAAGCTTAAAAGTACTTTCGTGAAATATTAGTCCAGTTTTATAGGAAATACAGAAGTGATTAAATAAATAGGGTATAATAAAATAAAAATATATCCATTTAAAGTTTTCTGTAGGCCTCTTTTATTTTGCATTTTGGTGTAGCGAACCCTCTGCACCCCATCTCCTAGTGGTGATACTTCATTTAATTTTTATATTCCAAATATTTGGAACACTAAATAACAGAAACTTTTATTACGTTTTGTTAACTGTTAAACCTCATTTTATGTATTTAAATCATCAAAGTTTTAGCGATATTGAAAACGTTGCGTTTAAACTAAAAAGAGTTGTAAAATGCGATTTAGTAAAATGAAAATCTGCTGAATGCTTTAGTTAATTACATCCACGTGCTTCAAAACTGTATTTTAGCAAAGAGTATTGCCAATATCGTCTGCCCTGATGGAATAATAAATTTGATAATGTTTAACAGTTGAGTTTTCTTGCACTTTTTATACATATATTCCAAGAAATTATCTTCTGTCTTTGAGCGGTCATGAACTTCCTTCCTAGCCTTCGGTTATTCTTCAACTTGAGGTAGGATAGACGACGATCACAGCATTAAAAATCCGCCATTAAATTCAGAGTTTGTTTAGCAGCACTTTCTCAGGTCTTAAATTTTAATGTTTTGTTTCCTCTCGTGCATGAAGTGAATAATCAGTCACACAATTGTTTTTAGCTTCATAAAATAAAGTAGCATTATTACATTACTCTTCTAGTTCTGAGAGTTATAATAACTGCCTACACTTTAGCTACTGGGGGCGTTATATGTTACGATCAATCACACTATTCGTTGGCAAAAGAGTAGTCCAACAGTTGGCGGTGGGTGGTGATGACTAGCTGCCTTCCCTCTTGTCTTACACTGCGAAATTAGGGACGGCTAGCACAGATAGCCCTCTAGTAGCTTTGTTTGAAATTCAAAAACAAACAAACAAAACAAACGTAAAAGAATAAATTACATACTGTCCATGTGTAATCAAAATGTTTGAATCACATAAAGATTTCTAAGCACGAATGTTTGAAGAGTACTAATTTTAATCAGGAAAACTGTGTGTAATTAATTATAAAATAAAAATAAGTAAATCGACTACAGTGCCCCCAAGCGCTCAAGAATAAGTCTGGACGCTAAAAACACCAAAACCTGAACGGGTGTAACACTAACAGTTCATTTCGTTCTTTTGGCTTAACATCAAACGGAGAGAATTGTTGTAACTTTTAACATTCTATTTCTTCTCGTAGTTATTTCATATTTGATTCAAAACCTCGCTCAGCTCTTTGGAGTTGTGGATGCTGTATAAAAGAGACAGTCAGACACACTCTCTCTTTCTCTTGATTACAGGCCCGGCATGGCCAAGCGTGTTAAAGCGTGCGACTCGTAATCTGAGGGTCTCGGGTTCGCATACCCGTCGCGCCAAACATGCTCACCCTTTCAGCCGTGGGGGCGTTATAATATTACGATCAATCCCACTATTCGTTGATAAAAGAGTAACCCAAGAGTTGGCGGTGGGTGGTGATGACTAGCTGCCTTCCCTCTAGTCTTACACTGCTAAATTAGGGACGACTAGCACAGATAGCCCTCGAGTAGCTTTGTGCGAAATTCAAAAACAAACCTCTCGGGATGTGGGTAATCATATGTACCTTGAAGGGTCAGGTGCGCTTTCATCTCTTTCTCCTTCCTTTACTTATATGATTATGCAGTGTTGATTGGTATGGCTATTGTTTTAGATTGAAAGTGAGCCGAATTTCTCCGACCCTTTTCAGGGCAATGTTTGTGTACTGGTTTAACACATTTACAGATATTACCCACCCTATCAGTAGTTTGATGGCGACCTTTTCTATTTATTTATTTTACTTTATTTTATTTTTGTCTTTAAAATATGTGTCGATCGGGGAGAGATGCTAAGAACTATCTTCATCATGTATGTGGTACCTGTCTAGTTCACATAATAGTTCATTTTTCACATATTTTTTATCAGACACACTATTAGGTTTGTTTTTGTTTTTTGGATTTCACACAAAGCTAATCGAGGGCTATCTGCGCTAAACATCTCTAATTTAGCAGTGTAAGACTAGAGGGAAGGCAGCTAGTCATCACCACCCACCGCCAACTCTTGGACTATTCTTTTACCAACGTATAGTGGGATTAACCGTTACATAATAACATCCTCACGGCTGAAATGACAAGCGTGTTTGGTGTGATGGGGATTTGAACCCGCAACCCTCGGATTACGAGTCGAGTGCCTTTCCCACCTGGCTATGCCTGGCGATTCCTAACGAACCAACAGTTGGTTCCTAGGCTTAATGTGCTAAAATCCTTGTTCGAAACAGTTTTACTACGACAGAAAAACACTTAAACCTTTTTTTTTTTTTAGATTAACATTTCAATATAATTCAAAATTCTTTAAGGCAGACAAAAAATAAAAACTGATTGCTGATTGAAAGCATCTGTTAACTAGGACTATACAATACTTTGGGAACCAATTCTAACATATACTTTCTCTATAAAAACAGTTTGAAGTTTGACATCATAGTATATTCCTATTATTTGTTTCAGAATTTCATCGCAACGTTACACAAAGGGCTATTTGCATACAACCGACCATAATTTTGAAGTGATAGTATTCATTGTGGAATTTTGTCATCACTAAGGGCGTTTCGGTTGATACGAGCTCGATACATTGTATTAAGATTTGCAGTCTGGAACTCTAATCAGTAGGCCTCGCTCAACCCTGAGAATATTTGGCCTAAAAGTTTAATCTAACACGATTTTATAAAATCGTTAAACATAAACAGCTGATACTTCTTTATATATATCTTTTAAGCCTGTTTGAAAATTCAACCTGATGCAAACAAATGTTTTGAGGAATAACTAACAATGGTGATATCTCACTATTCGTTGGTAAAAAGTTTTTTTTTTGTTTTATTTTTTTAACTTCGCATAAAGCTACTCGAGGGCTTTCTGAACCAGCCGTCCCTAATTTAGCAGTGTAAGACTAGAGGGAAGGCAGCTAGTCATCACCACCCACCGCCAACTCTTGGGCTACTCTTTTATCAACGAATAGTGGGATTGACCGTCATATTATACACCCCCACGGCTGGGAGAGCGAGCATGTATTAGCGCGACGCGGGCGCGAACCCGCGACCCTCGGATTACGAGTTGCACGCCTTACGCGCTTGGCCATGCCAGGCCCTTTGTTGTCTTAGTGGCTTGTTCGTCTCTCTGAATATAACACAGAGGAAAGCAAGCTTTGTGGTCTTAGTGGTGTATAATTATTACACCAACAGTTTTATTGGCTGTTTAAATGTTGGAATGAGCCATTTTTTTGGTTATAAATTGAGGTTTTTACAAAGAGTTAGTTTACAAGTGTGTCTGCTGCCATAGTCAAGGGGTTAAAGTTAACTTCACGGAAAACACTCGTTGTTTCTTTTGTTTGTTTTGGAATTTCGCACAAAGCAACTCGAAGGCTATCTGTGCTAGCCGTCCCTAATTTAACAGTGTAAGACTAGAGGGAAGGCACCTAGTCATCACCACCCACCGCCAACTCTTGGGTTACTCTTTTACCAACGAATAGTGGGATTGACCGTCACATAATAACGCCCCCACGGCTGAAAGGGCGAGTATGTCTGGCGAGACAGGGATGTGAACCCGCGACCCTCAGATTATGAGTCGCACGCCTTAACACGCTTGGCCATACCGGGCCCCGTTGGTAAAAAGATTAGCTTAAGAGTTAGCGGTAGGTGATTATGACAAACTTGCTTCCCTCTGGCCTTACACTGCTCAACTGAGGACGGCTAGCGCAGTTAGCCCTTGAGTAGCTTTGCGTGAAATTCAAAACAAACAAACAACGGTCATTTTCTCACAAGTCGTTTTATATATTTTCTTGCTACGTTATCAGAGAAAAAATAAATAATTGTAATGATTTCGATCCAAGGAAAGAATTATTAGATCAGATAGAGTCGAGCTACGTACTTTTTCTAAACACTCGAATCATAATACAGGGTGTTCGGAAAGTCATTGTGCATTAACATATTTATTAACAGACAAAACTGCACACTGACTTTCCGAACACTCTGTACAATTCACAATAGATGCAGGACAAATATTGTCAAAATATTTCGACATTACATCCATAAAACTACGAAATTAAGCTCGTTCAGAAAGATTTTTTTTTCAAAGACATTTCCGTGAAATGTTATACGAAGTAATTCCTGCTTTGAGATTACCTAATCGATATTTAAACACACTCAGCCTTATGCTATCCAAACCCACTAAACGAAATATAACGCTTCGCACGTGTTTTTCATATAGAAAAGCCACAAACGGCTATCTGCTTAGCACACCAAGGGAATCGAAACCCTGATTTTAGCGTTGTAAATCCGGAGACGTACCGCTGTACTAGCGGGGAGTAACACTTCGGAAAATGAAAAAGTCATTCCTTGCGGCTCAGAGATGACTTGAAATATATATAATACAATCCATGACTATTCATTCCACGTCGCCAAAACTAAATACAAATAAATTATATCATTCAAATATTTAACCACATGGTTGACCCTAACAAAACCATAAAACATTGACAGCAAGAGTAGCCTTAATACTTACTTTTTAAGGTTAAACTCCTCCTAGCCCCCCAGTGGCTCAGCGGTATGTCTGCGGACTTACACGCTAAAATCCGGGTTTCGATACCCGTGGTGGGCAGAGCACAGATAGCCCATTGTGTAGCTTTGTGCTTAATTCCAAACAACAACAACAAACTCCTCCTTTCCGAAATTATTCTTTTAAATAAAATTTAACAGAATTTTTATAGTTTTTAGTATAACTTTATACAAAGATTAACGCATCAAATTTTGATCAATTTAAATTATTTTCAAGCGTCTCCAACTTGTGATACTCTTTCATAGCCAAAAATAAACATTATGTATTTGGGCAAACTTGAATGTCATATCATTCCGGAATGAGTTAAATCTCTATTTTTATAATTTTCGGGTTGAACTGAAATTCCACATAAATTTACGAAAAATTTGCAAATTTTGTGACTCCCATGGTTCAAAGTGATAAACTTAGAAGATGTACGTGTGGTGTTGACTTACCTCCTGTGCCTCTTGGCTGAGATCAAACATAATTTGTTATTATTAGTTATTTGTTTTCAAAGGAGATACGAAGGCCTTGAGCTTGGCGTCTGTGGCATAATTCTCATCAGTTTGATCAACAGTACTTTACCATTTTCAGTTATGCTGGACATATCGTACTGTAGGTTGTATCTGTTTCAAAAGCTTACTCTCCGATCTTAAATCTGTATTTCACTTTTGTTGATCTCACTAATTAATATAGAACTGCAAGTATAACTTTTCTCTGGAAACATTTCTGTGGCAGAGTTTTTTGCATATTTTTGGCAGATGAGAATAGTTTTGTATCATCACATTTCTTACAACTTTCATTTCCAATCACGGGAAGAACTAACAAAGTGAATAGTCATCATCCCAGCGCCATGTTAGAACACTACAACAGTGACCATCTTTCACACTTAAGTTCTTGGATGATCTGCGTCGTTTCTTCGGTGTCACAAAATCAAAGCGATCCTCAGAAATGTTGCTAGACATTCCATCTTCAGAATTCTCCAATGGAATAGTGCAATCAACTTTTTCCTTCTTTTCTTTCTTTATACCTTTAATTTGCTGTACTGCTGGTTCTCTCCTTCTTTTCGTCCTATTTTGAACTCTAAACCATTGTTTCGACTCTGACAGCAAGCGCATTTCCTACAAGTACTGTATGTATGCACTTACAAACCCTTTTTTGTTTTTGTATGTTAATGTTGCTTTCTCAATACAAAATCAATAAACTTACTCAATGAATATCAAAACCTGATTTGTAGCCAGTCATGAATTCGGTTTTCTCAAAGGGTGCAGCAATTGTCTGCTTTTTGTTCAATAATATTTTGGTAAAATCGTTAGCCAATAAACACACAATCCGGTATGTCTTGAAAATTACGTTCTGCAAAATCCTGGGTGTCTGACCCATCGAAGAACTGTTAAAATGTAAAACATGCAAATTGTATATATTAAAAACATATGTCTTAAAGCACGGATAGAAATTATTAAAAATTTATAAAAAATAATAATTTTACGATAGCTTATTTATTTCTTAATTTATCAAATTTAGAATGGAGTTAGTAGTTAGGTGCTTTAGGGTATTTAATTTGCAACAGTTCTGATTCAAATTTTAACATTTTATATGACAATCATGAATGATAATATGTTTCATATGTACTGCAGGAGTTTTGTTGTCGTTTTGTTTGGGTTAAAACTGTTATAATTTTCTGTTTAAATATGTCTAGATACATTTGTGATAAACAGGAATGACCATTTTTAAAAACAAGGAAAACAAACAAACATAACCTAAGGATTCAGTTAATGAGTTTGTTTGTTTGTTTTTTGGAATTTCGCACAAAGCTACTCGAGGGCTATCTGTGCTAGCCGTCCCTAATTTAGCAGTGTAAGACTAGAGGGAAGGCAGCTAGTCATCACCACCCACCGCCAACTCTTGGGCTACTCTTTTACCAACGAATAGTGGGATTGACCGTCACATTATACACCCCCACGACTGGGAGGGCGAGCATGTTTAGCGCGAACCCGCGACCCTCGGATTACGAGCGCTCGGCCATGCCAGGCCAGTTAATGAGTTATGAATCTTCATCGAGAGATTATAATACTCCAGTATCTGTGATAACGTGTCATATCATTTTAGGATAAATTGGAAAGTTGTAAAAGTGAAAATTTGCAGGTAAGTGTGAATAAAAGCCTCCTGGTGAAACAACGATAAGCCTACGAATTTACAACGCTAAAAATCAAGGGTTCAATTCCTATCGCTTGATACAACAAATAATAAGATCGCCCACAGTGAAAATGCATACCCTAAATTTAAAAACATATAGCGCCCTCTATATCTTAGTGGCAATATGGATGTTAAAATTAACGGTTATGAACTCGTAAATCTCCGCAGAATTTTATACTAATTAGTTAGTAATTGTTTATACTATAGCAATATTTTAAAGTTATAAGGTGAACATGAATTAGTATTTTCCTATTTCAATTCAAACTAATTAGAAAATTTAATATGAGTTAGCGTTTTATAAACCGGAATTAGGAAAACATACGATGTTGTTGGTATTATTAACTTTAATTATATAGTATTATTAGTTACTGTTTAAATAAATGTTTCATATTTAATTACAAAAGTAAGTATGAACGATGTTACTACAAAATACGACTGTTACTAGGTGTACAAAATGTAACGTTTACGATAAAGCAGGTGTAAAAAATACAGTTGAATTTACTCAACAGCTTTCTGTCCTTGTACAACAATAAACAATTCTATCTTGAAGTTTTTACAGCAAATCCCGAAAAAATTAAATTCCTCATATTTTCTACTGATTGGTGCATTAAAACATTTTAATAGTAAATTTGAACTTTATTTTTCATAAATAATTTTAAATACCTTGGTTAGCAATGTAGTTACTGTTTGTTTTAGTGTATATGCGTAATAATTAATATTACTTAATCATATGTTTTGATGCTTAACTGACAAATTAGAATTAGACTGAAGAAATCAAATACATGTTGAAGGTGAGGCTTTGTTCCTATTACACACCATCGCTGAGAAATAACTTTAAATACTTACTGAAGTGTATGTGTAGTAATGCTAGCAAGCAGTGGGAAGGGACACGGTGCTTTAGTGAAAGCCCAGCTGATGGCTGGCTTGAAAAGGCAGCTCTTTACATCCACGTAAGTATTTTAATATGAAGTTTTTCAAAAATATTTAGAGATAAAATAGTGATTCTAAACGTAATCATTAAAGGAAAGTAATTTTTGTGTTATCAAATAATGTAGAGAAATTTATTAGGTAAAGAATTATGAGTGCAGTTATGATATGAGGAGTGAGTACTTGTGAAAGAATTATATCATAATGAGTGAAAACATGTAGAACAAAAGCTATGAGGACAGGCATGATAGTAAAATAGGAATTGGAACTTTGTATTAATATTACATTGTGTAAAACATGCCAGTTTTTAAAAATAGGGTTCTTGAAGTAGTACATCAAATTAATAATAAAAAAGAAAATTTAGAGCTAAAGATAATATATATTATTATTTGTTATTGAATTTGATTAAGTATCATTTAAACTTGTCAGATAAAATATAAGGAGATTCAGAAGAGTTTAAGGACATGGATTTTCAATGTTTTTATTTTTTTCATACAGGTAACATTATAAGACACTGTAGCCTTATACTGCTACCAATATCAGTTCCATTAAGTGATTAATAAAATACATTTGAAAATGATACAAAAGAAATGTCAAAATTTGGATTAATCCAACCAGGAAACTTTCTTCTATTTATGGCTACTTCATCAATTTTAAATATAGGTTCAGCTTTTGCCATTTACAATGTAATAAAAAATTACAGTTTTATTTTATTTAGATACAATTATTTTGTCAGGGGCTATACAAAAGTAAAAGAAGTAGAATTTTAAGAGGCTTTTTGTCAGTGTTGGAAAAATCCTTTATTTGTAAAATAACTTAGAAAATTCAGTTCTTTTCTGATACAAGTGTTTCTCTTTTGTAATGTAAATTTAAAAGAATAATATTTGAAGAATTATTGTTGTATGTATAAATAGATATTAATATATAGATTATCTTTGTAACTATACCAGTGTTGTTTTATTTCTTTCAGTGGCCATATTGTGAAAAACGATGTTCTTACTGTAATTTTAACAAGTACATCAGGTTTGTTTTCTCTGCAGTTTCAAAACTTTTGTTGAATGTGTCATTAGCTTCAGTGTTTAAGGTGGATTAAGGTACTAATGTAATGTTTGTATAGCAACTAATGAAATATTATGAGTTTGACTTAGTCCCAGAGTAATGAAATAAACTATCTCAACAAAATAATTTTTTTACCTAAAAGTTTTAAGTTATTTTTCCAATAACTTGTTATACAAAATATTCTGTGCATTTCTTAAACTATTTTTCTGACTTTTTAAAGCTAGTGTGACAGATACTGATAACAATGAATGTACATGGTGAGATAAAATGTTGTTATAAACATGTAATAAGTACATGATTTTATCTTGCTGTAAGCTTACTACATATGTCTGTTCTTTTAATATCAACATCTTTAAAGGTAAACAGTTTTCATCTCTTGGTTAATTACTTTGTTTCAACCTTTGAATCTTTCTCACTTATTTCTATGTTTCTCCCTCTTATTTACAGTAACCAAGTGAATCATGATCGTATGTGTAAATGTTTGGTCCAGGAGGCTGCAACCCTTGTGAGACTTAGTGGTGTAAAGACTATTGAGACAATATTCTTTGGAGGAGGTAAACACTCAGAATAGTATGTTCACTAATTAGAAAGTAAACATATATCATGTACTAGGAGAAATGGTGTTGCACATATTTTCTTTTTTGTGATTAGTAAATATATTTCTTGTGGAATTTTCTAAGTTAAACAAGTACTGTTTTAAATGTAGCAGGGCAGTGGTATACTGAGCAATATTCAGTTTACACCAAATAGAATGACAATATCGGTATTACTACTGAGTGATGTTCACTATAACTGTATAGTTATTTACACCAAATACAATGACAATGTCTGTATTACCACTGAGTGATGTTCACTATAACTGTATAGTTATTTACACCAAATAGAATGACAATGTCTGTATTACCACTGAGTGATGTTCACTATAACTGTATTGTTATTTACACCAAATAGAATGACAATGTCTGTATTACCACTGAGTGATGTTCAGTATAACTGTATTGTTATTTACACCAAATAGAATGTCAATGTCTTGATTACCACTGAAAGTTTGATATGTTGCTGATGCCATCAGTTTCTATTCCTTTATTGGCAGCTATGGTAAAACTAAATCCCAATTTATATCACAAATACATGTAATGTGTTGCTTTTCATCTACTCTTCATTGGATTTCAAATTTAAACATTGAGTGATTTTTGAAAAATCTTATGGTTAAAGATATGGTGTTTGTTAAATTTAAAATGTTCATCCCCTCGGAGTGGATTCCTGTACGTGGTGAGGGGACCTCCCAGGGAAGGTTCTGTTCTGTCTGGTTACCTTCTCTGGGATCTAAACGTCCACCCACGTGTTTGCCGTGCGTGGCGACCCGTGAAGGGGAGGAGAGGATCCTGGTGGTTGAGGGGTCCAACCCTAACACACCACTTTGGCCTCGAATTCCTGTAGACGGGCGGCCCTTGGGTGGCCCCCCTTGGGTCAATCGGCTGGTCCACCTGGGCTAGAGCCAACCAAGTACCAGTGTTGGAAGTTCTCAACGGGTGTTGTGGACATTGTGCCTGATGCTGGTGTTTGGGTATAGTGCTCACGAAACCCTGGCGTTGCTGCATTGTCCTTGCATGACTTTGTAGTGCGTCCCCTTGTAGGGCTCCATGGTGGGTGGGGTCAGTGAGTACCGAAACTTTTCACTTTCCTATGGATCCTTCAAAAAATTTAATTAAAATTGTAAAAAAACAGTCAATGGGTAAGCGACCATGTCTCGAATACTCAGAACAGCAATCTCCAACATCAGTAACACACGTACCTCATTTTCTGATATTGCATTCTCTTTCAGAAAAATCTTTAGGGCAAATGTTTCCTTTTTTTATTCAAAAGGGGCTAGAGGGACTTGCTGGCTCTCCAAAGTCAGTAAAGAAGCTTCGATCTGGTGACATACTGGTTGAAACATCCACATCCCAACACAGTGAACTCCTCTTGAAATCAAAGGCAATTGGCGATATACCTATTGAGGTTACACCCCATGCTACTTTGAATACTTCACGAGGAGTTATTGTTGAAAGGGATTTGAAGAATGTTCCTGAATCGGAGATTCTCGCCGGTCTTTCCACTCAAGGAGTTTCTGCAGTGAGGCGCATCTCCACTCGCAAAGATGGAGTTACACTGCCAACAAATACCCTTGTTTTAACATTCACTTCACCACGAGCACCCGCCACCATCAAAGCAGGTTATCTCATTTGCAGGGTTCGGCCATACATTCCAAACCCTCTTCGATGTTTTCAATGTCAGAGATTCGGCCACTCAAAGACATCTTGTCGTGGTTCCCTGACATGTGCTCGTTGTGGAGGCAAGGACCACGATGCCTATGATTGTGACATAAACCCACATTGCGTCAACTGCAATGGTTCTCACCCCTCTTACTTTCATTCTTGTCCAAAATGGTTGGAGGAAAAAGAGGTGCAGCGTTTGAAAACGACACATAACATTAGTTATCCTGAGGCTCGGAAATTGATGTCCACAATCCCATCTCGGACATATGCTGCTGCACTCCATTCCACAACTACAGTGGAAGTGCAGACAGATCTCTCTGTGCCTCCAAAAGAATCGTTTTCAAAACAAATGAAAAGCCTTTTGCCCTCCGTGGTTAAAACAGTAGATGAATCGACTTCCACACCCATCTCTGTTCCTCCCATAACTTCCAACAAACCTCAAGATCCATGTCCTTCAGTTTCAAATACAGGCATTTCTTCTGATACATCATTTTCTCCCACCACAATAAACAAAACAATTACTCGTCCGCGTCCTCAGTCGCTTGATTCCTCTTCCAATAACAAAAACCTGCCCACTCGACCCAGAGCAGGATCCATGGAGGTTGATAGACCTCCTCCGAAGAAAGACAGTAAAGACAAAAGACGAGGTCGTAAACCGAAGGGTTCTCCAACCACTTCACCTGCCCATCCTTAAAAATGGCCACCTTGATACAATGGAACTGTCGAGGTTTACGTTCTAATCTGGATGATATCAAAACGCTGATTGCTTCCTACCATCCTGTTTGTCTTTCTCTACAAGAAACATTTCTCAAATCTGCTGATACAGTCTCCATTTGGCAGTTTTCTCTGTACAGAAATGACAAGTTGTGTGATGGTCGAGTACATGGAGGGGTGGCACTTTTGGTTGATCAACATGTGCCCACCCTGTCTTTGTCACTCAATACACCCTTGGAGGCTGTAGCCATCCGTATTTCCTTGGGTCGTACCATCACTGTTTGTTCTCTGTACCTGTCCCCTGGAGAGACATATGATCAATCAGACCTGGATGCTCTCGTTGAGCAGTTACCATCTCCATTTCTAATCCTGGGGGATTTTAATGGACACCATCCCCTCTGGGGAAGTGCTGTTATTGATGGGAGGGGTCGATCTGTAGAGCAGATGCTCTCTGATCACGATCTTTCTCTTTTCAATACTGGTTCTTCCACTTACTTTCATGCACCAAGTCAGTCATTCGCTGCCATTGATCTCTCAGTTTGCTCCCCTTCATTATTTTCCCATTTTTCATGGAGGGTTGACAGTAATCCACTTGGCAGTGATCATTTTCCGATCATTTTGAGAGAGACTGGCCGTGGTCGATGCCACCCTACCCGCGTGCCCCGGTGGAAGCTGGATCAGGCAGACTGGTCCACTTTCACTGCTCTCGCAGAACTTGATCCTGTCATCGTAAATCAGCCATCAATAGACAACTGTGTTGCAGCAGTAACTGATTGTATTATACATGCAGCTGCTCAGTGTATTCCTAAAACCTCGTCACGTTTCCCATGATATCCTCGTCCATGGTGGAATTCTGCTTGCAACTTAGCACGGAAGGCTCAAAAACGGGCCTGGGACACCTTTCGCAGATATCCCACACTTTCAAATCGGGTTGCTTTCCAGCGGGCCCAAGCACATGCTAGGTGGGTAAGACGTCAAAGCCAAAAGGAATCTTGGATTAAGTTCACAACCAGCATATCTTCTACCACCAGTTCCAAGATCATATGGGACAAGATTCGAAAGGTTAATGGGCACTACACTTCTGTTCCCCTCTCGATCTTACTCTCTGATGGTCAGGAGGTGACTGATGTCCGAAACATCGCTAACACTCTAGGTGAAAGCTTTTGCCGGGTATCTAGCACTTCTGCTTGTTCCTCCACCTTCCTGGCCATCAAGACTCGGGCAGAGCGATCACCTCTTTCCTTTCAAACTGACTGTTTCTTTGACTATAATAGTCCCTTTACCTTGGTGGAACTAAAAATGTCCCTTCATCGGTCTGCCAGTACATCTGTTGGACCTGATGATATTCATTATGACATGCTACACCATCTCTCTCCTGATTCTCTTGATGTCCTACTGACTATATTCAACCGGATTTGGCAGGAGAATGTTTTTCCTGATGCCTGGCGCCAGGCTATTATTTTACCTTTCTCTAAGCCAGGGAAAGATCCAAAGACTCCTTCAAACTATCGTCCAATTGCTCTGACGAGCTGTCTCTGTAAGACCTTAGAAAGGATGGTTAATGCTCATCTCGTTTGGTTCCTTGAATCAAACAACCTCCTCTCACCCACCCAGTGTGGGTTCCGTCGACAGCACTCCACCATAGACCACCTAATTCGTCTTGAAACATCTATCAGAGAGGCCTTTCTCAATTGCCAACACCTTGTATCGATATTCTTTGACATAGAGAAGGCTTACGACACAACATGGAGGTATGGTGTTTTGCGAGACCTCCATACATATGGGTTACGTGGCCATCTACCCATGTTTATTAAAAAATTTTTAATGGACAGGAGATTCCAAGTTCGTGTAGGTTCGGCACTTTCACGTTCTTTTGTACAGGAACTTGGAGTCCCTCAAGGCTGTATATTGAGTGTCACACTTTTCAGTATAAAGATAAATGCCATCACTGAACAACTCCCTCTCACCGTTATGAATGGGCTATATGTTGACGACTTTCACATCTCATGTCAGTCATCAAACATGAGATATATTGAGCGGCAACTACAAACTGCCCTCAATCGTGTACAGAAGTGGACTCTTGCGAATGGCTTTAATTTCTCTCTTTCCAAAACTGTATGCATGCACTTTTGCCGCCGACGAGGTATTCACCCTGATCCTGAACTTCATATCGGTGAAGTTTTGCTGCCAGTGGTCCCAGAGACAAAGTTCTTGGGGCTTATCTTTGATCGTAAATTGACCTTTATACCACACTTAAAGCAGCTTCGGGTCAAATGCACCAGAACACTGAACATCCTTCATGTCCTCTCTTCTACCAGTTGGGGGGCAGATCGCCGTTCAATGTTAAAGATATATCGTGCTCTTATTAGATCGAAACTTGACTATGGATCAATGGTCTATGGCTCTGCCAGACCCTTGGCCTTAAAGATACTGGACCCCATTCATCACCAAGGTCTTCGACTCTGCACCGGAGCTTTCCGTACCTCTCCAGTTCAAAGCATATACATTGAATCTCATGAACCTCCTCTACACCTTCGTCGTTTGCAATTGTCTTTACAATATACTTCGAAACTTCATTCCTTACCAAAGCATCCCACCTGGGAATGTGTTTTCCTTCCTCGGTGGGCAGTACTTTTTCAGAACAGACGATCTGTCATTGCTCCGTTTGGCCTTCGCATCCGGGCGCAATTGAATGAATTGGGTCTGTCTTTGGATACCATTGCAGATTCCACATATCGATGCATCCCACCATGGCTTATTACAGCCCCCAAGTGTGACCTTTCTTTCAATCACCTAAAAAAGGCGGATACTCCAGACTGGAAGTACCGTCTTTTATTCAATGAATATCTTTCAAACAATCATTCAGTTCCCATTTATACAGATGGTTCCAAATCAGGAAATTCAGTGGGCTCTGCTATGGTTTGCTGTGGGTCAGTAGTTGCACACAGAATCCCCTCTACAGCTTCTGTGTTCACTGCTGAACTGTATGCAATATCTCTTGCCCTTGATCATATTGCAGCTAAGAAGCACTCCAACTGCACTATTTATACTGACTCGCTTAGTTCTATTCTTGCCTTGGAATCACTTCACATTAGCTCACATCCTATTCTAGCAGATATTCGAAACCGACTGGCCCATTTCTCATTAGCAGCTACTACAATTCAGTTTTTCTGGATACCAGGCCATGTTGGTATTCATGGGAACGAGCTTGCAGACATGGCAGCTAAATATGTATGCCTCAGCTCCATCACCCCTATGCCTATTCCGTACATGGACTATGGTGTGGTCTTGAAAGCTCGGCTCCGTGCCAGTTGGCAGTCCACTTGGAGTGAACAACGCGACAATAAACTTTTTCAAATTAAACCCAAAATTGGAGTTTGGCCATCTAGCTTCCGTAAAGTTCGGAGGGAAGAAGTTGTTCTCACTAGGCTACGCATTGGTCACAGTTTTTTAACTCATCATTTTCTTTTATCTGGAACTGATGCACCAATGTGTAGTTTGTGTAACACTCAAATCACTATCAGCCATGTTTTACTTTCATGCCATCGTTACAATCCTCAACGACGGCAATACTTTAAACATATTTTTTCCCAGCATCAATCTGTAACATTGGACAGAGTTATTGGTGATGGTGACTATGTCCACCTTAATAACGTTTTTAATTTTTTAATGGCCATTAATCTTTTTAATCTTTTTTAAGTGTGGTATATTTATTCATTACACCTTTTTAATTGTGGCTCCTTTTTAAAGTTTTATTCTCTCTCATTCAATGCGACATTAAACAATAGCCAGAACATTAAATAACTCGACACCAGGACTGGAAAGGCCAACTTCAGGTGACTAACGCTTCTGTTTGAACTGTCTGTTTGAACTACTCGTTAGTCTTCCTGGCGAGTTACTGTTATACTTTCGCTGCATATCATTTCGTGCTTTTACAACCTTTTTGTACTGGCCATATTGACTCATAACCCGGAACCAGGACGGAAAGACCAACTTCAGGTGGCTGACAGTGGTTTATATACTACCTGTTAGTCTTCCTGGCGGGTTATGATCATTCCCATTCTGCTACAGGTTGGCCTTTACAATTTTGTTGACTGGGTGTCGTCATTGGTTTTTGCACCATTTCCTGTTTTAATTGCCATTTTGTTTTTATCTTCAATTACCTTTACACATTTTACTCCATTTACTTGACTTTTATCTTTTTACTGGACATTTGGCTACTCTTTATTATGATTTTGCTGAGTGTCTTTTTAAACTTTTATTCCATTACATTTTGATAATAGCTACTATGACACATAACCCAGAACCAGGACTGGAAAGGCCAACTTCAGGTGACTGACGGTGGTTCTTGAACTTGTTTGTTAGTCTTCCTGGCGGGTTATGATCATTATTATTATGCTAGAGTAAATAGTTTATAACTTTGAAGACTGGGTGTCACCATTGGTTTTTACACCATTTTCTGTTTTAATTGCTGTTTTGTTTTTACCTTCATTTTCCTTTACAAATTTTACTCCATTTACGTGACTTTTCTCTTTTTACTGAACATTTGGTTACTCATTGTTGCGTTTTTGCTGTGTGTTTTTTAATACTTCTATTCTTTTACATTTTGATACTAGTTGCTATGACACATAACCCAGAACCAGGACTGGAAAGACCAACTTCAGGTGACTGACGGTGGATCTTGTACCTGCCTGTTAGTCTTCCTGGCGGGTTATGATTATACCTTTTTGATAGAATACCTACCTTACAACTTTTTACACTTTGCCTTCTATCTTAACCTTGTAGACTAGGTGTCAACACTGGTTTTATACTTTTTTTGTTTTACCTTCATTTTCATTTATGTCTTTTACTACATTTTTACTGGTTGTTTGGCGCAGATAGCCTCGTTGCTTTGTGCCAAAAAACACTAAATCAATCAATCAATCAATCAAAATGTTCATTTACTTGTTATTTTCTCTCTCAAAATTATTTGAATTTTTAATTAGAGTCAGTATACACCAGAGACAGGAAAAATATGTAACTGTTTATTGTTAGTTGGCATGTCGGAGAAATTGTTTGAAGTTACACAGAAATAAGATGTTAAAAAAGAAATCTAATAGAAACCATTCTGTGTCTTGCAAGGTGTTTATTAATTATACTGTTACACCTATAATAACATTACTTAAGATACATATTTGGTATTAATATGTCTCTTATGTATCTGTGAATTTCTAAGCTACACTGGAATGTGTGAGAAAAATTTATTTCCTTTTGATACTCGAATGAACCAAGAATATGCTTTAGATCCTGCAATGAACCATGAACATTCTATATTATGAACAAACTTGAACAAAGAAATAATGGTGAGGTATAAAAACTTGTCAAGTTAACAGTAACTCATTGTAGTATCTTTACACACAAACACATCAGGCTACTGATGGTAACAGTCATCATCAGTCACACTCACGAGTTGTTCCGATGATCAGACATTATCATGTCATTTGATAACTTACATTGTTGATTACCATGGAGTAGGCAACATAGATAACATTTACCTGTACTTCATCTGTAGATGACATAAGTAAGACTTGTACTTAACATTAGATTTCAAACATAGCAATACAGACTTACTATGTAACACCTTGGGTAACAGAAATAACGCAAATTTCAACTTTATTATTAGCAGGAACAACAATGTCTACAACATCCATACTGATAAGAAAAACATCAGACAAAGGTAGCTCTTTATTTTTGTAAGAGAAATGATCGTATCTTTGTCTATGCAAGTTTAAAGATTTTAATAACAGGTGTACTTAGATTTTCCCTTATTTCAGTTACTGTGATAATTAGCACAAATGTATACTTTTAGTAGTAACAACTTGAACAGAATTTCATGAAGTCATGAAACTCGTAATTGTCCTCAACAGTTTTTCTTCCACACAACCATTTATTTTAGGAACTCCAAGCCTTGCTCAGCCTCGCACAATAGAAAGTGTTATAAGTTGTGTGAGAGAGTTGGTAGCCGTACCTCATAACACTGAAGTTACCTTAGAATGCAATCCCACAACATTGGAAGCACAAAGGCTGAGGTATGTTATTTATTGTTTGTAAGTGAATTCTTATGGTTAATTTAGATTGTTCTTAGTATGAACTATTTCTCTATAGTGTTTTGTGTGTATTTGTTTATATTCTAGTGTGTCTAAAATACGACCCTCACATGCTCGTGTGTTTCACAGACTATTTAAATACAAATATATTTATTTTGTATTTCTCAGGGAGTTTAAGCTAGCTGGAATAAACAGGGTTTCTATTGGAGTTCAGGTAAGTGTTATACAATAATTGTTTCATGAATGATAGGAACAGGTATTTTCAGTATAGTGAATTTCAATTTTTTCTTGGCATATAAACTTAATTAAATGCATTTATTTTTCAACATGTACTAAAGACAACTGTTTATAGTGTTTGTGAAATAATAGAATATATTATTTAAGATGTTTGAAGTCAGTAAATAAATTAATTTTTAATTGTGGGTTGTAGTCCTAACATTCAAAACTATTGATTTCCTTTTATTCAGTTTATCAGCAGTTTATTGTATGTATATTTTGAACAGTTTCATATATGTCCTTTAATATTTATTATGAACAATTAACTGAAATATTTTGTGAGATCATTTACTCTGAAACATAAAGGACCCAAGCAGTAATTAATGTGATTAATTTTCATTTTATATTGTGTTTTTTTTGGGTAACACGTACATTGTTAGAGGTCCTCTAACTAAGGCATGGACTCATAAATATTAGATGCATAAATTATGTAGAAAGTGTGTTAAGTAGCTGATGGAATCTACCAGGTTCCACCTATAATTCTGGAATGAAGTTGATCCTAAAGTGTGTTAAGTAGCTGATGGAATCTACCAGGTTCCACCTTTAATTCTGGAATGAAGTTGATCCTAAAGTGTGTCAAGTAGCTGATGGAATCTACCAGGTTCCACCTTTAATTCTGGAATGAAGTTGATCCTAAAGTGTGTTACGTAGCTGATGGAATCTACCAGGTTCCACCTTCAATTCTGGAATGAAGTTGATCCTAAAGTGTGTTAAGTAGCTGATGGAATCTACCAGGTTCCACCTTTAATTCTGGAATGAAATTGATCCTAAAGTGTGTTAAGTAGCTGATGGAATCTACCAGGTTCCACCTTTAATTCTGGAATGAAGTTGATCCTAAAGTGTGTTAAGTAGCTGATGGAATCTACCACGTTCCACCTTTAATTCTGGATTGAAGTTGATCCTAAAGTGTGTTAAGTAGCTGATGGAATCTACCAGGTTCCACCTTTAATTCTGGAATGAAGTTGATCCTAAAGTGTGTTAAGTAGCTGATGGAATCTACCAGGTTCCACCTTTAATTCTGGAATGAAGTTGATCCTAAGTGTGTTAAGTAGCTGATGGAATCTACCAGGTTCCACCTTTAATTCTGGAATGAAGTTGATCTTAAAGTGTGTTAAGTAGCTGATGGAATCTACCAGGTTCCACCTTTAATTCTGGAATGAAGTTGATCCTAAAGTGTGTTAAGTAGCTGATGGAATCTACCAGGTTCCACCTTTAATTCTGGAATGAAGTTGATCTTAAAGTGTGTTAAGTAGCTGATGGAATCTACCAGGTTCCACCTTTAATTCTGGAATGAAGTTGATCTTAAAGTGTGTTTAGTAGCTGATGGAATCTACCAGGTTCCACCTTTAATTCTGGAATGAAGTTGATACTAAAGTGTGTTAAGTAGCTGATGGAATCTACCAGGTTCCACCTTTAATTCTGGAATGAAGTTGATCCTAAAGTGTGTTAAGTAGCTGATGGAATCTTCCAGGTTCCACCTTCAATTCTGGAATGAAGTTGATCCTAAAGTGTGTTAAGTAGCTGATGGAATCTTTCAGGTTCCACCTTTAATTCTGGAATGAAGTTGATCCTAAAGTGTGTTAAGTAGCTGATGGAATCTACCAGGTTCCACCTTCAATTCTGGAATGAAGTTGATCCTAAAGTGTGTTAAGTAGCTGATGGAATCTACCAGGTTCCACCTTTAATTCTGGAATGAAGTTGATCCTAAAGTGTGTTAAGTAGCTGATGGAATATACCAGGTTCCACCTTTAATTCTGGAATGAAGTTGATCCTAAAGTGTGTTAAGTAGCTGATGGAATCTACCAGGTTCCACCTTCAATTCTGGAATGAAGTTGATCCTAAAGTGTGTTAAGTAGCTGATGGAATCTACCAGGTTCCACCTTCAATTCTGGAATGAAGTTGATCTTAAAGTGTGTTAAGTAGCTGATGGAATCTACCAGGTTCCACCTTTAATTCTTGAATGAAGTTGATCCTAAAGTGTGTTAAGTAGCTGATGGAATCTACCAGGTTCCACCTTTAATTCTGGAATGAAGTTGATCTTAAAGTGTGTTAAGTAGCTGATGGAATCTTCCAGGTTCCACCTTTAATTCTGGAATGAAGTTGATCCTAAAGTGTGTTAAGTAGCTGATGGAATCTACCAGGTTCCACCTTTAATTCTGGAATGAAGTTGATCCTAAAGTGTGTTAAGTAGCTGATGGAATCTACCAGGTTCCACCTTTAATTCTGGAATGAAGTTGATCTTAAAGTGTGTTAAGTAGCTGATGGAATCTACCAGGTTCCACCTTTAATTCTGGAATGAAGTTGATCCTAAAGTGTGTTAAGTAGCTGATGGAATCTACCAGGTTCCACCTTTAATTCTGGAATGAAGTTGATCATAAAGTGTGTTAAGTAGCTGATGGAATCTACCAGGTTCCACCTTTAATTCTGGAATGAAGTTGATCCTTGCAATATGAGAGATGCTTGTTAAACATTTATTATCTGAAGTTAAGTTTTTGTTGCATATTTCTACCTACTTACAGGCTTTGAATGATAGAGATTTACTGCTGTTAGGTAGAAACCATTCAGTCAAAGAAGCTTTAAGAGTTATTGATGAAGCAAAAAATATTTATAGTGGAAGTACGTCGATTGATGTCATCTTTGGACGTCCTTACCAAACTCAGTGTGCATGGCAAGATGAACTTAAAAAGGTTGGTGTTTGTTTTTGTGCTGTTAAAAAAAGTGTTATTAAATAATGTTTTCTGTTAATGTAGGGAGTAAACTATTAATTTCTGTGCAAATGAAATCAGCCAGCTGAAACTTTATTGTATTTTTCTATTTTAGAATAATCTTTTTTTAGTAATTTTAAAGAAGCATTGATGTTTTTACTGAATTTAAAATGTCGATAAACTGCATCTATCTGGAGTGTAAGGAAAGATGACTTTCAGTTGTCGTGCTGACTTATCACTGCTTGAGCAAGATAAAACATAATCCAATTTTATATGTTAAACCTACAAAAATGACATCAGATGTGATAAAATTCAGCTCAGTCGTAAAGTATTTTTTATTATATTTGAAACTTTTATAACTACACGCAATGTGTAATTAATGAGAACAGTGGATGGCACTATACTGCGACTGATACTTAAAGAGTATTTTGTTCAGTAAGGTTGGCTTGAACACTGAGTGACAGTACTGACACTGACCTGAACACTGAGTGACATTACATAGACACTGACTCCAACACTGGGTGACATTACACTGACACTGACTCCAACACTGGGTGATGTTATGCTGACATTGACCCAAACACTGGGTGACAGAATACTGTTACTGATCTAAACAATGGATGACATTATACTGATACTGACCTAAACACTGGATGGCATTACACTGACCTGAACACTAAATGACAGAATACTGACACTGATCTGAGCATTGGGTAACGCCATAGTGATGCTAACCCGAACGCTACATGACACATTATTGACAGTGACCCAAACACTGGGTGACATTATGCCGGCAGTCATGCTTGTAGAATATTTTTGTAAACGTCGATAATTTCTGTCCTTGAATTATTGTTAGAGTTTGTTTGTTAAAGATTCTTTTTTGTCTATTTTAGTTATTGGATATTTGTGATGACCATGTTTCGCTCTACCAGCTGACTTTAGAAAGAGGAACATCCTTGTTTAAACTTGTCAATTGTGGAAAATTAGTAAGTTGTGGTTTTAAAAAGAGTTGTGTTTTTAATACTGAAGATTTAAATTTATCATCAGAAAACATAAACCAAATATAAAAGTAAGATAAATATAAGTATTACTCAGAAATTGTTTAAAAGTAACTTCTCAACAGAATGAACTACTTACGTAGTTTACAACTAAAACATAACTTGTTTAAAAGTAACTTTTCAACAGAATGAACTACTTACGTAGTTTACAACTAAAACATAACTTGTTTAAAAGTAACTTCTCAACAGAATGAACTACTTACGTAGTTTACAACTGAAACATAACTTGTTTAAAAGTAACTTCTCAACAGAATGAACTACTTACGTAGTTTACAACTAAAACATAACTTGTTTAAAAGTAACTTCTCAACAGAATGAACTACTTACGTAGTTTACAACTAAAACATAACTTGTTTAAAAGTAACTTCTCAACAGAATGAACTACTTTTATAACTAAAATGTAATTTGCCAACAAATACAGTTCATTTAACATACTGATGTCAAGAGTGTGGAGTGTAATAAAACATAATTATTTGATTGTATTAATTCATCAGTTGGTTCCCTCACAATTAGCAGTCTTTTTAGATATAATCTCTTGACGTCGGGCCAACATAGGAATTGCACATGAACATTTTGATATACTGCAAATGTCATCATTTAGTATTTTTTTAATTTTGTATAAACTTCAGTGAGACTTGATTACTGTTTTTGATGTGAAACAAAAAATATAAATCCAGATGGGTGACAAATTTAACCAAAAAATTGTTTTTGGTTTTGTTTATTAGTTCTAGTAGTTACAAGGTCCAGATGGTGGTTTTGTCATGGTTTTGTTTATTAGTTCTAGTAGTTACAAGGTCAAGATGGTGGTTTTGTCATGGTTTTGTTTATTAGTTCTAGTAGTTACAAGGTCAAGATGGTGGTTTTGTCATGGTTTTGTTTATTAGTTCTAGTAGTTACAAGGTCAAGATGGTGGTTTTGTCATGGTATTGTTTATTAGTTCTAGTAGTTACAAGGTCAAGATGGTGGTTTTGTCATGGTATTGTTTATTAGTTCTAGTAGTTTCAAGGTCAAGATGGTGGTTTTGTCATGGTTTTGTTTATTAGTTCTAGTAGTTACAAGGTCAAGATGGTGGTTTTGTCATGGTATTGTTCATTAGTTCCAGTAGTTACAAGGTCAAGATGGTGGTTTTGTCATGGTTTTGTTTATTAGTTCCAGTAGTTACAAGGTCAAGATGGTGGTTTTGTCATGGTTTTGTTTATTAGTTCTAGTAGTTACAAGGTCAAGATGATGGTTTTGTCATATTTGATGACAGGATAGCTTCTTTTGGATAGTACTAAGGTCATGTTTGATGAAGAAGTAGCTTCTTTTGGATAGGACTGAGGTCATGTGTGATGAAGATATGGCTTCTGTTTTATAAGACTAAGGTCATGTTTGATAAAGCGATAACTTCTTTTGGATTCGACTAAAGTCATGTTTGATGAAGAGATATCTTCTACTGAATAGGACTAAGGTCATGCTTGATGAAGAGATATCTTCTACTGAATAGGACTAAGGTCATGCTTGATGAAGAGATATCTTCTACTGAATAGGACTAAGGTCATGCTTGATGAAGAGATATCTTCTACTGAATAGGACTAAGGTCATGCTTGATGAAGAGATATCTTCTACTGAATAGGACTAAGGTCATGCTTGATGAAGAGATATCTTCTACTGAATAGGACTAAGGTCATGCTTGATGAAGAGATATCTTCTACTGAATAGGACTAAGGTCATGCTTGATGAAGAGATATCTTCTACTGAATAGGACTAAGTCATGCTTGATGAAGAGATATCTTCTACTGAATAGGACTAAGGTCATGCTTGATGAAGAGATATCTTCTACTGAATAGGAACTAAGGTCATGCTTGATGAAGAGATATCTTCTACTGAATAGGACTAAGGTCATGCTTGATGAAGAGATATCTTCTACTGAATAGGACTAAGGTCATGCTTGATGAAGAGATATCTTCTACTGAATAGGACTAAGGTCATGCTTGATGAAGAGATATCTTCTACTGAATAGGACTAAGGTCATGCTTGATGAAGAGATATCTTCTACTGAATAGGACTAAGGTCATGCTTGATGAAGAGATATCTTCTACTGAATAGGACTAAGGTCATGCTTGATGAAGAGATATCTTCTACTGAATAGGACTAAGGTCATGCTTGATGAAGAGATATCTTCTACTGAATAGGACTAAGGTCATGCTTGATGAAGAGATATCTTCTACTGAATAGGACTAAGGTCATGCTTGATGAAGAGATATCTTCTACTGAATAGGACTAAGGTCATGCTTGATGAAGAGATATCTTCTACTGAATAGGACTAAGGTCATGCTTGATGAAGAGATATCTTCTACTGAATAGGACTAAGGTCATGCTTGATGAAGAGATATCTTCTACTGAATAGGACTAAGGTCATGCTTGATGAAGAGATATCTTCTACTGAATAGGACTAAGGTCATGTCATGCTTGATGAAGAGATATCTTCTACTGAATAGGACTAAGGTCATGCTTGATGAAGAGATATCTTCTACTGAATAGGACTAAGGTCATGCTTGATGAAGAGATATCTTCTACTGAATAGGACTAAGGTCATGCTTGATGAAGAGATATCTTCTACTGAATAGGACTAAGGTCATGCTTGATGAAGAGATATCTTCTACTGAATAGGACTAAGGTCATGCTTGATGAAGAGATATCTTCTACTGAATAGGACTAAGGTCATGCTTGATGAAGAGATATCTTCTACTGAATAGGACTAAGGTCATGCTTGATGAAGAGATATCTTCTACTGAATAGGACTAAGGTCATGCTTGATGAAGAGATATCTTCTACTGAATAGGACTAAGGTCATGCTTGATGAAGAGATATCTTCTACTGAATAGGACTAAGGTCATGCTTGATGAAGAGATATCTTCTACTGAATAGGACTAAGTCATGCTTGATGAAGAGATATCTTCTACTGAATAGGACTAAGGTCATGCTTGATGAAGAGATATCTTCTACTGAATAGGACTAAGGTCATGCTTGATGAAGAGATATCTTCTACTGAATAGGACTAAGGTCATGCTTGATGAAGAGATATCTTCTACTGAATAGGACTAAGGTCATGCTTGATGAAGAGATATCTTCTACTGAATAGGACTAAGGTCCATGCTTGATGAAGAGATATCTTCTACTGAATAGGACTAAGGTCATGCTTGATGAAGAGATATCTTCTACTGAATAGGACTAAGGTCATGGCTTGATGAAGAGATATCTTCTACTGAATAGGACTAAGGTCATGCTTGATGAAGAGATATCTTCTACTGAATAGGACTAAGGTCATGCTTGATGAAGAGATATCTTCTACTGAATAGGACTAAGGTCATGCTTGATGAAGAGATATCTTCTACTGAATAGGACTAAGGTCATGCTTGATGAAGAGATATCTTCTACTGAATAGGACTAAGGTCATGCTTGATGAAGAGATATCTTCTACTGAATAGGACTAAGGTCATGCTTGATGAAGAGATATCTTCTACTGAATAGGACTAAGGTCATGCTTGATGAAGAGATATCTTCTACTGAATAGGACTAAGGTCATGCTTGATGAAGAGATATCTTCTACTGAATAGGACTAAGTCATGCTTGATGAAGAGATATCTTCTACTGAATAGAACTAAGGTCATGCTTGATGAAGAGATATCTTCTACTGAATAGGACTAAGGTCATGCTTGATGAGAGATATCTTCTACTGAATAGGACTAAGGTCATGCTTGATGAAGAGATATCTTCTACTGAATAGGACTAAGGTCATGCTTGATGAAGAGATATCTTCTACTGAATAGGACTAAGGTCATGCTTGATGAAGAGATATCTTCTACTGAATAGGACTAAGGTCATGCTTGATGAAGAGATATCTTCTACTGAATAGGACTAAGGTCATGCTTGATGAAGAGATATCTTCTACTGATAGGACTAAGGTCATGCTTGATGAAGAGATATCTTCTACTGAATAGGACTAAGGTCATGCTTGATGAAGAGATATCTTCTACTGAATAGGACTAAGGTCATGCTTGATGAAGAGATATCTTCTACTGAATAGGACTAAGGTCATGCTTGATGAAGAGATATCTTCTACTGAATAGGACTAAGGTCATGCTTGATGAAGAGATATCTTCTACTGAATAGGACTAAGGTCATTGATGAAGAGATATCTTCTACTGAATAGGACTAAGGTCATGCTTGATGAAGAGATATCTTCTACTGAATAGGACTAAGGTCATGCTTGATGAAGAGATATCTTCTACTGAATAGGACTAAGGTCATGCTTGATGAAGAGATATCTTCTACTGAATAGGACTAAGGTCATGCTTGATGAAGAGATATCTTCTACTGAATAGGACTAGGTCATGCTTGATGAAGAGATATCTTCTACTGAATAGGACTAAGGTCATGCTTGATGAAGAGATATCTTCTACTGAATAGGACTAAGGTCATGCTTGATGAAGAGATATCTCTACTGAATAGGACTAGGTCATGCTTGATGAAGAGAATCTTCTACTGATAGGACTAAGGTCATGCTTGATGAAGAGATATCTTCTACTGAATAGGACTAAGGTCATGCTTGCATGAAGAGATTATCTTCTACTGAATAGGACTAAGGTCATGCTTGATGAAGAGATATCTTCTACTGAATAGGACTAGGTCATGCTGATGAAGAGATATCTTCTACTGAATAGACTAAGGTCATGCTTGATGAAGAGATATCTTCTACTGAATAGACTAAGGTCATGCTGATGAAGAGATATCTTCTACTGAATAGGACTAAGGTCATGCTTGATGAAGAGATATCTTCTACTGAATAGGACTAAGGTCATGCTTGATGAAGAGATATCTTCTACTGAATAGGACTAAGGTCATGCTTGATGAAGAGATATCTTCTACTGAATAGGACTAAGGTCATGCTTGATGAAGAGATATCTTCTACTGAATAGGACTAAGGTCATGTTTGATGAAGAGATATCTTTTATCATTTGTTCATCTTCCAGCTGTGTTGCATTTGAGGTTGTAATCGAGAAATTCCATTGCTTTGTGTTTGAGAGGTACAGTTCTTATTATATGGGTATGTGTTATAAACAGTCCTTTAAAAATAAAAATGTATTGAAATGAAATTAATGGACCTACTGGCCAGATGTATACATATATAGATCATTAATATATATTAATTTGGAAAAGTATTTTATTAAAGTTATATCTGCAAGTGAATTACATAAAACTACAAGGCTCGTTTTGTATTTATGTTAACTATGTCTCAGCCACCTTGACGTAATCCTTGCTATAAAATAATAAAAGTAAAAATGAGCTTATGTTTGATTAGTTGTGTACCTTCAAGATTTATTTTACAGATTACTTGTTTATGTGTTGTTTATATTACTACAATATAATGAGTGAACGATTCAGTGAAGCATATTTTGATTTATTAGAGCATGCCTACTGATGCAGAAGTGACAGAGTTTTATGAAGTAGCAGTATCGGTAAGAATAGTTTTGTGAAGTAGCAGTATCGGTAAGAATAGTTTTGTGAAGTAGCAGTATCAGTAAGAATAGTTTTGTGAAGTAGCAGTATCGGTAAGAATAGTTTTGTGAAGTAGCAGTATCGGTAAGAATAGTTTTGTGTAAGATTTAAACATTTATAGTAATAATGAAATTATTATTTACTGTATGTCAATTTTTTTTTTCTGCAAAACATTACATAATTGATTTTTGTTTGTATTTATTGGTAATGGCTATTTTACTTTACTGTAGATGTTAACTGATGTGGGCTTCCATAGGTATGAGGTGTCCAATTTTGCAAGAAACGTAAGTTTTGAACATTAATACTTTTGAAGTAATACAACTTCATATTTTTTATTTACTATTTGTGTAAATAATTCCATAAGATTTAACTAGTAGAATTACTATGTTAATCTGATCTTTAACCCTAAACAGTATATCTTATGGGTGTTAGGAACTCACAGGTCTTCAGCCCGGCATTACGTCCTGTTTTCTTACTTTAATTATTACTTTTAATTATTGGATATGTACCAAGAAACAATACAATATTTTTAAGAGATAATCAGAATTTTCCTGTAACCGTTTTTGAAATAGACATGTTGAGATGTGTCGGTTCAACTTTTTTAGTAAGCATTTATCAAATGGAAAAATATAGTGACACTTTATGTATTGTAAATATCCAATTTGACGGACAATAAGAACAAATACCTTTTAGTATAGGAATAAAGTATGATTGGTAAACTAGGAATGTAAGTTCTTAGGTTAACTCATGAAACTTAAAGAATAATTTAAACGTTAAACCATGTTGATGTTTAAAATTTTGTGATCCACATTATGTAGCTGTTTAATAGTATTCATGTTTTGTATTAAATGGACTATATTTCATGTTATCTAAGTATTTAGCATACTTTACTCCGCACATCTCGGTAATTAATGGTATTTAATGTACCCAATGTTTTATTGTGTTAAGTACGTAAATGATTAATATTCTGTTTTTGTATCATCTGTGTGTTTAGTGTTTCATATTATCTAGCGTTTTGTGTTTTACATCACTCAGATGTATAATATTTCACATTTTTAAATTCTAGGGAGCAGAAAGTATTCACAACAACAGTTACTGGAATGGAACACAGTATATTGGTATTGGTCCAGGTATGCAGTAAAACTCATTTACAATAAACAGATGTGGGTAGTATGTAAAGTTGAGTTACTTTGTGATAACAGAAAAAGTATGTGTGACCAACAATATTGTATGAAAAGTTTGAATCTGAAATATAACAATAGAGACTCAGTTTTTTTTCTGTTTTTGTGGCATGATTATGTTTGTTATTTTGTGTAAGTGTGAATAATTTCTTGAGTGTTAACAGGAGGTATTAAACTTGATTGAGGTTCATAATGTAATACAATATTTAGACTTTCATGGAGGTTGAATGTCTTTGGAAAGCTCAGAAACTTTGTGAAGGTTACGTGTTCACAACATTGTTCAAAACTTCACAGATATTAAGTTACTTTAACAACCTTTACAATTTTGTGAAGTTTAATTGTATTTGCCATTTGTTTAGAGTTTTCACATTACCCCAAAGTAGTAACTATCTTTGCTGGTGATAAATGCCGTTTGATTAGAGCTGTTATTTAAAAGTTTAACCATGTGAAAGAGACTTTAGTGTCTCTGCAAATAAGATTCTAAATTGATTTTGTAAATGTCTTTATAAAACCAACTTTTCTTTTTAAACGGACCAATCTTCAGTGGTTTATACATTCTTCAGGGAAGTAGGAAACAGTGTTCATACTTCAGTTGGTTTAAGTAACAAATTATAGTCAGTTTTGTAAAATGCATTTTACATAATAAATTGTAAAGTTTCTTGTGGACATACTTGTACTGTTGAAAATATAATTTGTTTTCTGTAGCAAAAAAGTGAGATGGTAAAATGAGTTTTAGTTCTTTTGACTTGTAGAAGACAATGTACACAGTTGTGTGTTTTAATGATATTTTGGTCACTTCAGTAACTAGGGGTGTAAAATTCCTTGCCCATGTTCAAATACAGGGTGGTCGCTAGAAAAGCGGAAAATTTGTCAAACAGCTATTTATTTTTACAAAGAATAACTTTTACAAAGTCTTTTAAAGGCATATGTTATATTACACTCATAGATGCTCAAAATGCATTTTATGATATTAAAATCATGCATTTTATTCATGATGTAAAGAAATCAAAATAGAAATGAGTAAGCACGCATTTTATTCATGATCTTATCTGACCCTCAAATTTTCTGCTTTTCTAGCGACCACCCTGTATAATAAACATTCAATAGCACAAAACTCTGTCTTATGTGAATTAATCATTTTTACATTTGAAATGTGTTAATTTATTTTGGAAGAAATAGTTAAAGAAACCAGCTTTGTGGGCTTCTATAAAATGTGAAAAGTATTTGTAGAATTATTATGAGTTTGCACATATATCTGGAAGAGAGTGTCTGAACCAGTAAGATATTATTTAACATTTTAATACATAAAAAAGATGTAATAATTAGGTAGTTGTCGTTCATATAACGACTACCTAATTAATATATCTTTTTGTTGAAAATACATTTTCATTTAGTCCATTAACCATTTGGTTGAAAGTTATTTATAAAACTGTTGTATGGTTAGTACATTACACACTGCTTTTTATGTTATATTTAAAAAAATCTGTTTGCTTTGAATCTAAATAAAAGTTTTTAATTTGATAAATTTAAACTACACTCACTAATACTTATCTTTGTTACAAAATGAAAATAATATTCTTTGCTACTGACGTTAATAAAATGGAATGCTTTATGTGCCTAAGTGGTAAAATTTTTTTTTTAACTTACACATATTTATTATGACAAAACTCAATTCTAAAATTTATTTATTTTAAACTATTCTTAGTTAATATTTTGTTGAACTAAGTGAAGTATTCTACACTTAAGTGTCATGGGTACTTCTTGCAGGAGTAATACAATAAAACTCATATAAATAAACATATAAATCTTTAAAAATATTCATTTGTTTTAATCTTGTACAGAAATCCTGTGTCCAAATGTTTCATTCAAATAAAATATATTAAGTAAATATATTTCCATAAAGTAGAAAGTATGGTTGTGGCTACTTTGAGCATAGTTTGGTATAAATGTTCTATATTTGTCATAACTGGTATACTGTAACTGTTTGATATTACAGTTTTGTTTATGCTGTAACTGTTGGACACACGCTTTTGTTTTGGCTGTAACTGTTTGATATTACAGTTTTATTTTTGCCAGTACCAGACACATGTAGAATGTGTTTTTTAACTCTGACTTTAGAGAGAGATTTTTTTTCATCTGTATAATTAACGGAAAGTTATAAATTACCAAATATATTTCTTTATAATTTTGAGTATCAGAAGTAATGAAAGTAAGAGTTTATTGAGTGTGTGCATGAATGTTTAATTGAAAGTATGATATGAAGAGATGTAGTGTGCCATGCAGCCTAAACAACCTGCTGGACATAGTCGTAATAGTTTACCAGTTTTTCACTTTATTTAGCTAGGACTGTGGTAATCCAAACTATCACGTATTTTCAGTGTATGTGCTTTACTAATCACTTATTTCATATACCAGACTTCAAACTAATTAATAAAGAAATACACAAGTCATAAAATTTAAAATCTTTGTTAAATATTCTATTTTTTTCTTCACACAAAAAATTGAATTTTTTAACATAGAAAAACATACTTCATAAATAGTTTTAAATATGGTACACTGGTAGATCTTTACAACCAACAGGTACAGATTTGGTCTAAATGTGATCTATATGTGCATAGTTATTCAACAAAAACATTCAATTTGACTAAAATCTTTGCTTATGTCAATGTAAAAGTCACATGAGCTATCAGTTTAACATTTTTCCTACAGTTTCACCAAAGAGTAAATGTGCACCAGTTTTAGCTTTTTATCATCTGAATTAAATACAGTTGACATAATGTAGGGAAACTGCAGGATGAAATGACTTGCAGATAAACAAGTATTATTTAGGTCGAACAAACTAAATAAGCAGTTTCCAACTTAAGTTTTCAAAAGAATCATACTGGTTAGATAGTTATTATTGATTATTAATTACCAACTTTTTGAACACAAATTTTGCTAACCTTTATGTAATTTTACCTAATTTCAGAGCATTTACTATCACATGATATTAACATGATAACAACTTGCATAATTAATGATGTTTGGTACAATTGTACCAAGTGCTTACAGATGATAAAAAGAACTGTTAATCCAAATTCCATGGTTTCACCATAAAGAAAGTTTTTAACAGTGTCTTAGAGATGAAGAAAATATCATATATTTCAAAGAATCAAAAGGATCTGTCCTGAATGGTAACATTGCAATCCTAAAGCTAATATTGGTTACTACTGAGTGTCGTTTGTTTACTTGCTGTAGTTTGTTGATAAGTATTGACAATAAAGTCATGATAGGTAATCATAAACACTTTGAGTGTAAAATATCCACAAGAACTGGCCTTACTTTCTGTGTATAACCATTCAACAACATTAGAAGGTGTGACCAAACAGAAAAAAGGATTGAGAGTGTGACTTAAAGAAGTGAAGTCAAAATTTGTAGTCAAATTAGTAGCTTCTCCTGTAGCACTAATAAGGACTTTATAGCAAATATTCACTCTTTAGTTGGTTAGATTACATATCTTATTTTATCCATCGACATAGCTCAACAACATATGTGATCTAGTTAACTAAGGAATGAATGCTATATGTGTAGCTACCAATTTGTCTCTCAGTCTTGATTTCATTCTTTTAATCACATGGAACATTTTTTGCCTGCATCTTTTTATTCAGCATAAAGTGTTTTCAATTGGATGTGACAGTAATGACAGTGGAAGTGCACACTCTGAATGAAGGTTAGTTTTAGCTTAAAGTATTAAGTGCAGGGGGTGAAATCCTTGTTGAGTTTATTAAAAAGGAAAGTATTGTTTCAACAACATATTTTGTGACCTTTCTTTGTGAGCCAAGGTACCTTCTACCAACAGGAGCTCATGGACGTTTTGTGCCACAGCTGACGGCATCTCACAGTCGAGAAGCACGGATTCAGACTTTAGAACCAGATGTGTGGATGAAAGAAGTGGAAAATTATGGACATGGAACGAGAAAAATTGTAGTTCAGTCCCATTTAGACATGTGAGTGGAGAGGTATTATTCAAGTTCACAAAAAAAGCATTTTGTTTCTATTCTGAGGTTCTTAGTTTACAAAGAACAGGTAAACTGTTCATATAAAATGCATGTAAATATGAATGTAAATATCAACAAAACTGTTGATAATGGAGATTTAGTGCAAAAAATTTGTATGTGAAACAAATTTCATTGTCAGTAATTGAAAAAATTATATTTAATTCCCACCATAAGACCATGTTAATTTCATGTTTCTCAACTTTAAAGGTTTTTCTAAAAGCACTTTTTCTTTAAATTATTAAATTATCTTTTTTTTTTAATTTCAGTTGAATTAAACGTACTCTTTAGTTCGTTTGAACTGAATTAAATCGTTCTCTTTAGTTCGTTTGAACTGAATTAAACGTACTCTTTAGTTCGTTTGAACTGAATTAAACATTCTTTTACATTAATTTGACTGCATTTAGTGTTCTCTTTAGTTTAATTTAAACTGCATTAATTGTTTTTAGTTAATTTGAAGATTTATTTTAATGGAGGCTTTAACTGCCTTGTTGTAAATTTGACATAACAGTTGTAAACAATTAAACTACTCCCATGATTTCTGGTTAATAGGATGGATGTCTGTGGTCAGTGAAAGATTGGTGGAATATCTGTGATCAGTGATAAGATGAAGATATTTCATTTTAATGAATTGTACATTTGAAAAGGAGGTTGTCATAATACTGGAGAGATTAAAAACAGTTCAGTTTATTATGATGTTAGTTCTCTAGTGGCTACTTGCAAGTCTGTGTGCATGTAACACTAAAAATATTATATTTCTGATACCTGTAGTGGAGAAAGCTCAGAAAGCCCATTGTGTAACTTTGTGCTTAACAACACACCAACCATTACTGAACTTTTTCTTTAATTGTGTTTAGATGATGGAATTGTATATTATTGAATAAACTCAGGTTTATTTTTAATTGTAAAAATAGTCTTTGAAATGCAACAAAGTATATATGTGCCAATCTTTTTTTTCACAAAGGTAATTGTCTATTCCTCTTGAAACTATATGAATAAAGTGCCATTTGTTTTGTTCTTCAAAATACAGTATAATTTATTATGACACTTTTCTGATTTTTATTAGTCCCCAGTATTTATTGCATAATTATTTCAGCTGTAATTAAATGTAAGTAGATTAGACATTTAATATGCATGTTTAGACAAGACATTTGTTTTTTTAATATAATACGTTTTACCTGCACATACACGATTTCCATTTTTCTATTTTTGTGTGTGGTAAGTCTTTTCTAAAAGTGACTTAGAGTTATTAAAAGTAATTTAACTGAAGTTTCAAGTGTACTTCTTCAGGTTAGAAGAATATTTACTGACTGGACTAAGAAGTACAAGAGGGATAAATAATGAGGTAAGTAATGTTGGGGGTAGGTCACTGTCTGACCAATGAAGAGCCAGGCAATTAGTAATGAGGTAAGTAATGTCGGGGGTAGGTCACTGTCTGACCAATGAAGAGCCAGGCAATTAGTAATGAGGTAAGTAATGTTGGGGGTAGGTCACTGTCTGACCAATGAAGAGCCAGGCAATTAGTAATGAGGTAAGTAATGTTGGGGGTAGGTCACTATCTGACCAATGAAGAGCCAGGCAATAAGTAATGAGGTCATCTGAGGTTAATGTTTTCAACAGCTGAAATAGAGTTTTGTATCGCTAGTAATTAATGAAAGTAACAACACAGTATCAAGTTTTGTACACTGAATACTGAAGTTAAAATAAGTTTGCGGAACCAGTTTCAGTATCAAGGCCAGACACCAGTTCAACAGTTGACAATAACATTGAAAAAAACTTTTTTCAACAGAGGGAAGCAAACTTGGAAATTTATTTTTTTAAAAACCAGTAATACTTAAAGAGTACATATTTATTTGCACAGTGTTAATAAAAGCTAAAATAAAAGACTTATTGTATTCTGGGTTTAATTATAAGTACAAAGCTTGAAAACATTGAGGATATGTTGAATAAATATTAACTTGAAAGACTTTCAGTTTGTGTATTTATGCTATTGAAGAGACAATATTTTCTTGTAATAACATGAGAAAAAATGTAATTAGTAATTTGTATAGAGATACTTACTAAGAATGTCGAGCACACTGAGAGTTTCTATTACATGAAAATTAAAATTATTACATAAATACCAAACTTTATGCAGTAATAATTGAATATATATTAAACCATTTATTTAAATATCACTGTCCAGCAATGGTGTATATTTTCTGGTGGAGCCACTCTCACAGATGTGCTAAGTCACTCAGTGCCACTAAAGGAACACGTGAGAAACAAGCTGTTACAGTTTGATGGAAGGTGCGTATGTTTAGTTTAGGTTTCTGACAATTCATTATGAATTCTGTTTGCTGCCAGAAGTAATAAACATTTTTTCTATCATACGTTTCATGAAAAGTTCTTTAATATTACAATTTACTCTCCAGTATTATCAACACTGTGACAGTGAAAGCTAGGAGGATAAATAATGATTTCCCATTTTCTTTATTGATGTACTTATTTATCTTTACCTGATAATGATATAAATTACTGTTCAGTCCATTACTAAATTTATAACCTTAATAAAGTGTTTACATCACTCTGTTCAAAACAATGATGCCGTTTCAATTAAGTTTACCTCACTCTGTTCAAACAATGATGCCGTTTCAATTAAGTTTACATCACTCTGTTCAAAACAATGATGCCGTTTCAATTTAGTTACATCACTCTGTTCAAAACAACGATGCCGTTTCAATTAAGTTTACATCACTCTGTTCAAAACAACGATGCCGTTTCAATTAAGTTTACATCACTCTGTTCAAAACAACGATGCCGTTTCAGTTAAGTTTACATCACTCTGTTCAAAACAACGATGCCGTTTCAGTTAAGTTTACATCACTCTGTTCAAAACAACGATGCCGTTTCAATTAAGTTTACATCACTCTGTTCAAAACAATGATGCCGTTTCAATTAAGTTTACATCACTCTGTTCAAAACAACGGTACCGTTTCAGTTAAGTTTACATCACTCTGTTCAAAACAATGATGCCGTTTCAGTTAAGTTTACATCACTCTGTTCAAAACAATGATGCCGTTTCAATTAAGTTTACATCACTCTGTTCAAAACAATGATGCCGTTTCAATTAAGTTTACATCACTCTGTTCAAAACAACGATGCCGTTTCAATTAAGTTTACATCACTCTGTTCAAAACAACGATGCCGTTTCAATTAAGTTTACATCACTCTGTTCAAAACAACGATGCCGTTTCAATTAAGTTTACATCACTCTGTTCAAAACAACGATGCCGTTTCAATTAAGTTTACATCACTCTATTCAAAACAACGGTGCCGTTTCAGTTAAGTTTACATCACTCTGTTCAAAACAACGATGCCGTTTCAGTTAAGTTTACATCACTCTGTTCAAAACAACGATGCCGTTTCAATTAAGTTTACATCACTCTGTTCAAAACAACGATGCCGTTTCAATTAAGTTTACATCACTCTGTTCAAAACAACGATGCCGTTTCAATTAAGTTTACATCACTCTGTTCAAAACAACGATGCCGTTTCAATTAAGTTTACATCACTCTGTTCAAAACAACGGTGCCGTTTCAGTTAAGTTTACATCACTCTGTTCAAAACAACGATGCCGTTTCAGTTAAGTTTACATCACTCTGTTCAAAACAACGATGCCGTTTCAATTAAGTTTACATCACTCTGTTCAAAACAACGATGCCGTTTCAATTAAGTTTACATCACTCTGTTCAAAACAACGATGCCGTTTCAATTAAGTTTACATCACTCTGTTCAAAACAATGATGCCGTTTCAATTAAGTTTACATCACTCTGTTCAAAACAACAGTACCATTTCAATTAAGTTTACATCACTCTGTTCAAAACAATGATGTCGTTTCAATTAAGTTTACATCACTCTGTTCAAAACAACGATGCCGTTTCAGTTAAGTTTACATCACTCTGTTCAAAACAATGATGCCGTTTCAATTAAGTTTACATCACTCTGTTCAAAACAATGATGCCGTTTTAATTAAGTTTACATCACTCTGTTCAAAACAATGATGCCGTTTCAATTAATTTGCATCACTCTGTTCAAAACAACAGTGCCATTTCTAGTAGCATTGCCATTTCAAACTATAAATGTTTTTTTTTAATTTTATTCAAATTCATATGAAAAGTAAAATTGTTATTTTGAATCATAGAAGTTCTGCCTGTTGGTTTATTTTTGACAGTTTTGGCACGTGATGCCTGATTTGTTGCTTTTGTTAGTGTTTGTATTTCTGAAGTTGTTACAAATTTAGTGTTTTAAGAGAATTACATAAACTTCACTTCAAAAGTAAATCTTGGTATGTAACAGTTTTTGTCTTTTTTTTATATTTCTGAATTAAGTCTGATCAAAACATGTTTCTGTTTTTGCTTCCTATTTTATGTTGTAACATGAGTATAGAAACTTGATACACTAGACATGGTTTTAGTTCAGATTGATAAGTGTCCTTGTTTAACTGGTATAGCTCTTTGTCTCTCTGTAGAAACTTGATACACTAGACATGGTTTTAGTTCAGATTGATAAGTGTCCTTGTTTAACTGGTATAGTTCTTTGTCTCTCTGTAGAAACTTGATACACTAGACATGGTTTTAGTTCAGATTGATCAGTGTCCTTGTTTAACTGGTATAGTTCTTTGTCTCTCTGTAGAAAGTTGATACACTAGACATGGTTTTAGTTCAGATTGATAAGTGTCCGTGTTTAACTGGTATAGTTCTTTGTCTCTCTGTAGAAACTTGATACACTAGACATGGTTTTAGTTCAGATTGATAAGTGTCCGTGTTTAACTGGTATAGTTCTTTGTCTCTCTGTAGAAACTTGATACACTAGACATGGTTTTAGTTCAGATTGATCAGTGTCCTTGTTTAACTGGTATAGTTCTTTGTCTCTCTGTAGAAACTTGATACACTAGACATGGTTTTAGTTCAGATTGATCAGTGTCATTGTTTAACTGGTATAGTTCTTTGTCTCTCTGTAGAAACTTGATACACTTTAAATGTTAGACATATCATTGGCTCAATTTCATTGTTACCATTCTTTAAAACAGTATAGCGCTTCTCTGATGGAAGTGTTAAACATTTCAATATATTGTATTTAAAACACACTAAATCGTTACATGATTAAATAATTTAGAATCATACTGTAACCTAAGTGGCATGTCTTGCAGAGATGTAACACTTTGTTGACTACCTAATGATTTCATATCCTGAGATCACACTCTTCAATGCATTCATGTAGCAGGCATCTAATGCATTGTGTATTTAGATTAAATAGAGTTTTTATTGTAGTTCTCCCTGATGCTGAAAGGTGGCTGGTGAACTAAAATATATCAAAAGTTCCATCCAAATCATTAAATCCTTTGTTGGTACTAAAGGTAGCTTGACCCTCTCTTATTCTTGTTAATAAACTGTGCTACCAAGTCATTTGTGATGACGAGAGACCCACCTGAAGTAAAAATATATTCTAAAGTCGGCTGGTACAGGTATCGGAACTTTTATTAAAATAAAGTACAGAACAATATTTCAACCTTTTTAGGTCATCTTTGAGTTTGCAGCTGACCATTGATGGGTATGTGTCTAAGGAACAAGAGGGTAAATGGGTACAAGATTGTATGAAGCATTGCAATTTGATGTTTGGTACAAAATTATTCAGGAAATGTAACCTTTACTAATTGGTCTTGGGTATCAGAAAGATATCAGTTTGGTCTACTCTACTGAGCTGCCAGATACTGAAAAAGATCTTTGAATTCCTTCTGCTCTTACTGGTATAACCAATGAAAATCCCTGAATCTGTTCAGTAGTTGAATTGCACCACGTTTACAAAATGTGAAACTTTATTTATGTTCAGTTTATTGTATTTTTAAAAGTAAAGTTTTTGTTCGTGTTGTTTTTGTGGTTGTTTTAAATTAATTTTATCAACAGATTTGAGCTGGTTTGATATTACTAACTATTTTCTTTTCCTGAACTCCACTAATTTTATTCTGTCCCATTATAAACTGACCATGGAATTATGGAAATTGTTTCAAAAATGTATTTGTTTTCTTTCTATAATAATCAGTTGTATGGTTAGTAATGTTTACAGTTCTGTGTGTATTGAAGTTCTTTATTTGTTATTAAAGTAATGTAATGAAAGAAACACATTGTAAGGTTTTTCTTATTTCTCTACAGGAATCTTAGAACGTCTGCTGCAGGAATGATGGTAGCCGATAGTCTCACCCTAGACCTACTTCCTAGTCTCCAACAGCATTTTAGTAAATAATAGTCTCTTATTAGTACCTCCAGGTTGACTCGTAGCAAATAGTCACAGCCATGATCTTGTGATCTCTGTCTGTTCAAGAACAATTCTAACGAGATAATCTTAAGATCACAGTTTGACGTATCACATGTTACAGCTAACTGTAATTGACTGTAACATTAGTTTTTGAAGTTTTCTAGAGCATTGTATAACAGATAATATTCTTTAAGTAATAACTTCAAATGTCTTAGTTTTATAATTTTATAAAGTATATTTCTGAATCAGACTTTTTTATTTAGATTTTTAACATTTCTTTTGAATTGTAATTAGTGTTATAAAAGTGTGCCATATAGTATCTGATAAACATATGTATTTTGTAATAAATATACCGTGGATTTTTCAGAACTAACTCTTTACAACAAATAGTTTTATTACTAAATGTTCCCCTGAAAGTTGTCAAGAGGTTATTTCTTTGTAATTTATAAACATAAGAAATCTGTCTTTTTCACAAACTGTTTCATTCTAAAATTAAATGATAACTTGATTATGTAATAGCTACTGATGTAATAATACACCATCAATAGGTCATCCGTCCTGCAGTGACACACCCTCAACAGAACAAGCATCCTGCATTGATGTATTATTAACAGGTCATCTAATAAAGTGATACATCGCTAACAGAACATCCACCCTACATTTCCAACAGGTCATTCATCTAGCAATGGTACACCATCAATAAGTCATCTATCTTGCAGTGATAAATTTTCAACACAACATAATTTTGAAACATAACTACCTCAAAAATCTTTTATTAAAATAATGGATATGCTCAGTGGTATTTAAATATATGTGGTTTTGAAAATAATCAAAAAATATGCTACCTAAGAGTATAGGTCATGAATAACTGGTCAGAAGCAGAGTAACTTAATGAAACTGGTTCTGTGTATCACGTATAACTCAAGTTATTGTTGAAATGGTGCTCAGTGTCTTTGTAATTATTCCTGTATTTTTAGAGAGAAATAGTTTTGAAATTATGAAATTTCTGGAAGGTATTTTTGATTATCAGAAAGGGAAAACATTGATTAATGAAATATTACAAAATTGAAAGGTTAGAGAATGAGCTTTTCGGCAATGGAGATTCAAGCCGCTGGTTACAAATTGAGTGGCCTTACCGTCAGACCATTTTGCAACTACATGCATGAATATGTATTTATATCAAAAACTTTTAATCAAAATAATTAAGCAGTGAAGATGAGAACTATACATTATCAGAGTTGTGAATGTAGTTAATTTAATAAACCATTGTTATTTGGAATTACTACCTTCATCATCTTGTTGGTAGAACCCAGAAAGAAGTAAATGTTACTGGCCAAAATGGTAGCTTTACCTGTAGTGTTTGATGTATGGTGATATCCATGATGGTTCTGGCTGTTTCTGTATTGAACAGTATCTCCATATCTTGAATATGTATTACCAAACACCATTCAGGGCTGGGTTGACAACCACACTGATCCTAGACTGTCTGAGTGATTCTTCTCAAACAAGACAATAAGGGACTCTGTTAGCTTTACAGAATTTAAATGATAGCAGCTACAGCCCACAGTGGGTTATGACTGTGTGTTTAGTCTATCCCAATGCCTTCAGTATATGGGCAGTTTGCATGGCTATTCTCCTGCTGCCCACAAACAAATCAGATGTTTTGTCTTCCCCTCTGAGATGAAATCTGGGCACAAACATAATTCTTACCAGCAAAGACATCATAGTAAGGTTACCATGCCTCTGCCTTTTGCTGAAAACCACACTGTTTGAGTTACGTCATTAGAGTTTGCCAGCTGTTAATTTGATTATGGCAAAGCTAAAACTTGAAGAAACATACTTGTTCAAAAGAATAACTTGTATTAGGACTTACCACCACAACTACTGATGTTAACTTTATCTTTTCCTGTAGATTTAAATTTGCTACTTTGAACCACATTGCCACAAATAATGTGTCTGTTAGGTAGCAACTATCTATAACTTCCAAATGGTGTCTCATGGTATTACACTTTCATAAACTTGTCAACTATAATGTGTTATCAGTCTGGAATGGCTATTGAAGTGTATATTGTCGCATGCAATCAGCAGAAATTATTAGTTGTAAGCACCAAACTACTTTGAGTTTAATGTTCTGCTCAAATTACTTGTGCAATTCGAGCATGATTACATTTCAGTTCCATTCTATAACTTCATCAAGTTTTCGATGGTATCAAGGTTCAGACCTTCTAGCTCAGAATCTGCTTGAAATAGTTCAAGTCATCCTGGATTGAACTGTGGAAAATTGGAAGAGAGATATCGTGATGACGAGAAACACACTTGAAATAAAAAAAAATATTCTTAAGACAGTTGGTATGGGTGTTAAAATTTTAATTAAAATAAAGTTCAGAACAACGTTTCGACCTTTTTAGTTCGTCTTCATTTTAACAATTGTTTTTCACTGGCTTTGCAGTTCATGGTATTCTCCTCATATTGATGTACCTAACACCTACCTCAGTCAGCAGTTAATTTTGTTTTGATTCCCAATTCCCCATCAAATTCTGTATGTTTATCCA
Source organism: Carcinoscorpius rotundicauda (assembly GCA_011833715.1). Lineage (NCBI taxonomy): Eukaryota > Metazoa > Arthropoda > Merostomata > Xiphosura > Limulidae > Carcinoscorpius > Carcinoscorpius rotundicauda. Next base: position 5,339,511 of record CM022392.1, read on the forward strand.
ATTATTTCATAGTATAGTCTTCCTCATCCAATACACTCTGTGCACAGCCCTTCCAATTGCTACTCACTGAACTGTTCAACCTATTTTCACTATATCTAATTATGGCTGTTCCCTTCTGTCTCTCTCCTTTTATTTTCTGACTGTAAGTCAACCACAGTCGCTAGTTCTGCATACCGTACTTCATACTCCATCTTCATGCCTGACAAGGAAATCCACTTTCTCACGTTAGGTGGTGTTTCATGTACCTCATTGTATTTGTCATTCGTCTACGGCTGTGTATTAGTGTAAATAGAAGGGCTCAGAAGAGGTTGGATGGGTTTACAGTTTCCAATGGTTGCTAGTGTCTTGAAGTTTTTATGGCTTTTCTCGTTACTGCAAAGTCTTTCCACTTTCCTCACATTTTTTATCCATTTTTTCTAGATATGTCAGCTGTCTAAGCATCTGCTACTTCTGGATTGGGACATTAATTTTGTACTCCATTCCATCACCTACCTTTATTTGAGCCACTCATCTCGTGTTCTTTATTTTACCTATTTTGTAAGGTGTCTTTCCTTCTCATCTTGACTTGTGAGTGGCGTCAGTCAGAAATATTCGCTATTGACGTCACTTGCACGCTGTACCATCTTTTCCTTTATCTTAATAGTTCTCTCCTTCCTCAGACCTCATGAGGTTAACTCTTCCTTTTCGCCCGTTTCCCTTCTTTCTATTTCTAATCTCCACCATCTTCTTGATCGAAATAGACTTTTATGCCTGGTGTGTGCCCTTTATTATATTGCCCAAATGGCTTCCTTCCGGGCTTACCATCTGTTTCTTCCCTGGAAACCCTCTTCCTCTAAGAATATTTATTCTTTTATCTTTACCATTTGAGTTCGTCGTTTACTCCTTCGGCTTATTCCTATTTGCCTCCTTCATGTATGTTGTTCCATGTTACCTTCCATCACATCTACTACTTCACCTTGCCAATACTTCTCGTCTTCCTCAGCCTTTGGAGGAGATTCTGCAGCTGAGGATAGTCAATCTTCTGATGTTCATCTTGCATTATCTCCACATTGCAATTTCTTCTTGTGGTATTGCTTAGCTTCTGTGACTACATTTTACACGTTCGTGTGACTGTGATGTAATTTTTTATTAATGCTTCTTTTCTTTCAGTGGCTCTTGCTTTGAAGTTTTTATCTTGAATCCTACTCTGTCAAGATTGGTGCCTGACCATGTATTATTTCTTGTACACCAATCTGCACTGTATCCTATGTTGATTTGCAAACTCACATTTGAGTTTCATTAGATCATTGAAGTGTCGGTAACCTCGTGATATATGCTTTATAAATAGACCCATCCCTGCCATGCTTTGATTAAGAACTTTTTATGGTCTGCTTTTAAAAAATCGGGTTTCACGGTCGCCCTTGTACTGTATTTAGTGTAGCAGTCCCTCTGGACTCTCCAACACTCTTTTTTATTGTATCTTCCAGTGAAATATTACAATCCTTACTTCTTATCAGTTCTAACCTGCTAGGGTGGTTCATCATTGAGGCATCCTGGTGAATGGGTGTCACATGGATGGCTATAACCATTTAATTTAGAGTAGGATCGTAGTGTTCTGCTAGTGCAGGTAGTATAACATCTTATGGATTTAATTATACATATAACAGAATGTGATGTCTGAATGTATTTCACTCTTTAGGAGTGCCACCCTCCTACTCTCACGTAGATATCAGTGATGCTAAGTGAACCAATCAACATAAGTTCTCATACAGGTTTGGAGTTGTTCATCTTCCTCCCTCCATTCTTTCCTCTGTTTAATGGAACATGGAGGGTATACTTGAGTTGTTTTTCCGGACATTCCCTCGTTGTTTCTTGCAATGGCGATAATATTTGCATTTGGGCGTTGTGGACTAGAGTCACAGTCGCAACAGTTGATTTGAATGCAGTGAACTTTACTCGTATACCAGATGATCCCTTGTTCAATGCCACTCCTATGTCCTTCCCTTCTGTTGGTTGTTTCCTTACGTCCCCAAGTTTTAGAGCTTGAAGCGAAGACGGTGTGATCCTAAACCTTCCCTCATGTAGATATTGTATGCAGTGAGGAGGTTTTAGATACAGTTGACTTACCAAGTACACTGTGCTGTGTTCTTGCCATTCTACGCCATGTGACGCATCCTTTACCAACTTTCTGTGGGATTGAACTATTTATTTATTTTATTTGGTTTACTTTCCTGGTTTATCCTCTCCCACTTGGATTGGATTAGTTTCTTTCCTTTTCTGCCATATGTATTCATTTCTGTTCATGTCAAAGAGATGCCTAGTTCGGAAATGGTGCTGTGTCCTTCTGCAAATCACTTTATCTGTTTCTCCCATCTGTTCTTCCCTTACACCAGTCCCTCCTGCTCAATATGTGGGATTCTAGCTAATCTTGTGATCGGAAGTTGTATTTTATAATCTTTCTATACTTATACTTCCTATCTTTCAGTACTTACATTTTGTGTCAGATTTCAAGGTGATTGTTCTGTAGTGGCGCATAGAGGGGATCACATGCGTCACAGGATAGTAGTACCTTCCTTCTGGTGGAGAGATAACACATGACGATTTGCACGAGACATGGAATTTTTATTGTGGGATGCGATATGAAGCATCTTTGCATATAGAGGGCAGCACAAAACGGTAAAAGCTAATCTTGTGAGATAAGGTGTTTTCTTATAGCAAACTACATCGGACTATCTGCTGAGCCCATCGAGAGGAATCGATCCCTGATTTTAGTGCTGTAGATCCGTGGACTTACCACTGTACTAGCGGGGGGCGTGAGAGGGTGGAGTACCTGCTACTGCATATGAAATGTCGGATTTTTGAAAAAATGTGAAACAATACATATTTTTGTGGTTTAATTTATTCAAACAAACTAAGCTCTTTCAGATTCAATACACGTCTGCCAACGAGTTGTAAGTTTATAAATACCATCTTTAAGGAAATGGACGTCATTTGATGCAGCGAAGTCGTCGAAGGCACTTTTGATTTACCTTTTATTTGCAAACTTTTTGATTCAAATCTTTAAAAAGTGATAATATATAAGGGAAGGAACTGATGTGTGAGGTAAAGTTTCTTCAGGTTCGTTTAGTTTTGGGACAGTAACGCGTGAGGCGTAAGGGTGAGCATTGTAATGAAGCATCATTGACTGTTACTACATATTGTTTTCGTGACAACGTTTGATGCATACGTTCAAGTTCACAACAATATTTCTCTGCTGTGATTGTTTCCTTGGTTTGAGAACGAATCACATCTGTTGACACCAACCATAAGCTTCTTAGAGCGAAGAGCTTGTTTTGGTGGTGCTTCGTACTCGAGCCACTCTCTGGGTCGTCGTCAACTGTTTTAAAGAATCCATTTTTATTACAGGTGATAATTACATAAAGTAACGAGGTCGTTTTCATAGCGAGTTAGTAATGAGGAACAAATTTCAACTCGTCTTTTGATGGTTTTAAGTAAGTTCGTGAGGTGTCAATTTATAGAGTTTTTTCACCTTACAGATTGCTTCAAGATGTTGAACTAATGGAAGAGTGTTGAATAATGAACATTAAGTTTGTCAGCAAGTTCTCTTACGGTTTGGCACGTATCAGATTCAATCAAGACCTTCAATTCTTTCTCATTAATGACTGTCTGAGGGGCAGCCTCGAGGCTCATTTTGAAGGCTTCTGTCACCAGATCAAATCCCCTAAACCAACACTTTGCTGTGAATTCATTAGCCAAATGTGTGATTAATATTACGAGCTGCTTTCGTCGCATTGTGACCAAACTGGAAATCGTACAAGAAAATTAGTTAGTTTCGGAAATAAAAAATAAAATGAGTTTAAAATAAACCAGACAATACACTTTATTATTCTGACAAGTTTACAATAATGCTTTTCTTTCAACCACTTAAAATCGAGTTTCAAATTTGCACATGAAAATCCGACATTTAATATGCAATAGCCTGACACCTATCGGAAATACATTTTGACTTTCACCAACTTGTGTCTTCTAGCAGAAAGAATTGCTGTTGGTGAGCAGTGTTCAGGAACAGAAACCACTTGAACTCACCAGGCCAAACATTACCATGGAGATCTTGAATAATTTAAGTTTCTCGGCACTGAGACTCAGCCTCAGAGGAAGAACTTTGTCAACCATTCTTCATACATCAGGTAATGGCATTCCTCCTTCCCGGCTTGTAAGTTGAGCTGAAATGATCAATATGGATTTTTGCAGTATCACAGGGAAGACAGAGTTCCGTCTTGGGACGGATTTCTATCAGTTGATGAAATAAAAATTACGGCTTGTTAATTTCAACACCCAAACCTATTAAACGAACTGCTACTACACGTGTGTGCTACCTGAATGTTTTATTCGATTCTCTCTGCTATCATTCTTCTTATCACCAAAAGTCTGATATCCAAAAAAAACCTTCTGCTATACCATACAACCACCACTCCTAGGTGCCCAACATTCAATTTCAAGAAAATGTTATTTCCTTCCTGAGGTTTGGAACCTCTACACAATCACCAAAGGATAGAAGAACATATACACTCATGTTGGGAAAATAAACTTTCAGTGATCACGGCCCCAAAATGTCTCTGTGGTGTTTTCAGATTCACTGATTTCCTTCAGAATAAATTGGAATAGTCCACAAGAATAATAGGTCTGATAAATACCTTATTACAAAGTAAAGGTTCACTTTTCACTGACTTCCATCATGTCCAACACAAATCACGAGATTATACACCCAAAATTACACTAATTTATATTTTGTATTACTGGAAAATAATAAAAAAAAATGTGAAGAACTGTAAAGAGAAAACTAATAAAGTTTTCTCATACAATATTCGAATGAGTCGATTTGGCTGGCCAGGTGGTAAGGAAGTCGACTCGCAATCTGAAGGTTTCGGGTTCGAATCCAAATCACATCAAACATGCTCAGCCTTGAGACCGTTACACGTGACAGTCAATGTCACTATTCATTGGTTGTGAGTAACGATGAATAACTGCCTTCCCTCTAGTCTTGCACTGCTAAATTAAGGATGGCTCGCGCAGATAGCCTTGTTGCAGCTTTGCGCGAAATTCAAAACAAACAATTAGAATGATCCCAAACTAAATAGGAGAAAATTAATATTTAGTAAAAGCAAAACTTTTTACATCAGAAGAAAGCACAAAATCTATTTGAAATCTTCGAAACAAATTCGATTTCTATATAATAATCTATTTGATTCAGTCCATATAGAATCGTCCCCCGCTGAGACAGCGATAAATTTATGGATTTATAACGCTAAAATCAGGGGTTCGATTACTCTCTAGACACAACAGATAGCCCAAAGTGGCTTTGCTATAAGAAGAACAAAAACATATAGAGTCTGAATTTTTATACACAAAAAAGTCAGGCTGACCAGAGCGCAGACGTATCTCAAATGACTGAAAACTACTTTCGGTTCAGCACAAGGGTGGTCTTTACCCTTGGGCATCACCTGATACAAATGTCTTATTTTGAGGTATCACGAGTGAGATTACAACTTTACTTCCTACAAAAAAAAATACCTTTAATGACAAATATGAGTGCCCCTCGCTCCTTACGTTTTTAAAATATTGTATAATAATTATAGAAAATAGGGTGTAAGGTTTCTCTCAACCACAGGGCGAGAACATAATACAGGGAAAAAGTATAATAGTTTTATACCAGTAAACGTATTTATAAGATACTAATAATATAAATACATAAAATAATGCCCCCAGTGACTCAGCGGTATGTCTGCGGACTTACACGCTAAAATCCGGGTTTCGATACCCGTGGTGGGAAGAGCACAGATAGCCCATTGTGTAGCTTTGTGCTTGATTCAAAACAACAACAACATAAACTAATTAATGTTTAGTTTTATTGATTAGTGTTATAAAAAAAAGATACACGAAATATAACCAATCATAAATCAAACAAGATTTCAGTAACAAAATTTATCAATCACATTAACCATTCACTGTTTGGAAGTTAAGATCATGTACGGTATTCTATGTCGTTTATAGTACGGTGTTTTCAACGAAAACATTCGCAAATTACAATATTTAACACAAATTTTGCTCCTGGATATTATGTGTTATTTCTTAATAATTTATGTCGTAAAAGTACAGAAAATGGCTCTTACTCCCTTCAAACTTTGCTTTTGTGACCTGGATAAGGAAATTTAGAAATTAACCTACTTTCTATGTAAAAACGGGGAAATTTGCACATTTTTATTTACATGAGATCTGAATAAAATAACATATGAATCAAGATTTACATGTATTTATTATAAAGCATACAAAAATGTTTAGAAGTGAGTAGTTTTTCGTGACTTGCGACTGCATCGTAAACCACTTTCACGTATCAACTCCCAAATAAAGTCTTCCATCAAGTCCAGTATATCTTAGTGGAAGTGCTCACCCTACTCCTCTAAGTATACTCCCATGTTCTCGTTGAATTTATCAAGATGAGTGTTAAGGATATGGACATCCTGCAGTCCATTTTGCCGTCGTTCTTCACCAAAGCCTCAACCATTTCCACATAATTTTCGGACTTGTGATTGCCCAAGAATCCCCGAGCCACTGCGACAAAGCTGTCCCAAACATCTTTCCTTCCTACCGAGCATCTTGAGAAATTCTGTGCACTCCAAGATCTTCTTTATTAATGGTCCAACGAAGACACCAGGTTTGACCTATGCGTCAGACAGCTTAAGGAAGAAGTCTTGAAGGTACTTGAAGGCTGCAGACTCCTTATCAAGAGTTGTTACAAATTATTTCATAAAACCCAATTTTATGTATAATGATGGGAACAACACCTGGGGGTTCACTAGTGGGTCACACTTGAGATTGTGCTTCTCCACAGAGAATTCGGTCCACTGTGGCCAGTGCTTCCTGTTGTAGTGTGCTGCGGTATCCCTGCTGTATAAAGACAAATATAACAGGTAAACTTGGAGACCCATCAGGAATGTCACCATTTTGAAGTATCCGATAATCACCCAGTCATATTCATCATACTTCAAGGCTTCTAGCCAGGTCTTGATGCTGTTGTATTCCTCTCTAAGGTGCACCAAACGAGCCAGGAGAAGAGACGGATACTTATTCCCGTTATGGAGCATCACAGCTTTGAGGTTTCTGGATGAGCTATCAATGAAGAGGCGCCACTCATTCGGGTTACAGGCAATTCCAATTGCCTCCCACAGACCGAATACATTGTGGCAGAAGCAGAGCCCATCTTGACTAGTTAAGTTCTACAACATTCTAGAAAGTTCTAGAAAATTATCTATCAGCTGCTCAGCACTTAAGCTGCCTGGAATGTTCTGGAAAATGGATAAATTTGAAAATTTCAATACCCAAATCACAGAAGCAAAGTTTGAAGAGAAAAATATGTCTTTTCCATTTATTTTAGGCATAAAGCAATTGGAAAATAACACTTTCTGCCCAGGAACAAGAAACAGTAAAAAATTTTCCATAGTGTAATTTATATATTAATTCACGCTGATCATGGTTACGTGTGACTGTTACGTTATGTATGTTTAAGAACTAACTGCTCTGTCTGGTTGGTGATATGTAACTCACGGTACATGTAATTGCTACGTTCTGTAGGTTACACGAATTTAATTTTTTGCGTCATTATGTCTGTCAGTACAAGTTGTAACCCTTTATGAACATGTTTGAAACTACGTTTACACAAACTGAATTTTTGTACTAATAGTACAAATTGTAATATGTTGTGAACGTGTATTTGTAAGTGGGTTTAGCGGCCCAGCATGGCCAAGTGGGTTAAACCGTTCGACTCAGAATCTGATGGTCGCGGGTTCGAATCCCCATCACACCAAACATACTCGCCCTTTCAGCCGTGGGAGCGTTGTAGTGTTCGGTCAATCCCACTATTCGTTGGTAAAAGAGTAGTTTAAGAGTTGGCGGTGGGTGATGATGACTAGCTGCCTTCCCTTTAGTCTTACACTGCTAAATTACGGACGGCTAGCGCAGATAGCCCATGAGTAGCTTTGGGCAAAATTCAAAAACAAAACACACAGTACAAGTTGTAAAATTTATGAACATGTGTTCCTAACTATATTTACAAGAACTGTGTTTTTGAGAACGTAATCAAGTAAAGTTTTGTACAAACTCTTTACCAACAAATAAAAAATTTTAAACATGAAGGAAAGGAAAACGTGTAATAAGTTTGATCAAATATCCATTGTTAAAGTCAATATCTAACGTCACTTTCCTCCTGTCCGTTGCAAGAGGTTATATGGAACAGAATCTTCAAACAGGGAGAAATGTTTATATTATATAGCGTAAAGTCGCTTGTTGTATTGCAAATTTATCTTATTACAACTAAGAAATTCAATAAACTCTGTCACAGTTCAAAGATTCTCAATACATCAATCATTGAGTCATATATACAAGCAACAAAGATGTGGACAGACACATAGACGAGGGCATTTGAAACATGCAATTAGAAGCAGTCAGACAGATAGATTGATAAATTTATATAAGGAATATTTTTCTTTATAGGTAGATGATTTTTCGTTCATAGAAACAGATGTTGTCTTCGTTTATTACTGATTATTAAGAAATGCTTACAATATTCCTGTTCTTTAAATACAGTAACTTTATTTGTTATTAACATGTGGTTTAAACTGCTAACCCTGACTATACTTTATTTACTATTAACACGTGGTTTATACTGCTAACCCTGACTATACTTATATAATCTTCAATTCTACTTTCTCCACACATACTAAATACGTTTCTGTAATTCAAACTAGTCGCAGTACTTTTGTCTTTTCAAAAAAATCGCCACCTTCTTATTATTAATACCAGCAATAAAATTTACATCGTCACCACGTGCAACGAAGTGTTTAAATAACACTCGTACTTAAGTAATAGAAAAGGTGACGTCATCACATTAGAATAGCATGATGCCTCACTCTTGTGTTATCATTACAAAATGGCTCAGTCAGCATACACACGTGAATAACCACCACCAAGTACACCTGGCCCAGTGACCATACACACGTGGATAACCACCACCAAGTGCATCTGGATCAGTCACCATACATAGGTGGATAACCACCACCAAGTACACCTGGCTCAGTCACCACATGCGATGCAGGGCCCACAAAAATTATTGGTTTCTGGGCTTATACAACCTTAAATCCGCCACAGTGTGACACTTGTGATGTTTCACCTGGTATAATCCAGAGTATAATTTAAAATGAAAGAATTGCGGTAAAAATATTCTCATATTTAATTAGATATTACATAAAATTTAAGTTTTGGAATCAGTAATTTGAAAAATATATATACATTAGAGATAATATACAAAATACGTACAGATACTGTATTCATGAAAAGTTGAAATACACCAAGCAAATAAAAAACAAAACATTGAAACATATACTTAAAGAATGTGTCAAAAAGTTATAGTTTACAAATGTGAGAGAAAAAAATGCTTTATTAAAAAAAATAAAAAGACGGTTCCTCGCGATGAAGATGACCTAAGAAGGTCAATTGGTTGTTCTCTACTTTAATTTGATTAAAGTTTCAATTCTCATACCAGCCATTTTGAGAGTCCAGTTCCTGTTAAAGCTCGTGCTTGTTCAGTGGCAAAAAAAAGTTCTTTGTAAGTGGCTCGAGGCTGAATAAGTTTGAGGCTATAATTTTTTAATTTCATTTTAAAATAGGATGTTTGTTGCTTATAGGGTTAAGAAAAGCACAGAGATTACATTTCTGGTCGGAAGACTTATGATATCAATAACTGGCGCAAAGTTCTGCAAATTTCGGTGACTTCAGAGGGAGTACTAATACATTGGTAAACTACTAACAAAAGTAGGCAGAAAGTTCTCGGTTCGAAACCTTCTATAAATTGAAAAGGTAATTAAGTCATCCGTATTTTAATTTCTTGATAACTGAATAACATTTCTGGTGATAAAACTTGGAGACAAGAAATGTAAATTTCGAGAAAATTGTTGAAAGCGAACAAGAACCTAAGAAATAGATTCAATCTCTTTCAAACACCTTTATTCTTAATAACTTGTTGTTTTCTTAGTTTAAGGCAACCAAACAGGTTATTCGCACTTTTTCTACCGCGTATAACTAAACCTATGGTGTTAAGTACCTTAAGTTCTTTTCTGTACTTCGAAATGTTTCTTATTTTCTATTTTTATTTATTTTTTGGCTAAAATTGTTTCCATTTCAAGTTGCGCCACCTGCTAGTACAGCAGTAATCCACGGATTTACAACGCTAAAATCAGGGGTTCGATTCCTCTCGGTGAGCTCAACAGATAGCCCAATGTGACTTTGCTAGGCCACCCCCGTGGCTCAACGGTATGTCTGCAGACTTACACGATAAAATCCGGGTTTCGATACCCGTGGTGGGCAGAGCACAGATAGCCTATTGTGTAGCTTTGTGCTTAATTCAAAAACAGCAACAACAACGACTTTGCTATGAGAAAACACAGTGTACACAGTATGTGTTTAGATATCACGTGTAAAGCATATGTATGTATATATTTACACATTTTACAGTGAAACAGCGTTAAATTTACGGACTTTCACAGTGACTTTCGCGGTAAATAAAGCAGACTGCTTAATATGGCTTTGTTGCCATGGTGCTTATGTTTTTAATTAAAACTCTCCTTTTTTAGCAACCATCACACCAAATATACTCGCCCTTTTAGCCAGGGGGACATGATAACGTGACGGTCAATTCTACTTCTCGTTAGTAAAAGAGTAGCCCAAGAGTTGGCGGTGGTTGTTATGACTAGCTGCCTTTCCTCTAGTCTTACATTGCTAAATTAAGGACAGCTAGCGCGGATAGCCGTCATGTAGCTAAGCGTGAAATTAAAAAAGAAACAACCAATTCCTCAGGAAACCCCACATTCGGTTTGTCAAACAGAAACTGTAACAAAAGTTTTAGATTTCATTTGTTTCGTATTAATACTATGAAATGTAGCTGTCTTGAATAGCAATGAAAATTACTGACTGTACAAAAGAAACATAAAAGTAAAAATCTGTAGCCACGTGTGAAGCGCGCGGTTGTTTGTACGTGTGCCTTCTCTGAGCTATATAGAGTACAAGAACAAGTGTTTGTTCACAGGGTAATGAAGTGGTTTTCAACACAGTAGCCCGAGTTTCATATCCACTACAACGAGTTTGTTCTCCTTGCGTGTGCTTTCATTGTTCTTACCTTTCTGTATAAACCGTGGATCGAGAGGTTTCTATGAATATTGACATCTGACGTTACGCAAAACGGTATATACCTACAGCGACAAGTTTAGTTACTCGAGTCTTTAACAGATTTATTTACTGTTTGGTTCAGGTGTCAATAGATTGATGGTTACAGAAATGGATATTGGTATCGCATCACTAGAGACGATCTACTCCGGCCAATCACTAAAACTGTGAGTGAATCATGGTAATTTTCGTTAAACTGTCCTAATCCGTTACATCTTTTACAATTTAAATGCCCACCAGGGTACACTGCCAGCTCCATAAGTAATACCAGTAGACTAAGAATATACATGTATGTAAAAGATGGTTTTTCCCTCATTGTTTAATAAAGTACATTAAATCACTCATTTATAAATGTTTTTCCTTGCCTTGAATTACAAGGTAATTTTTAACAAATATCATTTCGTTATAGTTATTATCAAAATTAAACTGAAAATATTTCTAAACAGTTTGTTATCTTACTTTAATAAAAGTGTATTTTAACGACATATGCGTTGGCTTAAGAACTATTTCAAATGTACAGTTATAACTCCATAAGTTACAGTTACCCGAGGTCACCAACGGGTTTTTTATATGGTTTCATTCTGAATCCACTCATCATATGATTCTGATCCATACAAATTTTGATATTGACTAAAATGCACGTGTGGAGTTCAAATAAATCTTCCAGTGTACAAGAATATACAAATATAGATCACAGGGTTTCTTTATCTGTATATAATAGTTCTACACTGTTAATGAAGAGTACATAGCATATATTTCTGAGAACAAAAGAAATTTGTACTTAAACGTTTACAACAAGAATAATACAAAAGTGTTATTACAAAGAAATAGGTTTAGCTATATAGACTGAATATAAATAGGTTTACGTATATAGACTGAATATAAATAGGTTTACGTATATAGACTGAATATAAATAGGTTTACGTATATAGACTGAATATAAATAGGTTTACGTATATAGACTGAATATAAACAGGTTTACGTATATAGACTGAATATAAACAGGTTTACGTATATAGACTGAATATAAATAGGTTTACGTATACAGACTGAATATAAACAAGTTTAGGTATATAGACTGAATATAAATAGGTTTAGGTATACAGACTAAATATAAACAGGTTTAGGTATACAGACTGAATATAAATAGGTTTAGGTATATAGACTAAATATAAACAGGTTTAGGTATACAGACTGAATATAAACAGGTTTAGGTATATAGATTGAATTAAAAATCTGGTTCTGAAGTTCGTCGGAAGTGATTAAGATTCGAAAATATCGAATCGAATCTCGCAGCTTTGATGGGTCCTGCTTCGACGGTCAACCATTACAGCTCTTAAAACACAAAAAGTACTTCTCTAAGATTCGATTACAATTTCTAGAATAGCACTTAAAACACAAAAATGTAACCCTAATGTTCACTTGCAGCTTTTAGTAGAGCACATAAAACTGAAAAGATATATGAATCACATCTTATGTAACACTTAAAACAGAAACATGCACCTCTAAGGTTTTCTTATAGCTTTTCGTGTAGCGCCTAAAACGCCCTGAATGTACTTCTATTTGGAAGAGAAATATGTCGTTAATACTTTACGTATTGACCTCCTATAAATATAGACCAATATGGGTGTTAGACACTGTGAACTACACTTCAGGAATCCACACAAGAAACAGTATCAGTTTGTTGTTAAGCTTAAAACTACAAAATGGGCTATCAGTATCGTGGCAATAAGAAGTACTGAAAGCCAGTTATCAGTGTTATAAGCCTTCAGATTTACCAGTGAGTCACAACGTGTCTGTATTTAGAAGAACAGAACTGTTCGTAAGTTCAAGGGGTGACGGTAGTCTATCGAACACTTTTCTCGAGAGCTACAGATAACCAAATACTGCATTTATTGTACTCTATCATTGTCATATGTAAAGACAAATAAATAAGTAAAACATGTTGTTTGTAAACCTATACAAAACTGAATTGTGTTACGTTGACTGAATGACACACTGTTTCCGTTTATCTATTCAGCTGTCCTACCAGTAGACTGGTAACATACATATCTTGAGCTAATTTGGTGTGTTAAACGTTATTGTTTTCAAGTGATTTCGTGGTTATTCGTAGTTGTATTACTTTTCATTATAAATCAAAGCCAAATAAACTAAAAAATAGTTTCGAGCTTGCAATACGGAAAACGGATATCATCAATGACATTTAATATTAGCCACTGTCTTGTAGTGCTTGTAGTACAATGTATAAAGAAATGTATTCAGCAGTAACTAGAAGTTTATAAGTGTCCTTAGTATTAATAAATACATTCAACAGTAGCCACAAATCTATTGTACAGAACATTAGTGTCCTTAGTATTAACAAATACATTCAAAAGTAATCACAAACTTATATTACAGAACATAAGTGTCCTTAGTATTAATAAATACATTCAACAGTAGCCACAAATCTATTGTACAGAACATAAGTGTCCTTAGTATTAATAAATACATTCAACAGTAGCCACAAATCTATTGTACAGAACATAAGTGTCCTTAGTATTAATAAATACATTCAACAGTAGCCACAAACTTATTGTACAGAACATAAGTGTCCTTAGTATTATCAAACATTACACTGAATCTATGAGCTAATAATAGAATGTACAGATTTTCTAATATATCGGAATGCGGTGGCGTATTTATGTAGGGGCTAGAGGGGGCTCAGCCCCAGGGGCCATGGTCTTAATGGGATGCGGAATCCATAAAAATGATCACCCCCTTAGCCCACAAAACCTTACATTCGCTACTGTCGGATTGAATCAACTGAAATGGACGACAACCGTGAAACATCCAAGTGTAGAGAATGACGTTTGGACGTCTTTAGAATTATATTCTATATTACTAACAAGTTTATAATACGAGTCTGGGTTCCTTACTATTATCAGTTCTTCAAAATATTAAGCATTTTGCCAACATAAGATATGTTAAAGAAATCGAAGTTTGTAAGTTTGACATTCGAATGAATTGCAAACGCATTCCACAAAAGACACGTGACTGTATAGGCAACATTCCGTTAACAATAGTTAGTGTTTCCAACAATATACATTTCACGGCAGTATGCGGTTGCCCTTAGCAACAGAAAGAATTTTTAAAAAAATTACCACATTATATTAATACCGAGGTCTTCTTAGAAATGCTATAGTCAATCAATAAAATATTTTGTTGTACAATGTAAGAATGTTTTTATATTTGTGTCAATTCTGTTTATTCAGAAGAAAGAAATAATATTTATTTTTAGCAACAGCAGTCTTGTCTTTAAACAGAATCTCATGACGTCATAAACATCTCAAAGCTATCAGCAAGTAAATTATAAATCACAATAATTTTAACACTTATCTATTCATCTACGTTTGTACCGACCGACCTATATTATTCTAATTTAGTAATCTGTGTATTATTCAAGAACTAGTTCCCTTAATATCGTGGTTCTCAACCTTTTTTATGCCCCGCATCCATAAAAACTTTTAATGTTCTCGCACCTCTAACAGTAATTATTTATTTAAGAATAAAGGTGAAGGTGGCCAAAACAAGTTTTTAATAATATATAAACAAAAACGAAATATTTAGAAAAGAAAAAGTATTACAATAAACTAAAAGTTCCATAAACTGAAATGTTATCTCGCACCCCTGGTTGGGAACCACTGCCTTAATATTTGGATTGTTATAGTTCGTCTATTAAGTAAGTTCGTGTCTCTGTGTGAACGTCCATCATCAAAGGGTGGCTAGATCACTAACTCTATTTTGGGTATGGTAACTTAAAACTGGCTCAAGTCGTACATTGGTTATCTTGTTTTAGGGTTTTGTAGCCACGTGTTTGTAGTAACCTTGTCTTCAGTAAGTAATGGATCAACTGAACTCACGATGGCCATATGTTTGTAGTAAACGTTGATTTAAGTTATAGAACTACACTCAACAATAACCACTTATTTAAAATACGCGTTGACTTAAAGTAATAAAACAAATCTACTCAACAACAAACAACCACTTGTTTGTAGTAAACTTTGATATAAGTAATAGAACACGGTCCAGCATAGCTAGATGGGTTAAAGCGTGCGACTCGTAATCTGAGGGTCCCGGGTTTGCATCCCCGTCGCATCAAACATGCTTGCATTTTCAGCCGTGAGGGCGTTATAATGTTACGGTCGTTCCCATTATTCGTTGGTAAAAGAGTAGCCCAAGAGTTGGCGGTGAGTGGTGATAACTAGCTGCCTTCCCTCTGGTCTTACACTGCTAAATTAAGGACGACTAGCGCAGATAGCCCTCGAGTAACTTTGCGCGAAATTAAAAAAATAAATAAAAGTAATAGAACAACTACACTCAACAATAACTACTTGTTTGTAGTAAAGCGTTTGACTTAAGTAATAGAACAACTGCATTTAACAATAGCCACTCGTTTGTGGTAAAACGTTTGACTTAAGTAATAGAACAACACTCAACAATAACTACTTGTTTGTAGTGAAACGTTTGACTTAAGTAATAGAACAATTGCACTTAACAATAGCCACTCGTTTGTAGTACAGGTTGACATAAATAAATAACCACGTGTCTGTAATAAAAGTTGATTTCCATAAATTCGTCTACATTCACCAAAATTTTGTGTTTTAAGCACTATTAAGACCATAACAACATTTAATAGCACACGGTTAAGAAAAGCAATAGCCAGCGGTCGTTGTGAAAAGAAATGTAAGTTAACTGAAGGTCGAGGTTGTTATAAAGCCTTGCGTTAAATCACTTCAGTTATTTCGCAATTCTTATTTTATATACTAAATATAATCATAAAATGACATTTAGGGTAAACGTTTATTCCAACAAATAATAAACGTTACCGTGATCCCGGTGTGAGTGTTAAACTACTGGTTAATATTCAGCACATCCAGTACAGACTTTTTAACATTATTCAAGTAAGAAAGAATGTATTAACGTATTCTATACAGTCTACTGTTAGCTTTCCATGTTCATCTGGTTGTTCTCGTATGATAAGTATTGTCGAAAACAACTTATTCTTATATTTTCATTAACTCAGAGTTACATACTGAGTTATTTTATTTTTCTCTAAACTCATATTTATGTAGTTGCTATTAAATTTCTTTACACACGTGTTCTTTGCTATTCCTGTGTTAAAAACTGAACAAAAATGTAAACAATATCTAGCTGGTTTAATTCACTATACCTGTATTGTCAACATTGTATTTAAAGTTAAACAATATCTGGCTCATTTAATTCATTATATTTGTATTGTCAGTACTGTGTTAAAGGTTGAGCAGTTTTTGGGTTCTTTGTTTCCGTTTATTTAAAATGGAAGCGTTGTTCTATGTACAGTGAAATATCATAATTCTATGTGGAAGTTCTGAAAATAATCTGATGAAATGTGACATTCTAAATCCGATTGCTTCCGAACATTGTACCTTGAATACAAGCTAGACACATCACGGAAGCGTTCTATTTGAAAAGTTCAAAATTTGAATCCTATTTCATTCAAATTCTTGCTTCTATATCATATAATGAGCACTCTCGTGTAACACATTAGTAAGGAAAAGCAAACGTTTTGGTTTCTTTACAATTGTTTTTGTATTTAATATTCACGATATGTTAAGTAAAGGTTCTCGTTTTAACCCAGAATCCTGCCTGGTCTGTAACTAAACAAATTCAGTGTTTCTCTGCTTCTATTTTTGTGAGCAAGAATATGCTTATGTGTCTAAACATAGTTATTTGTCTCAACCATCTTTCCTGTGAGAGCACGTCTCCTTGTATCAGTAGGTTTTCTCCAGCCCTCCAGTGGCTCAGCGGTATGTCTGCGGACTTACACGCTAAAATCCGGGTTTCGAGACCCGTGGTGGGCAGAGCACAGATAACCCATTGTGTAGCTTTGTGCTTAATTCAAAACAACAACAACAACAGGTTTTCTCCTGTTAATATGTCTACTAGTGTGATTTGTTTGAACCAGTTTAGTTATAGGAACTTGTCTGCGTGTATGAACTGGTGCGTCTATGTGAACATGTTTGAACCAGCTTGGTTACATGAACATGTCTGCGTGTATGAACTGGTGTGTTTAGGTGAGCATGTTTGAACCAGCTGGGTTATATTAACTTGTCTGTGTGTATGAACTGGTGCATCTATGTGAGCATGTTTGAACCACCTTGCTTATGAACATGTCGGGATGCATGAAAATGTTTTCCTGCTTGAAAAAGTAAATAAAAAAAGTGTTTTGATATAATGAAGTTAAGAATAGTGAAATAACCAAAGAACAACGTGTGAGGAGGAGGAAAAAGAGATTCATTCTGGAAACAACCAAAGAACAATGTGTGAGGAGGAACGAGGGATTAATTTTGTAAATAACCAAGGAACAATGTATTAGGAGGAACGAGAGATTCATTTTGGAAACAACCAAAGAACAATGTTTGAGGAGGAACGAGAGATTCATTTTGGAAACAACCAAAGAACAATGTTTGAGGAGGAACGAGAGATTCATTTTGGAAATAGCCAAAGAACAATGTGTGAGGAGGAACGAGGGATTCATTTTGGAAACAACCAAAGAACAATGTGTGAGGAGGAACGAGAAATTCATTTTGGAAATAACCAAAGAACAATGTGTGAGAAAGAACGAGGGATTCATTTTGGAAACAACCAAGGAACAAAGTGTGAGGAGGAACGAGGGATAAATTTTGGAAACAACCAAGGAACAAAGTGTGAGGAGGAACGAGGGATTAATTTTGGAAACAACCAAAGAACAATGTGTGAGGAGGAACGAGAGATTCGTTTTGGAAATAACCAAAGAATAATGTGTGAGGAGCAACGTTATTTTGTAAATAACCAAAGAACAATGTATCAGGAGGAACGAGAGATTCATTTTGGAAATAACCAAAAAACAATGTGTGAGGAGAAATGAGAAATTTATTTCGGAAATAACCAAAGAACAATGTGTGAGGAGGAACGAGAGATTCGAAACTGATCATGAAACATACGTCTGTTTTTAATTATTGAAAATCTGAGCATTTCGTGTTTTACGCTATCCTACACAGAACTTTGAAAGAAGGAACTGACTAGATCTTTTAAGAGCAGGGCTACCACGTGACCAAATCTGGATTTAAGTGGATTTGTACGTGGCGTCCTTGATTTCACCAAATTATAAAATGTTTTTAAACACATATATCAGTATAGTAATGGAACGTCGTCGACTGACTGGATGTTAATTAACCACAAAATACGATATTTTGGTTTTAAACATCTTTAAGAATCTCTATATAAATTCGTCTACGAATTTTTGAGCTTGTATTTATGTGTGTGTGTCTATGGATGTCATGATTCTATATAAATACATGTATAATAATAATTATATGTGAAGGAAAATTCAGAACTCAAATTTGGGTTATTCAAACTAAGTTTTTCTTCTTAGCACCCTCTATATTTTAAATATCAACCATTAAATATTCTATTAAATTTCTTGATTACTATAAATTTCGGACTACTTTGTCTCGTCCTTAATATCCCAAGAATGTAGATACAATAAAACTCATGATTTTTAAATACGTTTTTTGAAATATTGAAATGCTGAATGATACATGAGTCACCAGTTACATATTTTATCTTATTTACCCGTGATTTGTGTTGGTTTATTTTCACTCTTAAATGTATATTCTTTTTCTTATAACAAAGCCACATCTGGCTATCTACTGTGTCCACTTAAGGGAATCGAACCCCTGATTTAGCATTTTCACTGTAGAACTAGCTTGCAAATATATCATTTCAAATAAGTATAACGTTTCTATTTTTATATTGATTTTTTTCTAAATTTGAGTGTCACACTTATAACGCATCTGCGACCCCAAAATTCGAAGCGTGAATTTTAAGTAATGGACCTCCAAATTCATGTAAAAAGGCCCGATAACCATCTGGCTACGCTTAGTTTAAGAACTCCCATTTCTAGTCTTTTCTCTTTCTGATGATTCTCGAATAACATTTTTTTGAACTTATAAAACATCTGTTTCCTGAGATTACGTTGGATAACCAGTTCTAAAGTTTATCTTGTAATAACGGGTGAATATTGGATGTTTAATATAGTCTTTAATAACAAGAGCGTCTTTACAGTGACACTAAAACTACCTTAATTAGAGCCAGCTACGGACAATGAGAGGTTGAACGGTGTTGTGGGTTACAGACAGTATTATTTGAAAGTATACCTTACAAATATTATTTCCTTGAGAAGTGGTATGACTTTCGTTGTCTTACTTCGTGTATGTATTGTGGGTTCGATGTGGGAATTAATTTTTGAAAAACTTTTTTATACCAAATAATATAATTTTGAGACTTTGTCGTGGATTTCTCTTTTAAGGAGTGATTTCTAAGATGTTTTAAATTACCTTATGTTACTCTAATAGCCAACAACAGAGTGAACAGAATCAAACACCAAGTACTTGGCGTGATAGTACAATGACTACAGGATTTCTTTTTTGTTGTTGTTTTTGTTTTCTGCCTAGTAAATCTTCATTTTGTTTTGTTATGTAACGTGATTGGCTGGAAGAAAAGCGTGCTGAATAGAGACATCGAGATCTGATTACCTTCTCATGATGACAAGAAGTTCGGAGTGGGTCTTGTAAAAGTTAATAAAGCGTCTACTTTGAAGACAATAAATCAGTGAAGCCACAGTCTATCTCCACTGATATATAAAGTGTTCTTCACACCTTCCAGTCCTCCATCACTGTCCACTTTTCAAAGGAAGTACCGACGTTTGTAGACAACATCAGCTGTGTTTGAGAAAGAGACATCATTAGGGATAAGTTAAAGAGCAGCTGTAATGTATCTCAGGTCCTTCTGTCTCGTCATACTTCGTGTGTTCCGCTGTATTCTTTTTCTAACACAGCTAGTAATGATACAGAAATCAATTACAAGGTTTATAGCTACCCAAGCATCTACAATGTCATCTGTTAGCAACTGACACAAAACTTATTTACGTATATAGAAGAAATTATTGGTGTGGATATTAAAATATTGTATTTAAAAGCGTTTTTAATACCATTACCAATCGCTTCTGCTATATATATATGTATTCTTTCAAGTAGGTTCCTCCCATCATTAATTGACATAAACATGTGAATAAATATCCGCTTTCAATGTCCTTCTCTCTCTTTGTGTATATACGTATGTATATCATTAGGTTCAAAACATAAAGTATTTTTGTATACATTCTGAATGTTTTGTTTGTGCTTTAAGACTGCTCCTTACTCAACCAGATTAACAATAATACATTATATGTAAAATACGTATAATGTTTAACAAACACATTAATAATAAACACAAACATCCCAGTGAAAATATTTTAAGAAATTAATGTAAACAGTGGTTACACATTTTATGAGATTGATAAAGATTTAAAACTTGTACATAATAGAATATAATTTAAAAGCGTAAACTGTCTAAATAACATTCAAAATGTTGTTTTTGCTACGAAACATTCTTGTTAAAATAATATTTTTGTTGGATATCGTAAAACAAAAGAAAGGTTTCTGTGAAAGGTACTAAAAACAGTTTTAATAGTCACTGACTTGGGTTTCTTGTTATGTTTTGTCAATATAGCTTTCACCACATGTTCTACATTTTAACATATATATATATATATATACACGAAGTTCTTAGAACTACAAGAGAAAGACTTTTGATTTTAAACATAATAATTCCATCTGTTTCTAATAATAGTATAAACAATATAACCTTGGTTACACAGTTGATAAGTTATTTTATTCTAATAGGTACTTCACGTTTACTTTTTAAAACACTCATGTTTTAGATTGATCATAAGCCACAATAGTATTAATATTGTTTGTAGCTCTTCTTATAGTCCTAGATGTACAAAATACAATCAGAGTATTGCGCTCTTTAATATTAACCTTGGGGCATGCGCAGTAACGGCTGGTAACACTTCTGACTGATCTTTAGATTTTGAACGTACGTATTGGCACAAATAGACAACTGTCAGTTACGCCTTCTGGATAACATATAGTTAATAAAAATATTTGAATCGATTTAAGTTAATCTCTTTTTATCTGTTTATTGATAACAGTCCGTATAAAGAGTCATTGATAAATATTTTAATAAATATATTAAAAATACATATAGTTGTATCAGTGCTTTCCACAGTAGGATTAACGACTGGATCTTGACTATTTAAAACTTGAACGACTTCGTATCTATATTTCAAGTATTAAAAAACAACCATCAATGTACGCGACGTCACCTAAGAGCTAACATTTTATTTCATTTTTTTGGTCAACAATGGTATAATTACTAAAATAGCATATGTAGGTGCCATTTCTGTACATTTGATAATACAAATTACCATTTTACATTGAATTATAATTAACGAGTACTAGTTTTACAATTTAAATTTAAAAAATCCTAAGTAATCCAGGAATTCATAAGTTATATACATGCAGCAGTAGGAAATACTCACGTTCCACTGCTGGATTCTAAGGCCTACTTACGATTCACATAGGTCTCAACGTAGCCATCACGCGTCTCCATTATTTGAATTAGTTTTAAAGCTAACCCAACACGTCAAATCTCTAAATTATTTGCCTGTTGTTATTTTCCAAACTCAATTTATTTCAACTCTTTCTAAAAGCAAATCGTTTTAATTTAGCTTCTCAGATTCGTTTTTATTTTCTTCTTTTTATTGAATTCTTTCCGTACTCCAACATTTTACTACGCTGTATTTTCGCGATGTTTTAGCTGTTTCCTAAGCTTAGTTTCATCGAAATTTTATTTATCAGATTTGAATTGTTCTTCTCATATTTGTGTTTTTTATGTGCCAACATTCTTTAATTATTTTGTTTGATATTATAAACCAAAATCATAAATTATTCAGACTTATCTTTAAAGTAAATATTTTTATTTTGGTTTTTACACCTTTTCATTCATGTTCGAGCTTTTTCCCCAGAATCATCAGTATTTTCCACTATTTCTGCATCCCTTTTCCAAACTAAGTTTAATTCGAGATTTTGAAAGCAATAATATTAATTTTAACGTTCTATTTTTCTTACTTTCTCTTTTCCATTAACACAAATGAAAAAGAATTTCAACTTTATTTTCCAATTTTCATGTACAATCCAAACTCAATTGTATGAATGCAATGAAAAATTGTTTGTTTTTTTAATTTCGCACAAAGCTACTCAAGGGCTATCTGTGCTAGCCGTCCCTAATTTAACAGTGTAAGACTAGAGGGAAGGCAGCTAGTCATCACCACCCACCGCCAACTCTTAGGCTACTCTTTTACCAACAAGTAGTGAGATTGACCGTAACCTTATAACGCCCTCACGGCTGAAAGGGCGAGCATGTTTAGCGCGACGAGGATGCGAACCTGCGACCCTCAAAGTACGAGTCGCACGCTTCAACACGCTGGGCCATGCCGGGCAGCTATGAAAATTAAAATTGTTAAACTGTATTGTGTAATCATGCGTCACAATTGTTAACTGTTTTTATATCATTTCTCGAACGTTGCTCATCCAAATCTTTTCTAATATTCTAAGGGTCTGTTCTCATGATCCTTGTAGGTCCTGATGCCGTTGTTTCCCGCCTTGTTACCTTCGACTGTCTATGAAATGTTTGGCCACACACCCTCAAGGTTCACTTGATATGGGTGCAAAGTTTCAGATTCTAGGTTCTATCACTTGGAGCTATGGTGGTAATAGAAGTACATACAGACGTGCTCTTTTATTATATACTATCGAAAGTAACCAGCTTTAGTCGAGTTATTAAGTTGAGATATTTTAAATGACTATGTAAATGTGTGTATTATGAACCTATTTTTGAATAGAAGAACAGTCAAAATTATTTTAGATATTTTTATTTCTTTCCCAGGAACGTAAAAACACTTCTTTTCTATGTGGTTTATTGCTAGTTTGCTTCATTAAAAAGATGCGCACGCACGTGGATAAGTAATAATAAACAGGTGCACACCCTATGGTTCTCTTAGTATGAATACAAGATTTCAGATCTCAAGGATCTTTCACACATACACAGACTTGCACTGTGCACGTGCGCACATACCTGTCTGTCTCTGTAATTGATATTTGTGGTATAACAAATCACTTCTTTTCTATGTGTTTTTGTCAGCTTTACTTATCAAAAAGATGTTCACGCATGTAGTGAAGGTAAGTAATAATACCTAGATGTACAACCTCAGGGTCCACTTATTATAGGTGAAAATGTTAAGTTTTTAGGTTCTTTCTTGGAAAGGAAGTTCTTCAATTGGTCATATAGAGTTATGCTATTTTGTAACTCATTACACACTGGATAATTTTAATAAATTGATGTGCAGTTCTTAACTTCCAAATTATAATGTTTGTCTTTCTAAAGAAGATAATTACTTTAAAATTATGCTTGGCTGGGAGGAGTTCTACCTTATTCCATCTTGACGACATTGAAGCATTGTGATTAAAACAGTTCACTTTTTAAAATCAGTTACGACACACAATGCAAACTGCACTAAGAGAGATATGATACAGACATATTAGATTCACCAAACTTTAACTGTGCTGCTGTATAATAATTCTCTCCAAATTAAAATGGGTCGATCATGTATTTAAAAAATCTTTCATATGGACTTTATTCCATATGGCAAATCTTATGTTTCTGAATAACAGTTAACTACCTAGGAATAAAACTGTGCTGCTGTTGTTTTTGTTGATTGCCTATTTATACGCCATTTGGTTCAAAATCTATTTAATAGAAGTAGGTCGTTTCTATGAATTTTTAATAATTAATACGACTTACTTAGTCCTTTTTGAAATTACCACAATATTACATGTGCAATATGAGTAGTATCATAAAATATAATGTATGGTTATCAGTTTACTAATGTTATTTGAATCTGCACAACGAGATATACACTCAGTGGCCACTCTATTAGGTACACCTATCTAGTACCGGATAGGACCACCTTTGCTTCCATAACAGCCTGAATTATTAGCAGCATGAATTCAACAATGTGCTGGACACATTTCTCAGGGATTTTTGTAATGATTGACAACACATTCATGCTGCGAACTTCTCTTCCACCTCACCCTAAAGGTACTCTATTGGATTGAAATCTGGGGATTATACAGGCCATTTGAGTACGTTGGAGTCACTGACATATTCGTGGAACCAGCTTGAGATGATGCGTGCTTTGTGACATAGTGCATTATCCTGCTAGAAGTAGCCATTAGAAAACGGATAGACTGTGGCCATAAAGGAATGTTCTTA
Source organism: Carcinoscorpius rotundicauda (assembly GCA_011833715.1). Taxonomy (NCBI): domain Eukaryota; kingdom Metazoa; phylum Arthropoda; class Merostomata; order Xiphosura; family Limulidae; genus Carcinoscorpius; species Carcinoscorpius rotundicauda. The sequence continues at coordinate 5,364,036 of CM022392.1, forward strand.
TTCAGCAACAATGCTCAGGTATGCGGTGGCATTCAAGTGATACTCAAATGGTGTTCAGAGGTCTAATGTGTTCCAAGAAAACATTCTTCACATCATTACACAATCTCACCAGCCTGTATCATTGTCACAAGGCAGGGTGGATCCATAGATTCATCCTGCTTACACCAAATTCTGACCCTACCATCTACATGTCTCTGCAGAACTCGAAATTTGTCAAATCATACGATGTGTTTCTAGTATTTAATCGTCTAGTTTTGGTGATCCTGTGCCTATGTAGCCCCATATTCCTGTTATTAGCTCACAGGAGTGAAATTCGGCGTGGTCATCTGCTTCAAGGTTCAATCCATTGTGCATTCAGAGGTTTCCTTCTGCACACCACTGTTGTAAAGAGTGGTTACTTGAGTAGTTGTGGTTTTCCTATCAACTTGAAAAAGTCTGCCCATTCTCTTCTGACTTCTCTCACTAACAAGATGTTTTCACTCACAGAACTGCCGGTCACTGGATATTTTTAACACTATTCTTTGTAAACTCTATAGACTGTATTTGATGAAAATCCCAGAAGATTGTCAGTTTCTGAGATACTCAAACAACCACATCTGACATCAACAATCATTCCATGGTCAGAGTCGCTTAGATAACACATCTTCCCTATTTTAATGTTTGGTCGAACAACAACTGAACTTCTTGACTATGTCTGTATGCTTTATGTATTGAGTTGCAGCAACATGATACACTGTTTGGCTATTTAAGTTAAAGAGCAGGTGTACCTATCAAATTGCCAATGAATATAGTCCTGTATTAGTATTTTTAAATTACACAAACTATGTGAATGAAAACTGGTTTAATTAATTTCTCAGAAGCTCTTCTCAGGTACTTTTATTTTTGGGATCTGAAGTCATTTGTGATTAATTCTTATAAACCTTATGGTCAAACAGCAGTTTTTATTGTTTGTTTGTTTTTACAACATAGACAAACAAAGTCCTAACTGTAGCCATCACATAAGTGATCAGCCATTGATACATATAGATCCACAGCCAAATATAGTAACATATCAACACTCACCCCTTTCAAAGGCAATGCTTTATATTACAATCGTGTGTTTTAAGAGGAAAATAAGTGAGATGACTTCATCCATATGGGATATTAAAAGCTGTATAGCTCTGTATTGTAGTTAAGAACAAACTCTGTGCGTTACATCTGGCTGGACATCAACAACCCTATTTCATAGAACTTCGTACTATCCTTTTTCATTATATTCCCATCAAATTATGCTTATAATTGAAATTATTACAGCCCACATGCATAATCTTACATTTATCATAAATAAACCCATCTGCCATTTATTTGCCAAACTCACTAAATGATCTAAATCCTTTTCTAAATGAACATCATTCTCTTCACTGCTAGCAACACCCAAGACCTTGATATCATCTGTAAGTTTAAGTACTTGTTGACCACTTCTTCATCTATGTCATTTATGTAAAGGAAAAGATCGATTGTTCTAAAAGTGAACCTTGAAGAATCCCATTTGTGACATTAATCCACAGGCCTTCTATCTAATTAGCTAAGTCATTGTCCACACCTATACAGATAATTTACATGTATTTCATATGGTACCTTGTCAAAGGCGTTTGAAAATCCAGATACACCAAATCTATACTTTTACCCTTATCTACACAAGCAATAACATTTTCAAAGAACGTAAAAAAATTTGTAAAGCAAAATTTTCTCTTAGTGAATTCATATTGACTCTACAATAAAATTCTAAGCACTTATTAAATGATTGTACAAGACATCTTTCATCAGAGTTTTCAAACGTTTTCCCATAACTGATATGAAACTAATGGACCTATAATTACTGGATTATTATGTAGTGTGACGTATTTAATAGCTTCAGTGTTCTGTTATTGTAATGATCCCATGAAGTTAACTTAAGTTGCACAATTGTTTAAATACTTTAACATGACATACTGGTTGATGGCATATAGATTGGTATTTAACTATATTCATATATCCGGTCAAAAGCTACCTGCTGGTTTATTTAGTCGTCGAAATAAAGGCGGTAAATATAGCAGCCAAACCATGTCCTGATATATTAAGAAACCGTAAGTTCGTTTGAGCAGGCTTTAAATTAATAACGCCTCTCACTTTAGAAAACGCACATTGTATAGGCACATACATTAAAGTAAAACTATCTATCAATATTGAAATCACATAATCATTAAGCCTATACTTTAATTCTGTCTCTGAAATAGAAATCACAGATTCGCTAAGTCTCTTCTTTAAACCAGCATTGTCACTCATTGAGTAAATCATAGGTTTTTCTAGGTCTTAGCTTTAAATCAACACTGTCTCAACTAATGAATCACAGTTTTGCTTAGCCTGTATATTGAATACAAACTGTAGCTCAATTTATAAACAGTGGAATATTTAGGTAGGAGCTAGAAGGGGCTCAGCTCCAGGGCCCATGATCTTAATGGAGGATCCACTAATAATTTTATTCTATGTAAAATTACACGGGATGTAGGGCACACACAACCTTAAATCTATTAGTTTATAAATCACAAATTCGCTAGGCCTACGCTTTTAATCAACATTTTCTCTCAATACAGTTGTCTCAATTACGCAGTCTCCAACCTGTAAAACAAAAGAAAAGTATTCTAGTATTTAATTCCATACCTAAATTATTTTGCTGGAAACATTTCAGGCTTTTTAGAGAAAAGTATTTTACAAAATGAATAAGTGTAAAGTTTTATTTTTGGAATAAAAATCGACTCTCAGACAATTCACTCAATGAAGTCTTGTAAGTCTTAAATTAGTTTGGAGGCCTGGCATGGCGAGGCGCGTTAAGGCGTGCACTCGTAATCCGAGGGTCGCGGTTTCGCATCCTCGTCGCGCCAAACATGCTCGCCCTTTCAGCCGTAGGGGCGTTATAATGTCACGGTCAATCCCACTATTCGTTGGTAAAAGAGTAGCCCAAGAGTTGGCGGTGGGTGGTGATGACTAGCTGCCTTTCCTCTAGTCTTACACTGCAAAATTAGGGACGGCTAGCACAGATAGCCCTCGAGTAGCTTTGTGCGAATTCCCAAAACAAACAAACAAACAAACTTAAATTAGTTCAAATTCCGTTCTTTTACTTTTTATGACCCATGTATTACTTGAAAAGTGTACATTTGTTCCATTTTATATTATAAACTGGCGTTTGAAAAGATGAATGTTTATTAGATATACTGATATTTAAATAAGAGTTTGATGACAAATTAAATATTAATACATTTAATTTTGAAAATCCCCCAGTCCGTTTGATTTGATTTTGGGATATATTAAAATTACACAATAAATACACTGTGCTTTCTCTGTAATCACAATTTTTGCCAAGGATTTGTTTTTACTTTTTTTCACTGTTAATAAGACAGTCATAGTCTGAGATTAATTTAGACATTTTTTTTTTACAAAGTAATCACAGCAGTTCTTTGAAAATAGTGCTAGCAATAAATGTGATTTATATACCATTTCGTTTCAATGCCATGTAATAGTGTTTTGCTATATGTTTTTTGTTTTTTTCATTTTCTTAAATATTTATATGCTGGTCATAAATCAGAAGGTTCGTTTTAAGCCACACGTAACAGGTTTTGCTCTGTTAACTTCAAGAAGAGAAAACATAAAAGAGGAGCTAAAATATTTTCTAGTAAGATTTTCAGTTTTGTAAATAAGTGGAAATACTGTTAACAAAACTTATTTATTTACCCATTTTTCGCTTTTAGAAATTTCTGAAAAATCCTCAAGGAGAACAGCGTAACATCGTTGCGATATTAATATGAAAAATTTCCCTTCGTATTCTTGGGTGGTAAGTGTTCCTTTTAACGATATCTTTTATTTTTTACCAAATGAAACCAAAAACTAAAATAGAATTTGAATAAAAGCATTCACAATATTAGACAACTGAATAGAGTACAAAATATAAAACTTTAACGAGACTTGAAAATACAAGTGTAAAACATAAACTAAACATGTATTTGTAAAGTAGGTAACTTTAATGAGACTACAAAATCCCATTGATAAAATAAGTAGTGCCTTTAGCGAACGTCTAGAGAATATACGTGTAAAATAGGTAACTTTAACGTGGTTGTAGCGTAAAATAACTAAAATTAAATTTAAAAGTTTATAAGTAAAACTATATGTAATACAAGGTTTTGGTGAAACATGGTTGGGTTAGATGAATGTCTAACTTCTCAAAACTGATAAATGGTTGGACGTTTTGAAAACATTTTAATTTTTATACTTAATTAATTATTTGGTTATCAACAGCAGTAATGTATACATCAATTACTTCTGCCATTTGTCCAAATTAGTATGAAAAAAGTCGAGTTTGTCAAGAACGAAAATTATGCTCACAGAAATGCAAAGTGATTAAAGAATTATACACTTCACTTTATAAGAATATAAATACATGTAGTTAACTGAATACATCTGCCAATAAACAGTTTGATAAAATCACCTTTATTTAGTGTCTGATTGTTTAATTACAAAATAAACAAAACTCTTGAAAAAAAATTGAAGAGGGTTAACCTTTTTTGCCGATACTCACTTTCTAAAAGTTTCATTTCAGTCATATCATTGTATTAAGACATCACTTTGTATTATGTCTTCCCTCTCGACTGTCTTTAGTTCTATTTGGCGACTGAGCAGTAAGTCTGAGGGTTTATGACGCTAAACGATACTCACTGTGGGCAGAAAAGAAAGAAAGAATCCATTGTATAAATTGGTGCGGAACAACAAACTGCCATCAGAAATGTATAAGGAAGAGTGATAAACTGATGATCGAGATATAGGCCAGTCTATATAACCAATGTTTTCTGGTTATTTAATGTAACTCTCTGTTACCCTATTAATATTAATGTTTCAAAGACATTGAAATGCCTAATTATTTTACAACGAAATAGGGACGTTTGGAGTATTCCATAAAAAGGACAATTTATTTAGGATTTTCGTTTATTTATATATTATTATAGAGACTGTCGCTTATTGTCAGATATTTGATTCTTTTGAAAATAAAACTAACCTATTTGTCACCAGCATCTTCCTTATAAAGTTTCAGTATAAGAAGAGAATTTCACCTTGATGACATTTAATGGTAATCAACTTTCTGCAGCTTAGTTTGATATTAAAATAATCAGCAAGTCTTCGTGATAACAGTTTAGCTCAAGAAGAAAATGTAATGTTAAAAATGTGTATTATAATGTTCAACACGTTTTTTTAGATTACTTAATTAGTTATATTGACACTCTGGCAGCGGAAGTGACGTTACCATTCGAGGACATGAGGAGGTGGAACAGCTGACCATAACAGCCAATTGTAGTATAATTATAGATTAGAAAAACATTAGATAATTACAGGACGTGAGACCAACTATTGACAATAATTAGAGACAGTAATAGCTTAAAATGGCTAAAGTGTCAATTATTGGCCATTAATTATTGTTTGAGTTTTGTATGAATGAATTATATGTGCTAGGTAACGCCATATTCCCGTGATAAGAAGTAACAACTGAGTACTTGAAGTCAATAAGAGAAAATCACTATAGAGTGAAATCAGGAAGTCATGTTGTCAACTTCTTATTGGAAAATTATAAAAAGATGTGAATAGAAGCTTACCTTTATTTAATCTATAATCCAGATATGACGCTAATTGACAATATTTATAGCAGTGGGTTTATGAACCTACCATATCTAACTATAGCCATGAGGATATGGAATGAAATTTGTTTATCCACTTTTTGCATATAGAATGATACACACTTCAACAGTAGTTACAATAAAACAAAGCTTTCTTAACATATCTGCACAACAATTGTTAAGATTTTGTTAATGAAATTTTTAAAATAAAAACGTACATAGCTTTTAATTTTTATTCAAATAATTTTAAATTTTCTTTCAGTTATATTCTTAATTATAAGTTTTTACTTTTTCATATATATATATATTTAATGTTTTACTTTCCTGTCCTGTTTTCGAAGAATATTAAAGTATCATAAGCAGAGAGAGACACTTTTCATCAAAATGTTGGCAATTTTTTCTATCACACTAAGCCTGATAAACTGAGCAAGTTTGGTTCATATTAAAAAGTAAATAAACCTTTTTAAAATGCGTTTTACAACATAAATAACCCAAAATTAATTAGAATTTAAAATAATGCCTAAATACAATTTAATTGTCTATACGACTAACATATCTATAGATGAAATTATGCTAAGGTATATTAACAAGGACACAAGTTGAAACAATGCTAAGAGCAATTTCACAAATTCTCAGTGGAAGTCTTCATGCTATTCCAAAATAGCTATTCAGATATTGTATTTGAAAATGTAGTCCTCCTATTGGTTTTAAACATCTGTATCAACTAAAGAAATCAGAATTTTATGAGTTCAAAGTAGGCGTGACATCTCTGAAGAATTTCAATAAATTTATTTATTTTTCTTGGAATGTGCCCAAAAGACCTTGAAAGAAGAACATGCAAACCGAGTAATTAACCTGAGTTATAAATACACGTGGCAGATTAGTGTAGATCAAGAAGTAGTAAAGATAGAAAAATACGTCTTCTAAGTTTTGAATCAAACTGAAATTAAAAATTTTTAAAATATATCTTTTAAAGAAATTAATTAGAGCTTGGATAATATCAAACTATGATCTGCAATATCAGTTTTAATGTTAATTTCATTTGCATCAATATTGCTAAATTGAATTTTGAGTGTAACAGAACAGGAGTGTCCATAATCATAGGGTTATAGAATAAAAACAACAACAAATGTGTTCAGGGCAGGGTGAGAGAGATACCGCACCAACACTCATAAGAGAGAAGTTTCTGGGCTGGCACTGACAGCACTGAGAGGTAGGGTACATCTTTGGCTATCAAGATAAGTTCTGCTGATAAGAATAATTTTATCTTGATAGATATGGTATTAAAAGTTAATATACAAAAAGTTATATGATTGTAAGAATTTTATATGACTATGAAATGCAAAAATCAAGCTTTATTAAAGTTTGTTGAAAGTCAAGTTATTTATTTCACCTTTTTATATTATTTATTTTATCTTATGTGATGTTGACTTACTCTGTTAGTGCTGTTTATAGTTCAAGGCTGAGTTTCTTGCCATCTATAGCATTGAATCTTTCAAATACACAAATATTGTGTCTGTTCAACCACCAAACCACCAGTACAATACTTCTAAGAACTACAGCCAGGTAAGACATCGTGCAGCAGTCTGAAGGTATTAATGTTTAACACACACACATACACACATAATGACTGTGAGGTTAAGATCTTAAATTGCAATATTACTGGTTTCTGTAAGAGGTATAAAACAGTATATGAGTTTTAGAGATGTATCTATCATGGGCAGATATTTATTATGTTCCTGAGACAATCAGCATCATTCTAAATAGACCTATGTGATGTATTAGAAAATGTATGTTGGATAAGTAAAAACTAAAAACTCTGCATATAAGGTCATATCTACATGGAAACATGAATTTAAGAAGATGAAAACAACCAATCCAAAAATTAAACTTTTCTTGAGAACCACACAGCAGTTTTACATTTAGATGTACAAAATGCCTTCCATGGTGGGAAAGCCAGTGATGTGAGATTTTTGTATGATGTGAAGGAGGGACAAAAGATCGATTATGTTGACGTCATATGTCTATATTTAGAGACAAACAAACACTGTGAGTACTCAATTGAACATCTCACACTCATTATGTGAAACGTTTTTGATATTCACAATTACTTCAGTTTTGTAATCTAATATAGAATTTAACCCAGGCAGAATATCACTTGCATTAACCTTTTCTTCTGGCGTCATTGAGATGTGTCTGAGAACAAATATCATTTTAGGCCAGCTGTTAGCTACAGACACTTTTGAAGTTATAACGTCAAATTTAAATGATTTATTTAAAGTCAAACCTTTTTTTCTTGTGTTTTTCTTAGAGCAAAGCCACATCAGGCTATCTGCTGAGCCCACCGAAGTGAATCGAACCCCTGATTTTAGCGTGTAAATCTGTAGACATACCGCTGTACTAGCGAGGAGCCCTTTTTTTTCTTGTGATCAATTATGGTCAATAATTGGCATCACGTACTGTAATGATCTCTTATTATTTTAATTTATAATTAGCTGCTTTAACCAATTAATTCCTTCGCCTCCCTAATGCAATGGGGTGGTGACGTCACCTCTATCGCCAAAGTGCCAGTATAACTACTTATTTTTACACAGATTGGTATAAAAATTTCATCCCGATTTGGAATTAAATTCCACTGAAGTCAAACTGTTAAACACATCTCAACCGAATCACGGCAGCAATATACGTCGGTACAACTGTAGTCTAAAACTGTACACGAATTCAGAATTTTGTGATATCCCTTCTGCACGAGTCTGATACAGGACAACATCAGGTTGTGGAAACAATATTGGAAGTTTCTTGTTTTATTATTCTTTTTGTTTAATAATGATAACCTTTGATAATGCTAATATTTAAAAAAAAACTATTTTCATGCACTACACACATCATGGCTATCGTTTCAAGAGTCAGGGAATTCATTACGAATTCACGCACGAACAGGAACGGAGAATTGATACAAATACAATCTTCCAGAGGATTTGCCTGACTGATGGTGTAGAAAGTCACGCTAAGTTGGTTTATTTCATCATTGATTTTAACACTGGCTGCACCGTTGAATTATTTGGGATGGAGAAAGCTGAACTTATACAATTATTAACTGAGTAAAACTGGATTAAAATATAATTCGGTTTATAACAAACATGATCAAGTAATTTAAAGTTGTTTTGTACAGTTATACAGTAAATAATAGCGTGTTATAAGTAAAAAGTGGTTGGTGTTTGGAATTGGGGACGGTGCAACGCTACCTGGTGTGAAAACTAACAAACATACACCCCAGTTTGATTTCGATGGACAAAATGCATTATGTAGCTCTGCGTTTATCAAACAACAGCATTCCAAAAATGGAATATTCTGCTTTGACGGACGCTAATGCCGTCTAGCGTGTAAATAAATAACAAAATTATCTGTCTCCCTGAGAAAATGTTCAATTGGAGGTGAAAGAGTATAGTCAAAATTTTGTATCAAATTTGTATAAAATCAAACCTTCGAGTCCATAAAATTAGTAAACCTTCATTCTGTAGGTTTATTTATGTAAAGTTATACATTCTTTTTAACTACAATGTGAGAGTTCTTTCGTTTGTTTGTTTTTGAATTTCTGCGCGCAACGCTACTCGAAGGCTTTTTGGGCTAGCCGTCCCTAGTTTAGCAGTGTAAGACTAGAGGGAAGGCAGCTAGTCTTCACCACCCACCGCCAACTCTTGGGCTACTCTTTTACAAACGAATAGTGAGATTGACCAGGATTCGAACCCGCGACCCTCGCATTACGAGTCGAACGCCTTAACACGCTTGGCCATGCCGGGCTCAAGAGTTCTTTCGTTTGTGTAGTTTAAGCCCAAAGCTGAGTTATCTGTGTTGTGGCATAGTAGCTAGCGTGCAAGACTCCCAGTCCAAATGTTCATTGTTCCAGTTCCGTTACCGTAGAATTCAGCCCCAAATTTGGGGCTGTGAGTACCTTATGAAAGTGGCAGTTAAATCTCAGTATTTGATTAGAACAGCCCAAGATCTAGCCTTGGGCTCTATTGACCTCAAGTTCAAGATGAGAGATAACTAACAGAGATAGCCCCTGTGTAGCTAGCTTAGCCCAGATAGAAATACAACAGTCAAACAGAATATAGCTGTGTCCTTTGTGAAAATCGAATCCGAATTTTAGCGTTATAAATTTTTAAGTTAAGCGATAAGCCACCCGGGGCATTATTTACTAAAACATTCTGGACTTAACGTAACTGTAACTAATATTTATTAGTTACAGTTATTATTGGAGTGCGATTCTGTAACTATAAGTTAACATAAATATATAGACTTCGAAAGCTGAAAACCAGTTCGATCCCCGTAACTGACACAGCTGAAACAGCCCACTGTGCTTTTATCAGTTTAACAATAAACAAAAAATAGTTCTCTACGTTACTCGCCATGTAATACATGATTTAAAAAAGTACTTGAAAAACTCACGATGTGAATAGAGACGGATAAGTCTGCATAATTTAGATACAAATATACCTATTAATTATAAAAAAAAATCAACACATTTTCCATTACATATAACACCAAATCGTTACAATTACCATTCCTCTATTTAAAATAAGACTTTACAAACAAGTACGACTTTCCAGTACGTAGTGTTTTTCATTCCATTACGGCATTTAGAGAAAGAACGTTGTTCGAGCGTTTTGGCTGAGTGAGATCTAACTGACGACTTTGAGGGGAACAGCTAGTAAGTAAAACATAAGTGGTGAAGTCACATAAGTGTCTTCCTCTTGAGCACTGCCACATCTAATGTATCTCATGATACATCTTTATCAAGATTATGATTTAATATAGTCAAAAGAAAGCAAGGAGTATAAATACAATACTCTCACATGATTGTAAGATGTTCGACACTAGAATATAGGGAGTATGAATACAGCACTCTGTCATGATTGTTAGATGTTCGACACTAGAATATAGGGAGTATGAATACAGTACTGTGCCATGATTGTAAGATGTTCGACACTAGAATATAGGGAGTATGAATACAGTACTCTGTCATGATTGTTAGATGTTCGACACTAGAATATAGGGAGTATGAATACAGTACTCTGTCATGATTGTAAGATGTTCGACACTAGAATATAGGGAGTATGAATTCAGTACTCTGTCATGATTGTAAGATGTTCGACACTAGAATATAGGGAGTATGTATACAGTACTGTGCCATGATAATCAGATGTTTCATATGTATTACCAGTACACTTCTCCGACATGGTAACACCATGTATTACTAATACAGTACTCTAGCATGATAACAACATGTTTCATATGTATTAACAGCACAGTACTCTGACATGATAACACCATGTTTAATAAGCATGACCAGTACTTTACTCTAATATGGTAACACCATGTTACATGTGTATTACCAGTACAGTACTCTGACATGATAACAACATGTTTCATATCTGTCACCAGTGCAGTACTTTGACATGATAATAACGCGTTTGATATGTATTATCAGTACAGTACTCTAACACTTGTTTCACATGTGTAACTAATACAGTACTCTTACCTGATAATTACGTGTTTTATATTTATTAGTAATACAGTACTCTGACATGATAACAACATGTTTCATATGTATTTCTAAAACGGTACTCTAACATGATAATAAGGTGTTTTATGTATATTACGAGCATAGTACTCTGACATGGCAACACCATGTATCATACGTATTACCAGTAAAGTACTCTTACATGATAACAACATGTTTCGTGTGTTTTACCAGTACAGCAATCTGACATGATAACACTATGTTTCATATGTATTACCAGTACATTTCTCTGATATTATAACACTATGTTTCATATGTATTACCAGTACATTTCTCTGACATGATAACACTATGTTTCATATGTATTACCAGTACATTTCTCTGACATGATAATACCATGTTTGATAAGCATTACCAATACCGTACTCTGACATGATAACACCATGTTTCATATATATTACCAGTACAGTACTCTAGCATGACAACAACATATTTCGTGTGTAGTACTCGTACAGTACTGTAATATGATAAAAACATTTTTCATGTGTATTACGAGTACAAATCTATATTTTAACAGATTTTCTACACGTTTTATCGCAAAACATTTTATGTTGTCTGTGAAGATCTAACAGAATCAAAAATATTTATCTTTTTCAACTTTAAAAACTTTTCCCTGAGATCGACAGAAGGTACCTTACAAGTAGTGACTTATCTTCACTTCTTGTTGTCTTCAACAGAAGGTACCTTACAAGTAGTGGCTTATCTTCACTTCTTGTTGTCTTCAACAGAAGGTACCTTACAAGTAGTGACTTATCTTCACTTGTTGTTGTCTTCAACAGAAGGTACCTTACAAGTAGTGACTTATCTTCTCTTCTTGTTGTCTTCAACCAGCGGGTGATTGCTCTTTTGAAAGTACTGAAACTTAAATTGTGCCATAAAAATTTATATTATGTCTTCTGAGTTGAAAATCAATCTCTTGCAAAACCAAATAGAAATCAAGATTTCTACTCTGATTAGAAGATTTGTAAATCAATAAGGCCTCTCTTGAAAACAACCGAGTGTAGTCGTATAGCTATGGGGTATACAGAAACGAAGACTTGTCCTAGAATAAAAAACACGAGATTTATAGGCGATTTTTTTTGTCTCCAGGATTGATTGATAAACTTTACGATATGTTAGAATAAAACAAATAATTAACATGATTATACAGACTTGGGAATTGTCTAAATCAAAATTATACCTTCTCTCATTTTTGTTTCTTTAGTCTATGTTTTAGAGTGATTGGCCATATTTTTTATCATTTATTCAGAAAAAAACATGAACTGAAACTTACGACTTAATGTTAAAATAATCGTTATTGTATTTTGATTTACTATTTACAATATATCAAAATTATAGTTTTTACAACATTTCAATTATTAAAGACCCTGTTAAGAAAAGTTTCTAATTCCAAATATGATTCGATGAAGAATGAAGTTGATTATTTACATATAATGAAAGCATTAAATTAATTCTTTAAGACAGCAGACCTTATTGACGTGTCTCAGTGTAATATTACAGACATTCCACATACATTTTTGTAGTAAACCTTGTTGGACTCTAAATGTCAAACTTGTATCACACCTGGCTACAGACACACGCTGTCTATACTTCATTTATCATTAGAATGAAAGATAACAACGAAATAAGCCATTTTAAGTTTCAGCCCTAAAGCTAACTTGTCGTTGCACAGATTGTAGGAAATGTCATTTTCACTGTCAAAGTTAAAACGTCAGGATTGAATCACGGGGCCCGGCATGGCCTAGCGCGTTAATACGTGCGCTTCGTAATCTGAGGATCGCGGGTTCGCGCCCGAGTCGTGCCAAACATGCTTGCCCTCCCAGCCGTGGGGGCGTTATAATGTGGCGGTCAATCCCACTTTTCGTTGGTAAAAAAGTAGCCCAAGAGTTGGCGGTGGGTGGTGATGACTAGCTGCCTTCCCTCTAGTCTTACACTGCTAAATTAGGGACGGCTAGCACAGATAGCCCTGAAGTAGCTTTGTGCGAAATTTCAAAACAAACAAACAAATTGATTTAACTGATTAGAGTGTGGGATGACTACAGAGAAAAAAGTTTAAAGTGTGGTAATACTGTTAAGATGACAGTTTAAGGTGTGGTAATAATATAGAGAGGGTGGTGTAAATTATGTATAGCTATTAATAAGATAGTTCAAAGAGTTTATTTTTTAAAGTTGGGTACACCAGTTTTTATTTTTTTCCGTTACACTTTGTGCATAACAGCTTTCATAATTTTCACTAATTTATTACAAGTTTAAAATATTTTTTCTATACTGATATTTACTCTATATGATACGGTTTATACAGTTGTACGATCGTGTCTTTCAATCTATGTAAGATATCTTTAACTACTTCACTTCAAAACATTCTTCCATGCGACAAAAACTAAAAGCGGTGAAGTATTAATATTGTATAACTGAAGCCAGAAAGTGTTTCTCAACTTCTTCTCTGAGGCTGTAGTGCTGTTTCTTTCACGTTTTCCTGAGGGCTTAATCTTATGTAACTTAATTGTGTGACGTCTGAAACATTACACATGTTGTCATAGTAACGGATCGAGATTAGTGCACTTACATCAATAATATGCTCGTGTCACGAGCCGGAAAATTCTTCTACCTCCAGACAAGTTATATCTATATAACAAGAGGTATTACACGCCACACATTGTCCGAAAGTACTTCTGTGATGCCATCTGGGCATGTGAAACAGTCAATATAAACCTCACATCAAGCAAGCTACTCAAATATAACAGATTAAATACGAAAAATAAACTTAGTGGTCAGCAGAGCTAATTAACTATACTTATCTCAAATTCTTACTTATGAAGATTAGAATACATTTCGTACCCTTATTCTTAGCAATATTTTCGGTCATAATCCGAAAAATGTCTCGCGAGTTTCGTCCAGCTTAGAATATTTATATTCGTCTTAGATCTATATATAAAGTTGACAATGATAATAATATTAAACACATTAGACTTTCTTAGCAACAACGTTGTTCATTAATATTTTATCAAGAATATAAATATGTCTACCTAAGATATGAAAATGATTTTAGTGCGTTTAAAAATTATAAAACATTAAAACAATATGTAAATAAAGATTTTAATGACATTGCTTATTTTGAACTTTTCCTTGCAGCAGGTTTAATTAACCTTAAACAAAATATTACCATTTACCTTTTGCATAAGATGTAAGTATTGTAGGGAGTTTTAAATTATCAGTATTTACATTGACTGTAACATCTAAATATTGTTGGGAGTTTAAATTACCAGTATTTACGTCTACTGTAACATTTAAATATTGTTCGGAGTTTTACATTATCAGTATTTACATTTACTGTCTTGAGCAAGTATTGTTGCGATTTTAAATTATCCGTATTTACAATATAAGTTCTAAGTGTGGTTGGGAGTTTCAAATTATCAGTATTTCTCTTTTCTGTAATATGTGAGCATTGTTTGGAGTTTAAAATTATTAGTATTTACATTTGCTGTAACATGTAAGTATTGTTAATAGTTTTAAATTATCAGTATTTATATTTACTGTTTCAGATAAGTACTGTTGCGAGTTTTTAGTTATCAGTGTTTACATTTACTGTATCATGTAAGTATTGTTGGTGCTTTAAATTATCAGTGTTTACATTTACTGTAACATGTAAGTATTGTTGCGAGTTTTTAGTTATCAGTGTTTACATTTATTATAAGTTATAAGTATTGTTGAGGGTTTAAAATTATCAGTATTTCTATTTTTCGTAACGTGTAAGTATCGTTGGGAGTTTTATATTACCAATATTTACATTTACCTTGATAAGTAGGTATTGTTGAGATATTTAAATTATCAGTATTTACATGTACCGTGAGTTTTAAGTATTGTTGGGAGTTTTGAATTATTATTATTTACATGTATTAAAACATGTATTAATTGCATTCACTGTAACATGTACATATAGTTGGGTGTTCAAAATTGTCAGTATTTACATTTACTGTATCATTTAAATATTCTTAATGTTTTAAGTTATCAGTATTTACCTTCACTGTAACATGTAAGTGTTGTTGAGAGTTTTTAATTATCAGTGTTTACATTTAATGTAACATATAAGTGTTGTTAGGAGTTTTTAATTATCAGTGTTTAGATTTGTCGTATCATGTAAGTATTGTTGAGAGTTTTAAATTCTCAGTATTCACATTTACTGTTACATGTAACGATTGTTGGGGTTTTGAATTATCAGTATTTACATTAACTGCAACATGTAATGATTGTTGTGGTTTTAAGTTATCAGTATTTACATTTACTGCAACATGTAAGTATTGTTGGGAGTTTTAAATTATCAGTATTTACATGCACTGTATGTTGTAAGCATTGTCAGGAGTTTTAAATTATCAGTATTTACATGCACTGTATGTTGAAAGCATTGTCAGGAGTTTTAAATTATCAGTATTTACATTCACTGTATGTTGAAAGCATTGTCAGGAGTTTTAAATTATCAGTATTTACATGCACTGTAAGTTGTAGGTATTGTTGGAAGTTTAACACTATCAGTGTCTACACTTACTGTAACATATAAGTATTGCTGAAAGTTTCATATTTTCAGTATTTACACGTACTGTAAGTTACAAGTATGGCTGGGAGTTTTAAATTATCAGTATTTACATTTACCGTAATATGCAATTATTGTCAGGAGTTTTAAATTGTCGCTATATTTATTTGTTGTAAGTATTGTTGGGAATTTTAAATTATCAGTATTTACATGCACTGTAAGTTGCAAATATTGTTGAGAGTTTTAAATTATACTGTATATATTTCTTTACTTATTCTTGTTCCTAGGCAGAAAGTTTTGTATCTCAATTGCTTATTCCTAAAGTAAAATGAAAAGACCTCTTTTTCTATTCAAACTTATTTCAACTTTATACAATGTCTCACTACTCACTACTTAAGTTTAGTTCCAGCTACCTAAGTGAACACATAGACCTATCTGATTTTATCAGAGATGGCATCAAGAAGCTACAAGCATTCTCCAGACGCATTCTGCTATGTATGTGGCCAATTTATCAAAACAAGAATGAAAAAGTACTCTGTGACAGCATCTGCTAAAATATGTGAAGCCTACAAGGCATATTTACGCATACTCGTCGCGGATCAAGACAAACCCTGAGCACCTCATTTTACCTGCGAGCACTGCAAAAAAACCCAAAAATTCTGGAAGGTAAGATGGGCAATTTTTGCTTGCTTGAATAATAAGATTTTATGCTATACAAATTTTTAGACGTTTTAAAATTTAAATATCTTTTAATTTATTTTTTGTTAATGTCAAAAAGTACAGAAAAAATATTGAATATAAAATATTTTGCATGAAGCTCTTACACATTAGTTGTGGATGAAATAAATTTATTCTTCATAATAACAATTTATTGCTCTTTTGCAGGATGGCACAGAGGGGAAAAGAGAGCCACGAAATTCACTATTCCAAGAATTTGGTGTGAACCCACTCACCACTCAAACAATTGCTACTTCTACATGGTGAACCCTTCCAAACGTCGGGCTGGCAAGAATGCATCTGGTATCATGTATTCGAACTTTCCATCATTCATCGCCCCAGTGTCACACTGTCCTGAGCTCCCTTTACTCACTCCACCATAAGGAAAGCAGCCATCCTCAGAAGAGATTTGCAAATCAGAAGAGAAGACAGACATTGAAGATCCAGATTACAATTTCAGAGGTGCAGCTAGTGAGAGAAACTCATACTACCCCAATCAGAAAGACCTCAATGACTTGGTTTAACAAAGTCGAATGCCGATATATGACATCTAGGCTCAAGGAGTTGGATATGTCAGATGAAAGTGTGCAAGTCAGAGGAAGCGTACCGACATCTTACATGTTCCTTCACCCTTTAAGATGGGCTCTGCTTCTGCCACAATCTATACGGTTTGTACGACACAGTTGGGGTTGCCTGTAACCCGAACAAGTGGAGCCTCTTCATTGATAGCTCATCCAAAAGCCTCAAAGATGTGCTGCTCCATAACGGGAATAAGTTTGTTTTGTTTTTTAATTTCGCGCAAAACTACATGAGTTCTATCTGCGGTAGCCGTCTCTAATTCAGCAGTGCAAGACCAGAGGGAAGCCAGCTAGTCATCAACACCCACCGCCAACTGTTAGACTGTTCTTTTACCAACGAATAGTGTGATTGACCGTGGCTTTATAACGCCCCCACAGCTGAAAGGTCGAGCATGTTTGGTAGGATGAGAATTCGAACCTGCTACCCTCGGATTACGATTCGAGTGCCTTAGCCAACTGGCCATGCGACCACGGGAACTAGTATCAGTCTCTTCTCCTGGCTCGTTTGTTGCACCTCAAAGAGCAGGGCGAGAACCTCCACCAAGATATACTGGACTTTGAATGCTGCTACCAAAGTGCGTATAACGAAAACATAATGAGAGACTATATTTGAAGGCTGATACGTTAAAGTGATTTACATTACAGTCGCAAATCTCGAAAAGCTACTCCTAAACACTTTTGTATAACGTTAGTATAAATACATGCAAATATTGATTCATATGTTGTTTTATTCAGATCTTATGTGAATGAAAATGTGCAGATTTGCTCGTTTTTACATAGAAAATAGGTTTATTCCTAAATTTCATTATCCAGGTCACAAAAGCAAAGTTTGAAGGGATTACTGGTCATTTTCTGTACTTTTACAACATAAGCAATTAAGAAATAACACATACTATCCAGGAACAAAATTTGTTTGATATAGTGTTATCAGTAATTACATTTACTGTAATATCTAATTACTGAACCCTTGATTCACTGTTTTTGAGATTTTGGGTAATTGTTTTAATGTGTATCTCTGCCTTAGCATGAATGGAGATGCGTACAAACTTTATATTTAATTTTAGTTTTAACAGTGTTAATCCACACGTTCATTGCTCTATTTCCTTCCTATGTTAAAATATTAAGTAAACACGTTCAATGGCAGTTAAATCTCTAAAGACGTTTATTAGAAAGGAATTTAATTTCTCTAATGTAGTTCTGAGGTTCTTTGACATGTTCTCACCACATGATGTTACTACAAAAGAAACATAGAAAGTTTTGGCATCTCTTGTTTATTAAATGTTATTCAACAGTAGTTTGTTTTGACATGCCTGTATCAAATTACTTTAATGTGGTTGAAACATTATCTTCATATCTTATAATAAACAGAGTTATGTAATTATGTTACCAATGATTTTACATATAACAGAATTACATATTTCATTCATAAGGGAAATGTTTAGTTTTAAGACGCTGGGAACATCAAATCTTCCCAGAACTCTCTATTTGAAATTTGTCTGGTTCCGGGCATGCGCAGAAGCTGTTGGATTATTACCTGGTCCAGGTATCTGCTCGGCTGGATCAGTTCTGTACGTCTCATCGGTTGCTCTTTTCTCGCACGTGCATATCCCTTGCACAAGACTAGCTGCCACGTAACCAATCTGTTTCTCACTTACGGTTGTTTTCTAACAAAAATCGAACGTTGTGTTGATATATACTGAGCCACGCTGTAAAAGTGTTTTTGTTTGGAATCATACGGTTAGGCCTTGAGATATTTGTTGTCACTGTATCACCTTATTCTAAAAAAAATAGTAAATGCCAGATGTGCCTTTGTTGACAGCTAAATCAATACTGATTTGTCATTCACCTTACAGTTCGTCTCATTTCCTTTTTCTTTCTATTAACCTCTGAAGACGGAGAAAACGAACTTGTCGTATCGAGAACGACAGATTAAAAATGCTTTGGTACAGTACCTTAAGAGACCAGAGCCACCGGTAAGTGTTAATGAGTACATTCCTTTTGTATGTTGGAACTATTTCTATGAAGTGGACACAATCTCATGGATAGTATGTTATTTCTTATAATAATTATTTGTAGCTGTTAGTTAATTTCTACTTCTTTATGATATGAAACAAGATATTCTTAGGTTTTTCTCATTATACCAAAACAGTACTAATGTATTACTTTTTGTTCGAATGAAATATATTTTGTTTAATTACAAATTAAAACTTTTACAATAAGAGCGTCATCTTTGAAACAGGTTTCGATCACTAGTGTGACCATTCTAAAGTATATAAATATTTGAACATTATATATACTGTATAACACTTACGTTCATGTAGAACATTCTTTCCCAATAATTTAGTTTATTTTGTATTATATTGGATTTCTGTGCACTGAATATATTAATACGTAGATATTAACGTATATTTTTTCTAGTGACATTTTCAGAATCTGTTCTTTCATTTTACTACAAAAGAAAACAGTTTGCCAAATAAACGTATAAATATTTAATAATACTCTGTAGCACCTTATTGTTTAATAATATTTCATAGTTTATTAACACTCTGTAATACCTTATAGTTTAATAATACACTGTAGCACCTTATTGATTAACAATATCTTATTGTTTAATAGCATTCTGTAGCACCTTATTGTTTAATAAAACACAGTAGCACCTTAGTGTTTCACAATACCTCACAGCTAAATAACACTCTGTAGAACTTTATTGTTTAATGACACTCTATAATACCATATTGTAGCAAGTTATTGTTTAAGAGCACTTTATTGCACTTTAATGTTTAATAATACTCCCTACTATCTAATTGTAGCACCTTTTTGTTTAAGAGTACTCTGTAGCATCTTATTGCTTAATAATAGTCCGTAATACCTTATTGTTTAACAATACCTTATAGTTTAATAACACCTTGTAGGACCCCTTATTATTTAATAATACTCTGTAATACCTAATTGTTACACAATTCCTTATAGTTTAATAACACTCCCTAGCATCTTATTGTTTAATAATACTCTATAATGCCATTTCATTAAACAATACCTTATAATTTAATAACACTTTATAGCACCTTATTGTTTAATATTACTCTGAAGCATCTTATCATTAAAGAATACTCTGTAGCAACTTATTGTTTAAGCGAACTCTCTAACACCTTAATGTTTAAGAGTACTCAATAAAACCTCATTCTTTAAGATTACTCTGATGCATCTTATTATTTAATTCAACTCTGTTGCACATTATTGTTTAATCACAATCTTTAGCACGTTATTGTTTAATAGCACTCTGTAGCACCTTATTTTTTAACAATACTATTGTTGTTTAATAACTCCCTGTAGCACTTTGTAGTGAAGTATTATAACCTGATGAGCTACGTGTTGCGATGTTTGTTTAATATAAAACGATTTTGATATACTCTCATTTTAGTTTGTTTCACTTTTATCTGACGATGTCCTTACTAGTAGAGACTAGGATGACAGCTGAATGAATCACGACTACTACATCAATTCGAGTCTATATTGAGGCCGTTTCGCTAAATGTTTCGGTGTATCACACCTACAGCATTACCTTTCCAGTGTTTCATATCACATCTTAACAATATTGTGATTCATGGTGTAGAGAACAACATTTCAACATTACCGAGGAATCTTAATTGTATATCATTAGACACGTGTCTTATTTTTGTTAACAATGTCTCTGTATGTATATTACAGATCGCAGGGCATCATCCAGGTGTTCAATCTACAACGATGCGTCTTGGACTAACAGCTTCCAACAGGGACTTGGATATTCAGAAGTAAGTAAAGGATATTATATATATTTTAGATAGTCAGATTTAAGAAAACTATATTCAGTTACCCCCACTGGGCCAAGTTTGAAACTTAAAAACTATACATTTTTAGATACTTCCAGTGAGGCAGGATTCAAACTCAAAAACTACATATTGTTTAGTTACCTCCACTGAGGCGGGATTCAAACTTAAAAACTACATATGGTTCAGTTACCTCCAGTGAAGCAGGTTTCAAACTCAAAAACTACATAGTGTTTAGTTACCTCCGCTGAGGCGGGATTCAAACTTAAAAACTACATATGGTTCAGTTACCTCCACTGAAGCAGGTTTCAAACTCAAAAACTACATAGTGTTTAGTTACCTCCACTGAGGCGGGATTCAAACTTAAAAACTACATATGGTTCAGTTACCTCCACTGAAGCAGGTTTCAAACTCAAAAACTACATAGTGTTTAGTTACCTCCACTGAAGCAGGTTTCAAACTCAAAAACTACATAGTGTTTAGTTACCTCCACTGAGGCGGAATTCAAACTTGAAAACGATATATTGTTCAGTTGCCTCCACTGAGGCAGGTTTAAAACTTAAAAACGATATATTGTTCAGTTGCCTCCACTGAGGCAGGTTTAAAACTTAAAAACTATATATTGTTTAGTTACCTCCACTGAGGCAGGATTCAAACTTAAAAACTACATATTGCTCAGTTACCTCCACTGAGTTCTTATACAAACATTTGGTGAAAAAGTAATATACACTGTAACACTGTGGTGTTGATAAATTGTGTGAAAGTTAGGTTTTCTGTGTTATTTATCATAGCACCAACACCCACATATTTTTTATTCGTCTACAACCTTGATAAAGGAGCTTGAACATTATGAAAATAAGTAAAACGAATCTGAAATTGTAAAAACTGTAATTCACACTGCAATGCTACATTTGACGTCACGTGCCTTGGCTTTGTTGTTCGTGAATCTTTCAGTACTGTTGTCACATGCTGCCATTCGAATTTTTCTCGTTATAACAAATTCAGTTTGTTTGATCGACTGCTTAAACGTCTTTTGTTTAGCTTCAAAGTTTTGTTAACAAGAACTGTAATGAAATAACAACGATTTTTATTCGTAAATACAACAGGCGTGAAATAATATTTTTAAAATATTTAAAACCAATAGACTTCATTTCTTATTTAAGCCAATTTTATTTTAGGTTAAATTCTGTACATTGTGGTTTTTTATCTAAATTGAATGCTCTGCAACTGTAAACAGGGCTATATAATACCGCCCGTCCCTAATTTAGCAGTGCAAGATTAGAGGGAAGGCAGTTAGTCACCACCACCAATCGCTAACTCTTGGGCTACCCTTTTACAAACGAATAGGAGATTGACCGTTACATTATGAGGCTTCCACGTTTGAAAGGGCGAGTGTATTTGGTGTGACGGGGATTCAAACCCACGACTTTTGGATTACGAGTCAAGTGCCTTAACCGCCTGACCTTGCCAAGCCTATTAAAAAATCAACTGTCGTTTGCCACGAAAGAAACTATTCTTTCTATGGCCTCAACTTTCCTACATTTGGCGTATTATTGGTGGCTCTTTCTGTGTGTGTGTGTTAGTTTTTACAAACAATTTTCCCGTAATGTACGTATCGTAAATAATCTAAAGAATCTCCTGTCTAGAAGGAAAACAGTTGGGCAATGCACGAAATATGACAGTCATGCAGGAATGTGAACATGACTGCTCACCAGAAATACTTCACTAAGTTGTTGCTAATGTCAGACAATGTGCTGTTATTCCAGAGCCGCATAATAAATATATTAACTATACCAGGACATCACTGTACGTAGATGAAACGTTACAAACGTCCATGCCTCGATGAACACGCCGCCTATGAGTATTTCATAAATGTTAATATGTCTATTTTTTTTCCACAGGTGACTGTACAACTTCTACTGTTGTTACACTCGCATTACTGACGGAAACAGAAAAAAAAATGTTGTACGTAAATATGTAATAAGATTTTTAATTGAATTTCTGCAGAGGACGACCGCAAGAGTGCCTCGCCAGAACTGTTCATTCCGAAACAGAACGTCTGGTATCCATGGCAACCAAACTTCTTGTAAAATCGGTAAGATATATATATTTATATATAACTTTTGGTATCCATGGGAACCAAACTTCTTGTAAAATCGGTAAGATATATATATATTTATATATAACTTCTGGTATCCATGGGAACCAAACTTCTTGTAAAATCGGTAAGAAATATGTATATATATATATATAATGTCTGGTATTCATGGCAACCAAAAAAAACTTCTTGTAAAATCGGTAAGATATATTTGTGTATATATATACGAGTCTTCCAACCCATAACCTTTTTTCCTACTCCATCCATAAATAATTACACCGGGGAGGGGGGGGGAGCTGAGAAAATAGATTTGATTTTCACATCACAAATATACAACTACCAGGTTGTTTATTAACTGAAGACATGTGCGTTAAGAAGTATAGTTTCTTATACAACCACCAGGTTGTTCATTTACTGAAGATATGTTGTGTGTTAACAAGTAAAAATTATTATTGTGTTTGAATATGTTTTAGAAACATATATTTTTTATCAGAAAATAAATTGAAAAGACATTTTGATTCATATGTCTCAGACTCGTGTATTGTTTGATTTAGTTTTCTAAAAAGTGCGAGTTTTGTTAATCATATTTTCAGAGAAAGTAAAAAGAATATTAATACGTTTCATTAAGTATTGGAATACGTTTTCCTGTATGTTGTTAGGCACAAGACTACACAATGGGCTATTTGTATTGTGCCAATAACGGTTTTATAAATCACTTGTTTAGCGCTATAAGCCTTCAAAGAGGATGTTTGTGTAAAAAATTCACTCTGTGTTCCAAAACATTTTAGATAAGAATGGGGCGTTAAATTCTTGTATCTCGAAACATATGAAAGTTTGAGAAATCTTATAAGCAGAGTTGGATAAAGTAACTTTGCAAATAACTTTGGAATTTTTTTTTATTATTTTCAGTTTTTTCTGAATTTCGCCCAAAGCTACACGAGGGCTATCTGTACTAGCCGTCCCTAATTTAGCGGTGTAGTATTAGAGAGAAGGCAGCTAGTCATCACCACCAACCGCCAACTCTTGGTATACTCTTTTTTTTTCAAACAAATAGTGAGGTTGACCATCATATTGTAACGCCCCCACGACTTAATGGGCGAGCATGTTTGGTACGATGGAGGTGACGATCTAACACAACTATTCTATTAGGTAAACGTAGTCCAATGGTTGGCGTAGGTTGTTGCTGGCTGCCATCCTCATATATAACCTATCAGTAACGTGCAAGTGGCTCCTGTGTAGCTTCGCGTGGAAATATTTATAATAACAACTGTTGTTCGTGTTATATTTTGTCTTTTACAGTTTAAAAGTAAAAATATTGTTTATTAATGTGGGGTTGTTTTATATGTTAGATCACGTGGAACTAGTGTTAGAAACTCTTTTGCGTGTGATTTTCCTCTCGTGCTAAATATTTCATTCGAACAACGAGTTTTATTTACGAAAGTAATTCCGTTCCACCTGTTATTGATTAAGTTCCATATAGAAGAAATATACGAGCATGTTTCCTGATCACACTCCGTGATCTGGGTACTTAATATTCAACCTTTTAAGCATAAAATATTCCACATTCCATTTGCGTCGTGGTAATTACAGTTTGATAAAGCACACGTCTGCCACCTGGTGACTTTTCAAACATTACTAATTTCTTCCTTTTTCTAAGATGACCTTTAAAATGTTTTTTAATGGCCCGGCACTAACACACCCTCTGGTGGCTCAGCAGTAAGTCTGATTATTTATAACGCTACTTGCCGGGGCTCGATACCCGCAGTGGTCACAATACAGTTAGACCATTGTGTAGCTTTGGGCTTAACAACATCAACTCTATACTCTTCTCATGTTGGACCACACATGACTGAACACACACTCAAAACAACAACAAATATCATATGTATCAAAACTCAAAGCTTCATGGTCCGGTGGGTCACCAGACTTACGATGCTAAGTCCAGAATTTACTTGCAGTTATCCAATAATTAAACTCTTACACGTAGAAGTGTCACATCAGTACATTTACTGTCCACAAATCAGTACCTAAGGGTATTATGTGTGAAGTCCATTTCTATTTATCCATCTTTGTAGGTTACATTTAAACTTTATTTCCACGTTTTTCACAAGAACTGTTGTTTTGTGTTTGATTGCTGGAAAATTTCAGAATAGCATATTCTGTATTATTTATAGAAGAGACGTAATGTTTCTGTCTTGTATTCTATTTTCGAAATACCGGGCTTTACTGCAACCTAAATTAGTCTAGGCAGCACCTAATTAATGAGTAGCTATGAGTAAGCCTAATTAGACCCCACAGTAATAACTTACTGTTGCACTCCTTATATAAAATTAGATATTCGAACTTTCCAAGTGATTTTTCTGAGTAAGTAACTGTGGTTCTGAGTGTTTTAATTATTTCTGATTTGACAACTTTACAGATGAAATGAAAAATGAAACCAATTCAATCTGTAGATATTTACAAATATAAAACTAAAGATCCAGAATCAACCGTCAACGAATAAATCCAGCTGTACAACAGACATTGGTACAGCCATTCAGCAAATTCTGTTGCTTGGGTTTGGTTGTCTTCGTGGTCTATTGAAACCGGTTTGCCAATGAACCAGACATAGCTAGGGACAGCTAGATTGTGCTGCTAATCCGAAAATTTATGGTATTCGTACCGTAACCGTCTAAACTCCCTCTACACTCTGAGATCGCTGGTGCGTTAAAGGAGTAACAATCAAATCCCACCAAACAAAACTAGACTAAGCTGTTGGCGAGTGGTCTTCTTCTGGTCTGTCAGGTCAAGATTAGTGACGCTTATACACAAATACCTTTATTTACGTTGAAATGAACGTAACTCTGAAACAAACTGTTTGCCAAAAGCTGTTCCAAGTATTTTCCACTTTTCAGGCAGTTAACGGGAATATAGTTTAACGGATTTTTTTTTCGTAGTTGAGTTTGTCCAATCTGCTATTCAAGGCCTCACCAGTAGGTAGCACTCTTTAATTCATCCGAGTAGAAATAATTTTACGAAATACACATGCAATAGTTGCTGTTTTAAGTATATTTCTTTAGTGATGGATTTTATTAGATATTTTGTGTTAAAATATGGGGGAGGGGAATGTTCGGTAATTTTAATGAAATTATGGGTGAATAAAATCTAGTAACAATACAAGGGTTACCTTCTTATGTTTGCACTGGAAATGATTCTCTCTTATTTCTTTAAATAGTATCGTTTGCCAATCCTTATAACAATAATTAAATAACTGTTCAAATTTATTTTGGAAAATAAGTAGAATACTATAGGAACCCTATTCACAGTATTTTTAGTAATAGAATACATAAAGACATTTTCAGTAATCTGGGCAACAATTAGAACATTATTGTAGCATAAAGATATATATTTATTTAACTGTAACTTGAACATTATTTTTATGAGAAATGATCTTTAAAGTTACTAATCTAATGCACATAAACAACGAGTGAGATTATTAAACTAAGTATTGAAATATCCTTTGTGCACCTGTTTTTACTTAATGATTTTATATTTGTTTCTTTGTTGGCAGGTGTCTTCAAACCAACAAATGTCTGAAACCTTACAAGCAGAGCTTTCATCTGTGGACAAAAGGTAGCGTTCTTTTTATTTAATTTTTTTCTGCTTTTGGGAGAAAAAATTACCTAAAATAGCTGTTCATAATATTGAGCTGATGGTCTAGAGTTAGGTGACACCCACCCCCATCTCTTGAATTTACCCTACTCGAATATTGGGATTTGACTGTCACTCTTATAACGTCTCCACGGTCCTCAAGTTCGAAAGTTCTATTGACCAGCTGTCATACTTTTATAATATGCTCTGAAAATTTAAGGATAGTAATGCACATATTACTTTTAACTTTGCGCAAACATTTTAAAGCAAACAATTAATGAGCAGCACGCGCAACTCAAGTAACGATTCTATTAATTGATATCCCTTCAACAGAGTTTGACGTGGACAAAAAAAATTTATTCAGGATTTGCACTGACACCTTTTGCCACAACGTGCTCGTTTTCGTTTATCAGTTGTTGTTGTTTTATAAGAACCGAACGAAGCCTAGTAGGTAGCAGACTAGGATTCCTATTGGAAGGCCCAAGGTTTGAGACAAGACTCTATTGAGCACACACATGTTATTTGATGCAATGAACTGGACAACACAACTGGGTGGGTACCTTGGCCAACGAGTTAAAGTTAGTGGCATATATACCCGAGAACTAAAAGTCTCTGACTTAGCCGTGTTACGTTTTTTATGTGGACTGAACACAACAGAAAGACACAGATAACAGCTTATATAATTTATTACAATAAACTATTATATATGTGACAGATATAAAATAAATTATATAATAACAATGACAGATGTTCAGTTTCAACCTTCAAAATTAATTACAATACAAAATGGTACTGGCCTGTGTCCAATAGAATGATCCAGAATGAAAGTCCAAAAGTCCAGATCAGAAATCCAAAATTCCAGTCTAGGGGTGAATTTGGTTTGACGAAGAAATTCCGAAGTTTGAATGGAGAAGTCCAGGAACAATTCACAGTTCAATAAATTTGACGAAGTTCTTTTTACGATGTTTTAGATGAATGGTTCAAATTTGTCGTTTTCCAACTTGCCCTGTTCTCCCCTAAACAGTCCTATACGTGTTGACCTTCAGTATAACCAGTAATTCGAATGAATCGTAAAGATTGACGAAATAAAATCACAGCTTCTGTAGATCTAGCTCCAGTCACAAATCCAAGTTGAATAAACACACAGCAAACGTTGAAAAATTCTCAAACGACGACAACATCTCTTAAATCGAATGAAAACGAATGACTGACTCCTTTCCTCGCATCGCCGTCTGTTTATATACTAGTAGGCCTACTGTGTTCTCGAACAATCGCGTAACTTCCACAAAATTCCAGAATAATCTGCGTCTTGACGCCAGGGCAAAATACATTCTATTTATAGACAAATGATCGATCTACTTAATTCTAGAAATTTCTACATGAATAACAACATATTTTATTGATTTGAACTTCGAAACAATAATATAAACAACAACATGGCATTCCAAACGCTTTATACATAACAAGCCGATTGAGCCCAGCTTGGCCAAGTGATTAGGGCGCTCGAATCGTAATCCGAGAGTCGAAGGTTTGAACCTACTTCGCACAAAATATGCTCTCCCTTTCAGCCGTAGGGGTGTTATAATGTTAAGTCAATTCCAATATTCGTTGGTAAAAGAGTAGCCCAAAAGTTGGCGGTGGGGGGTGATGCCTTCCCTCTTGTCTTACACTGCTAAATTAGGAACGGCCAGCGCAGATATCTCTCGTGTAGCTTTGCGCTTAATTCAAAAGAAGCAAAGAAACTTAACTGATCAGTAAATTTGCACATAAGAAACTGTTCTGGCTGAAACTCTGTTTAAAAAGAAACAATAAAAACACCATTACGTAGTTTCAAAACGGTAGTATCCAAGTCTTATTTATAAATTGGGAAAATTATAAAAAAGAGTCAAGTGAACTTTATCGACCGTGATTTTACTCATTTCGCCAGGTTAAACCACTGTTGGAGTAAATTATTCTGGTAATTTTGGGGGAATATCTTAACATATTTATCTGAGAGTACCACTGTCATTCCACTTTTCAACTGATCATACAATCACAGCAGTTAATGTATGAAGCTACTTTTTATATTTTAATGAAAAGAAGTATTTTAAAAAATCCAGCGATAATTAAATAAATATTTATAATATGTTTAAAAAACAAACCTGATTTCAACTATTACCTCTGTAGCTGATACCTATCTTGTGTTTTCTAATAAGTAATAAACTTCTGTGTAGAAGTAATATCTGTAAAGAACATACACTCAATTCTCCACCACTGGTGGTCTTTTGATGGTGCTGGTAAATAGCAACCTTATGAATAATGAACAATAGAATATGTAGGTTTTGAAGAATAAAAAACAAGTGTTTGTGCTTTGAGATTTACAAACCAAATACATTCCCGTCACTCTAAACATGCTAGCTTTATCAGTCGTGGAAGCGTTATAATGTGACCGTCAATTCCATTGTTCGTTGGTAAAAGAATAGCCCAAGAGTTGGCGGAGGGTGATGATGACTGGCTGCCTTCCCTCTACTCTTATACTACTGTATTAGGGACGGCTACTGCAGATAATTCTCATGTAGCTTTACACGAAATTCAAAACAAACAAACAATACAAACACACCTTTACCTTTCTTCTTTCAACATGGACAACAATATTGTAAACTATAAAAGTGTGGGGAAGAAACAGCAGCGGGTCTCTTGTTTTCTGTTAGAAAGAACTTTATAACTCTGTGGTAATTCTGAAGGCTTATAATTCCAAAAACCAAGTTTTGATACCCTTAGATGGTACGACACAGATAATCCAACAAACAAACGGTTGTGATAGAAAGTATAACACAACTGAACAACAGAAGAAACAAACAAACGGTTGTGATAGAAAGTAGAACCCAGCTTAACAAGAAAAGAAACAAACAAACGGTTGTGATAGAAAGTATAACACAACTGAACAACAGAAGAAACAAACAAATGGTTATGATAGAAAGTAGAACACAGCTTAACAAGAAAAAACAAACAAACGGTTATGATAAAAATAGAACACAGCTTAACAAGAAAAGAAACAAACAAACGGTTGTGATAGAAAGTAAAACACAACTGAACAACAGAAGAAACAAACAATCGGTTATGATTGAAATTACAACACAACTGTGGATCAAGAGACGAAACAAACAATTTTATCAGACGCCTGAAGAAATATGTTTCATTTATTGTAACAAAATCCTATAAAAACATATACGCCGACAAAATATAACATCAAATTATTATAAATAAGATTTGCACGTATATATCAGTTCCTATTAAATATTCAGTACTCAATTGCCCCTACTAGTACTGTCGATAAGGTTACTGATGTAATCCAACATAATTTTACCCCATCTTGTTTCAATGTATAACTTGAGAGGTATCAAACGGTTACATTAGAAAGTAGAACACAATCGTGCATCAAGATTCGTCACATGGAGATTGCTTCTTTCAAGTGTAAATTGTATTGTAGATCAAAAAATAAAATTCAATAAAGATAAAAGATAGAATGTAAAAATAAGGTTTAGTGAAGTCGCCAAGGCTATTGTTGAAAGCCAAAAAAACACATGTTGAGTCAAGAAAAGACACAGTTAGTCAAACAATCTTCTTATAATTTGAAATAATAAAGGTTTAAGCGTTTGGCAAAATAACGTGGTAGTTAGCGTTTGTGAAAAAATTTTTTTGTGTGTTTTCTTATAGCAAAGCCACATTGGGCTATCTGCTGAACCCACCGAGGAGAATGGAACTCCTGATTTCAGCGTTGTAAATTCGTAGACATACCGCTGTGCTATTGGGGGGGGGGTGTACAAAATATGTTGTTTAAGAGGGAATCGCTGATAACGAAAGAAATAAAATGAGTTCAGGTTCATGATGACGAGAAACCCACTTGAAGTGCAAATGCATCTCAGCAGAGAACAACGTTTCGACCTTCTTAGGTCATCTTCAGGTTAACAAAAGTGATTCAACGTGAGTTTAGATTAAAAATATTTTAATTTTCTTCAGGTCCATTTTGAGATCAAGGTCTATTGGTCAATACAAAAGTGGCCTAGGAAGCAGTGTTAAACAGCGGCCATCGGGTCACAGACCTTATACAGGAACTTCCTGTAGCCAATTCCGACGTGTCAAAAAGATACCCTCAAAAATACCTCCACATCAACAGCTACGAAGTTCACAGAAGTGCTTGAAAAATATTTCTGTAAGTTTGATTTTTGTGTTGTTTTCGATAACACAAAACGAATCAAAATCTTACTATCTGATTTACAGTTACTTGAGATATCAAAATCAATGGCAACTCGAGGGCTTTGAGCATTAGAACTCAGGGTTTGATTCCCACAATGAAGACAGCACAGAATAAACCTTTACCTTTTCATATCTAAGTGTTGGATTATCATTTCGTAAATATATAACCCAACAGCAACTAAAGAAAGAGCTAAGTGAACAAAGCCCAGTGGTTCTCAAGCTCTTTGATTTGCGCCTCTTAATTACCGACTGTAACTAGTTTGTGTAACACATCATCAGATAAGTTCATTTTTCAAAGGCCCGGCATGATCAAGTGGTTAAGACACTCAACTCCTAATCCGAGAGACGCGGGATTGAGTCCCCGTTACATCAAGCATGCTCTCCCTTTTAGCCGTGGTGACGTTATAACTTACTATCAATCCCACTATTCGTTGGTAAAAGAGTAGCCCAAAATTTGGCGGTAGCTGGTGATGACTAGCTGTTTTCCCTCTAGTCTTACACTGCTAAATTAGGGACGGCTAGCGTAGATAGCCTTCGTGTAGTTTCACGTGAAATTTAAAACAAACAAACCAATCGTTCACTAAATCAGTGTCAGAAGATAAGGGCAGAAAGGTTGGTTCGTAAACAGTAAATACCAGAATACTTAAATCAGTTTGTTATTGCTATAATGTCATTGTTGTTATTAAGATTTAATACAAATTCAGCTAGTGATGTCAAACTGAGAAACGTATGGTATTTACCATTACTTTTAACTATATATTACCTGTAGCCAATAGAAACTCAAAGTTTTCATGTATCAAATGACGTGTTGTATAATATTATGTTCTACTTGGTTAAATGTCAAGTTCACTGAGAGTACGTTTCACGTGAAAAAGTTAAGGTTTACAATGGACTGTGCTAGCCGTAAAACGTAGGTTTACCATGTTCATGTCATATTTATGTTGGGAGAACATAGTGTTACCATGTTCATGTCATATTTATGTTGGGAGGACATAGGGTTACCATGTTCATGTCATATTTGTGTTGGGAGAATGTAGGTTTACCATGTTCATGTCACATTTGTGTTAGGAGAACGTAGGGTTACCATGTTCATGTCACATTTGTGTTAGGAGAACATAGGGTTACCATGTTCATGTCATATTTGTGTTAGGAGAATGTAGGTTTACCATGTTCATGTCACATTTGTGTTAGGAGAACGTAGGGTTACTATGTTTATGTCATATTTGTGTTAGGAGAATGCAGGTTTACCATGTTCATGTCACATTTGTGTTAGGAGAACGTAGGGTTACCATGTTCATGTCATATTTGTGTTGGGAGATCGTAGGGTTACCATGTTCATGTAATATTTGTGTTTTTTGTCAAGATCATTTTTGATTTCCTTTTTGTTTCCTACTTTTAACATAACTACAACTGATCTGGTAAATATCACCTTTATTTTCAAACTTTTTAGATTTTTAACTGGTTTGTCAACTTTTATGGAAAGGAAGATATTCTATCGCTGTTCAATCGAAATGGCTGAGCTACTTTTACCCCAAATTCACAGGAGATAAAAATTGAACTAATGAATTCTC
Source organism: Carcinoscorpius rotundicauda (assembly GCA_011833715.1). Classification (NCBI taxonomy): domain Eukaryota; kingdom Metazoa; phylum Arthropoda; class Merostomata; order Xiphosura; family Limulidae; genus Carcinoscorpius; species Carcinoscorpius rotundicauda. Next base: position 5,396,459 of record CM022392.1, read on the forward strand.
TTTAAGCTGATTTTAATATAATTAATTTTGAGTATCTCATTTACAAGCTGTTTCTGTGCATCATACAAAAATCGTTTTTTTGTGTACTTTCAATACCCACAATCTACCTAAAACAAATTAAAACTGTCTAAAAGTGCCTGTATTTCAGTTGTGTTCCAACCACCATTAATCATATCTTGTTTTACTAAAATATGGTGCTGATAATATAAAGAACATTGTTTGTTTGTTTTTTCCCAGAAGCATCAGACAATTCTTCGACCAATGAAGGACAGCTGTACTCAAACAGAAAATGAAAATTTAGACCTTAGTTCAGGTATTTAACTTGTAATTGTTGTTTCATGTCTCTCTGATTATTTCATATACTTGACGTTCTGGTTTCCATGTAACTGTTAAGGTGAACTGATATGTAAAGATAGATGGAAATCAGATACAGAAAACAATGAAGGAAATTTTATTTAAACTTATCAGGGAGAAATACATGTATATCTGTAATTGATATAAACCAACTGTTTCAACATTTAGATGTAACATCATGTTTTTTAAAATATTTTATCTTTTTCATTCGTCAGTTCTAAAATTAGTGTAAAACTAAGTTAGTTTTTCTTACAGCATATAAAAAATAAACTTTTAAAGCAAGATCTTCAATAAAATATCTTTCCGAAATACCTTATCATTTCTGACACCTGGTGTATGTTAATGTAGTTGTTGGTCGTCTTAGGCCTATTAATTATGTCGAGTGATTCGGAATCGAAACTCGTGTGTATTTATACTTGCTAAATTAAAATATAAGTAAGTTTTTAATTAAGCGCAAAGCTACAGAATGTAAAACCTAAGAAAACTTTTATGTCTCTGGGTACCAAGGGAAGTTTGATCTAGTGTCTGATTCCTCTCGTACTTTGAGACAGAACTTAATCAACCTCATTCTGATTATTGTTAGTTCTCTAAGTTAGGACCTAATTAATAAAATGTTATCCCACTGATTGTAAACTCACCTGAGTTACTTCGATGGAACGTAAAACGAAAGTAAACATTACATTACATCACGAGTTTGAGATAATATTTTCGAGGAAACACAGGTTAAGTAAATATTTTATCTTCTCTTACTCTTCGTACCCCAAAAACTGTTCTAAATTTTTGGTTTCTTTTCATTAGGCCTACATGATTTAGGTATCGTATTACAAATTTTAATCATATGTTAAAATCGATCAGCTGACGTCATATATAGATATCTGGGGGTTAAGCAGTTAGGAGAAGATAGCATTATTATCGACATTCCACACATTAATTTTCTTATCAAATTCAATTCATATATTCAAATCGTTTCATATAACATTAATCGCTGATTAGGATTCTGGTAGTTAGGTACTCGCTAAGCCTACCCCTAGTGGCTCAGCCGCAAGTCTGGGGCTCACTCCGCTATAAACAGGATTCCAACGATCATGATGAAGAACACAGACAGCCCAATGTGTAGTTTAACAACAAATAAATACACAAATACGTTGATTCTAAAACTTTGGGAGAGTTGCAAGGTAACAAAAATGGATGTATTATAAAAGTGTTAAGCGTCACAGACAATGGCTCAGTGCAGGTAAACTGGCTAAAGCACAACACAAAATGGAACTCCACCCTGGGAAATTCTTCTTAAGAGTTTAGTGGGATATTGTTGGAGTGATCCATTTTGAGTTGCTACAACTTGATGTAAATATCACACCAGACTTCCGAGGTCAACAGTTAAAGCACTTGAATGTTGCACTGAAAGAAAAGAGGCCTGCTTTGATCAATCGTTAAGATGTTGTGTTACACCAGAGTAGTGCACGGCCCCATACAGGAAGGATCACATATGGAAAGATTGAAGAGTTATATTGGGAAAAACTTCCATATCCTCCTTATTCTCCAGACCTGGCCCCATCTGATTATCATGTATTTTGAAGTTTGGAGAACTGTCTTGATGGAAAAGAGCTTAGAACACATGAAGATGTCAAAACTACCCTCTCTACATTCTTTTCCTCCAAACCCCCAGAATTTTATGGAAATGGTATTCAGAAGCTTGTGAATCGTTGGCAGGAAGTAATTAATAATAAAGGAGCATACAGTATTCATTAAATATCATTAACAGTATTTAAAATCCTTTCTCTTTTTCTAAACCTAAAATCGGACCTTACTTAAGCCTGATAAATATAAATCTCTCCATACATACCTTCAGTCACACCGAATTATCCTCACAAATGAAGTGAAGTCTTCGTTCTTTTTCTTCCTTGGATATCATATTACAATTAACATAAAAAGAACCTTTGGATTATTGTTACAAATATTTCCCATATAAATGGTTAATTTTAGTTATTTTTTGTTTTGTTAATGTTTAGTCATAATGAGTAAAATCTTTGTGTATCAGTTTGTAAAATATTCCTTCAGATGCACTGGATTTTGTTCCAATTTAAACTTATCATCTCAATGACGTTTAATGAACCCACTTCCGTTGTAACTTGGGTTTTGTGAGCAATAAAAGTTCATGGAACTATTTTATTGTGTTCATTGATAAACACATTATATTAAATGAACTTTCATTTCTTTAATTCATATATAATGCTGTTATCTCTTGTACGGTTATGATATTAAGCACCTTACTATTTGCATACCTTAGACTTCAGTAAATGCATCAACACTTCTAGTTGTGAAACATTAAGAGATTTTTGTAACTTATGACCAACTCACGTAGAAGAGTGGTCATTTTAACATAGTTTTATTAACTAACTTTGTGTGTTTTATCGTCACAGGTAACCCGTCGTATCCTGGGTCTTCACTCTTAGAGTCACCAGTACCGTGTATAAACAGCTACATCAGCCATTCCTGCGTGCCATCCATTGGCAAATCACAAATAATCATCCATCCCGAACACTTACTGAGTGAAGGCACTATTTGTGCACAGAGAACGTTTTGGACATCAGATGATAGCGACCACGAAACTACAAGTAGTAGTGATGCGCAGGAAACAAAAGATTATGGTGAGGAACTGATACATGTGATGTCATCTAATGGACATCAAACTTACACTAGTAAAACAATCTTGAGAAAGAAGAGGAAATCTGATATTTTAAGGAAAACTGGACGTTCCCAAGCAGGAAGTGAAACGATAGATGGAAGTCAGAAAGTAACATATAAAGAAAGCAATGTCGAGTCTGAAGAAAGTACAAGAACTAAGGGTTTTGATGATACAAGTGAACAAAGGATTTCAGAACATGGTAAGTTAGATCAGAATTGGCCGATGAACGAAACGTTAAAACATTCATCACTTCCCAGCATTCAAAATCAAAAGACATTTGTTGAGCATGAAAACCTGTGTTCAAACACCAAAGAAGCAATTTTGGTTTCAAGTAACGAGAGAGTGAAGCAATGTTCTGCTCCAGATGAAAGAACGTCTGATGACCTCGCAGGGTCCTATTCCTCAGACTCCACTGAAACGTCAGGAGAATGTACCACAGCAAGCAGCGAAACGTCAGGAGAATGTACCACAACAAGCAGCGAAACGCCAGAAGAATGTACCACAACAAGCAGCGAAACGCCAGGAGAATGTAGCGCAACAAGGAGTAATTGTGAAAGCTTCATAGAAGAAGATCCTTACACTAATATCACACGGACCGACAAAGAAGAATTGTCGTGTGAAGAGACATCTAGTGAGTGTGACTCGTGTTGTAGTTGTTGCCAAGTCACGGATGAAGAAGATTCCAACGAAGTGCTTTCCTTAGAAAATGTAGTTCACGATACAGAAGCTTCTTCTGATCATCATCCAGAAACTGAAACAGAAAACGAGTCAGTAATTCCCACCAGTAGGTTTGTCTCGAAATCCACTCCAGCTTTTCTAGCTCCACCAACTACAGAAAAATGCGACATCATGCACACAGGAAAGGTGAGGCTGAACAATAAACAATGAACATTATAGTCTTTCTCTAAATAAAACCTTCTGAGGATCATGTTTCATGTATCAATTTGACAATAAGTGTTAATTTTATCAATCCATCCTGCATCGTCGTTTTAAGTAACATAGAGAACTTCTTCCTTGGTTAGTCAGGACAATATATCTTGGAGAGACTAGTTTTTAGATATAATTATTAAAAATAATTTAAGGTATTTAAAATTATTTTGTCATTAATCAACGATGACATAGTTTAGAAAATCTTGCTGTCCCCAGAAAATGAATTATTAATTTGATAATCATATCTGAGCAGGGATAACCTTGTGACTAACTTATCAGAATGAAACTCAAAATCTCGAAAGTTTGATTGAGATATTATGAATCGTGATCATTTTGTCTCTATATTGCAAAGAAACTATGAAATATTTTCAGCCTATGGCAGATGAATTAGAAAATACAAACCCTGAAGCAAGCGACCTCTATCGGCAGTTATCGGAAGAAGAATTTGTTTCTACTTTGAAAATTCATGAAGCTGCTAAGAGTGGAGACCTTCACGTCATCAAACTTTTACTAAAGAATGACCACAAACGGACAGAGTAAGTCTGAAAGGTTTTATCAAAATCGAGACGATAAAGCTCAATGATTGTACAGGGTGTTCGGAAAGTCACTGTGCAACTTTGTAATCATATTTTATTCAATCTATTTCAAGCCAGCAACTGATAGCGGTGTTTATAAACAAAATAAGAAGGATCCAGGCCTGTATTAATGCCAAAGGGGGTCACTTTCAACATTATTTATAATTGTCATTCATATTTACCTCCTGTATTCTGTATTGAATCATGTCTGTTAATAAATATACAAGTGCACAATGACTTTTTGAACACCCTGTATTTATTTCATTAATAAATCAAATACATTAGAAAAGTATTTTAATTGAAGGTGGTAAACTAATTTCAATCATATTGTTTCAAGGGGTAGGTTAACCAACAATATATCGTAGTTTTGGGAGAGGAAAACATAACTACAACTCACACATAAAAAAGGATAACAGTAAATAATAAAATCTCCGTAGTTGGTTCAGGGAGGACTCTGAGGAGTTATAACTCTAAAAATTGGATTTCGATACTCGCAGTGGGCCCAGCACAAATATTCTATTGTATAGCTTTACACTCAACAGCCAACAGGAAGAATCGGGCGTGGCCTAGTGGCTAACGTTCTGAGCTGCAAATCAAAAGTTGAGGATTTACTGCGCAGTGATGAACACACACCACACCTTCAGTTATGAATACGTTAACAGCAGCAAAATATGTTATTCGATTCAATTAGTCTGGCTAAACCCTCACAGCAGCCATCTCTGAGGTCACTAGTTCAAATTTAAGGTTAATATCATTTGATCTTAGGGTTTTTGTGGCACACATATGCTGCCGTTCAGAATTATATATGTTCTATCTTGATCCTTCTCATGGATTTCTGAAGATGGAACATATAGAAATCTCTATGGTTAGCAAGATTTCTGTGAAGATTTCTTTAGAGATATGTATCTATTTCCATGGCATCTTTGGTGACAGTTGGAAGATAGGCTGAGGTTACAAGAAAACTAAATGTTTCCAGAAATGTGCTATGGAGATAAAATGAGGAGAGAAGAGGTGTTACCCAGGAACATGTCCAAGTTCATCCTGGAATACAACGTCTCAAGACAACTATTATGTTATTCTGAATGTCAGACGCCATTATCCTTAACAAATTAACTGAAACTGTAAGCAGCTACAAGGAGAGCTTTAGAGAGACAAGCAGCAAGAAGGCTTTGTGTAACTATCACAGAGTAAGGTACCACAAACACCTGAAACCATTTATCCAGGTACCACCAATATCTGAAACCGTTTATTCTGGGACCACCAACACCTATAATCGTTTATCCGGATATAACTTACAACTGCACCAATTTAAGCAGATATTGCCAACACCTGGAACCGTCCATACAGGGACCATCAACACCTATAATCGTTTATTCAGATATCACCAACACCCGAACAAATATTGATCTGGACAGAGCAAGAAACTTAATATCTTCCCTGAAACACCTTGAAACGAGACCGTCATGGAGATGATGGTGCCCTGGCCTGGACTGGTAGGCCTTGGAAGAGAGAGAGGATAGTATTCATAAAGACTGGAAAGCGAAATCACATGATCTAAATCCCATAGAGCACGCTCTGGATGTTCTATGTAGATCGTTTCAAGTCATCAACAGCCTCTAAAAATCCTATAGAAGTTTAGATATAGAAGAGTGGTATTTGTTTATTTCAAGTAGTTAACAACCTCCAAGAACCAAAAGGTGAGGTGCACAAGAGTGGTATTTCATTCCTTTCAACTAGTTGGATAACTCTAGTTTCTTCTTGAGAAAATGTTATAAAGGGTATATTTTTGTAACAATTATCACATTCCTTGTTAAATGTGTTTTACTATTAAATTCGATTCTCATTATTTGAATTCATTATCATGCTCATACGTAGGTAACGAACAACAAAAACAGACAATATTTTAATTTGTTTTAATAAATTGTATAGCAGCCTCCTCGTTGTTCAGGGCATACGATTCAAAGGAGTTTCGGGAAAATTGTTCTTGATAACAACAACTCTAGAAACAGTATATAAACCATCATTCTAAATGGTTAGCTTGGTGTTTATAGAGAGGAAATAACAAGTTCTCAAGTCTAAGGTGGTATGGAGATTTATTGTAATATGGGGACTTGTTGTGGTATGGGGACTTATTAGTTCTTGTGACTTTATTACATCTGTCTCAGTACTTGGTGTATTCCAACAAAAAATATCCCACTGCAGCATATTCAGTTTATAAGTTTGTGTATGTGTGTGCAGGGCCGTTTTAACAAATGAAGCCTATTGTGGAATTTCGACTTCTTTGTACTCTACATGTATTAATTGTTAGTTACTACTGTGTGGATGAGGATTTTCTATTTCCTAGCTAAAGTTTTTAGTATTCATACGACTGACACCATTAATAAAATAAGCTATATGTATTATTTAATACCGTGAAAGGATACAAAAGGCCCTCAAAGTTGTATATGTGATAACTTATTAATATAACCACATTGCAATGCTAATATACTATCATTCTAATCTCTACGTTAACATTGTATTGGTCAGGACAGTGGATGAACGTGGATGGACACCAATTCATCTCGCCGCGGCACACGGACATGTTGACATCGTTAAGGTAACTGTTCATATTACGAAATTTTGTATGGTTTCTACGTGTGTTCCTTGGCTCGGCATAGCCAAGCGTGTCAAAGCGTGCGACTCGTAATCTGAGGGTCGCGGGTTCGCATAACCGTCGCACCAAACATGCTCGCCCTTTCAGCCGTGGGGGCGTTATAATGTTACGGTCAATCCCACTATTCGTTGGTAAAAGAGTAGCCCAAGAGTTGGCGGTGGTGGTGATGACTAGCTGCCTTCCCTCTAGTCTTACACTGCTAAATTAGGGACGGCTAGCACAGATAGCCCTCGAGTAGCTTTGTGCAAAATTTAAAAACAAACAACCAAAATATGTGTTTCTTTTTTATCTCTATGATAGGAACTCTAAGTGGTAATTTGTGATTATTAGACATTTTTTATTCTGCTTTAAATAAAACTACATGAGGCAGGGATGGATCAAACTTCTAATCTTAAGAAACATCAATCAACGTTAGTGGAATTTACGGTATGTGGTTGATCACAAAATCGAAATTCAAAACAAACCAATTAGATCCGCTGACCAGTCAGTAAACCCCCAAAGCTGTTATGCAAAGAGTATTTCCAAAAGGTCCACTAACAACCAATAAGTTCCAAAGCTGATAACAACCAATAATCCCCATAACTCGTTAACAGCCAGAAACCTTTATAGCCCGCTAAGAGCCAGTAACGTCCATAGTCCCCAAAAAACAGTAATCCTCAAAGCCAGCTGTCAGTCACTAACCTCCAAAACTCACTAACAACCAGTAACCTCTAAAGCTGGTATAATTGGCAATCAATATGTTAAGGAACACATAGAAAATAATATAAAAAGATCTTTCTCAGCCCAAGCGCAAAACCACTTTGAATTATGATGTGAATTTGTACGTATTCACTTTAAATACATTAATTCTTCAGTAATTCAAACTACAATAGTCAACTCATATAGTGAAGAAAGGTCAAACGGTTAACGAACTCGCTGGGGTTTCATTGGGTTTTAGAATATGGGTCACTTTTAACCATAAACAGTGGCTAACTTTTAGCAGTTCCAGGCCACATATTCAAATTGTCTTAATTTCTGATCATATATCAATGTTGTGCCGAAAGCTCAAAATTCGAAGATGGATTGTTATGGGAAATATACGGTTGTTGTTTTTTAAGTGGGAACAACTGAGATGTCATCATTTTTTTTAAGTGAGAATAACTGAGATGTCACAACAGTAATTATTTTACAGTAAACAACTGACAATAGTCAGAATAAGCTGTGTGGAAACGTCTGCATCTTGTATAAAATTTTCTTTTTGTTTATGTTATTCGTACATAATATACACGATGTTTAAAATTGGTTCCAGTTCCTGGCACTAGAGGGCGCTGACATTGCAGCTCTGGACCCCAGTGGATATACAGCAATGCACCTAGCTGCCATGAATGGCTATACAAACTGCGTTGAGGTCAGAAACTTTTTAATCTGTCCGGCTTTATTTTTATGTAATAATATACAATTTACATAATTGCGTATTTGTAGCTTTATTTTTTCACGTTTGTGTGCTAATACTTATGTTTACTCAGATCGTGCTTTATTCGTAATTTAATCCGCAATATAGTGACACAACAATGCTATTTAATGTATTTTAGCGAACTAAGTGACACAACAATGTTATTTAATCTATTTTAGCGAACTTAGTGACACAACAATGTTATTTAATATATTTTAGCGAACTTAGTGACACAACAATGTTATTTAATATATTTTAGCGAACTTAGTGACACAACAAAGTTATTTAATATATTTTAGCGAGCTTAGTGACACAACAATGTTATTTTCTGTAAACGTTAACGCTTTATTACTTAAATATTTTTCATTTATCGATCTTTCTGCTTTACATTTTCGTTGTTTTTTCATATTTTACAAACCCTTTGTTATTCAAGCAGTGTTTTTGAGGTTTCACGTGTAATAGAACATCATGTATTTTACTACACCCTTAATCACTTATTAATTATTTAATAAATTTGCAAAATAAAAATCATTTTTGCACATTGTCTTCTCAAGAGGCCCATTTATCCGTCGTAGAAGTTTATAAAGTTTGTTTAGTTACAGGTTTATCACTTTGTGTGACGTTTTTATGAAAAGATTATGCATTTTACAACCGTGTAAATACGTCTGTATTAACAGCGTTTATGTCGCACATTTTCCATGTGTATTGTTTACTTTGTTTATTGCTTGTGTTCTACATTATATATATATATATATATATATATATTGTCTACTTTGTTTATTGTTTATGTCCTAGGTTCTTCTCGGGCTCGGATGCGAAATCGAATCTGTGACGTCAGAAGGATTTACACCGCTCCACCTAGCCGTTCTAAAGTAAGCTATATATTTTTCTTCTTTGACAGAATTTATGGATTTTATAATAATAGTGTCTATATCATAAAATGTTAATGTCTTGACGTATTAACATATTGTAACGGTGTGTGAAAATATATATATTTAATTATCGTCACACGAGTATAAAGGTAACAATATGAATTCGTTTAACACGATACTCAGTTTTAAACTGAAATTTCTTTGTTAACTGTATGCTCAAATATACACTACATGGCCAAACGTATGTGGACACCCCTTCCAGTTAATGGGCTCGGCTATTTCAGCCACACCCATTGGTAACAGATGCGTAAAATCAAGCATACAGCTATGCAATCTCCATAAACAAACATTGACAGTATAAGTTCGTCAAATTTCTGTAAATGCTCTTATTGTGAAGTGGAAACGTCTTAGAGGAACAACAGCTCAGCCACGAAGCGGTAGGCCACACAAACCCACAGAACAGGGCCGTCGAGTGCTGAAGCGCGTAGCGCGTAAAAACAGTTTGTCCACAGTTGCAACACTTACTAGCAAGTTCGAAACTGCCTCTGAAAGCAACGTCAGCATAAAAACTGTTCGTTGGGAGGTTCATGAACAGCTACACACAAACCTAAGATAACCATGTGCAATGCCGAGCATCGTCTGAAGTGTTGTAAAGCACATCGCCATTAGACTCTGGAGCAGTGGAAATGCGTCTCTGGAATGACAAAACACGCTTCACTGTCTGGCAGTTTGACAGACAAAACTGGGTTTGACGGATGTCAAGAGAACGCTCCCTACCTGAATGCATAGTGACAATTATAAAGTTTTTGTTTAGGAGGAATATTGCTCTGAGTCTGTTTTTCATGGTTTCTGCTAGGCTCTTTTGTTTCAGTGAAAGGAAATCTTAATACACAGAAAGATACTCTAGACAATTGTGTGCTTCCAACTTTGTGACAACAGTTTGTGGAGGCCCTTTTTATTTCAGCATAACAATGCTCCCATGCACAAAGCGAGGTCCACAAAAACATAGGTTTTCCGAAGTTGGTGTGGAAGAACTTGACTGACCTGCACAGAGCCCTGACCTCAACCCATTCCAACACCGTTGGGATAAATTGAAACGCCGACTGCGAGCCAGGCCTTCTTGGCCGACATCAGTGCTCTACCTCTCTAATGCTCTTGTGGCTTAATAGAAACGAATCCTTGCAACCATGTTCTAAAAATCTAGTGAAAATCCTTCCCAGAAAAGTGGAGGCTGTTATAGCAGCAAAGGGGGGACGAAATTCATATTAATGCGCACGGTTTTGGAATGAGATGTTGAACAAGCACATATGGGTGTGATGGTCGGGTGTCCACATACTTTTGGCCATGTTGTGTAGCTTTGAGTCTTACAGATAATAATGTGAATCAGCTTATTACTAGATGTATACAGACAAATGAATAAAAAATAACTCCCGATTGGTAACAAATATAAGGTGACTTATTGTTTTGGAAAATTCAATATTTCGCTTTTAATATTATTTCTAGCGCTCAGGTGGACTGTTGCAACTTACTACTTTCTGTGGGAGCCAACATAATGCAGAGAGATGCGTTAAACAGGACTGTTCACGACATGGCGGAGGAATACTCTCTTGACGAGATAAGTGAACTACTTGTGAACTATTGTAAAAAACTCCACAGACAACACAATATCTTATAAAAGGTAATATATATTTAAGACTTTGTTATCACACAGTGTATTGCATAGACTATCTTATGTGTGATGTCAAGGGTAATAACCCACATATGTTTTTAAATCCTTAATGTATTTTAAATTGTTAAATAATATATTTTGAGATTATCCGGATGCATTTGAAACTCTTTAGTCCAGCACCGTTAAGATAAATGCAGGACAACAGAATTAACCCCCTAAGAACCTCTTGTGTAAACATAAGTCTTATCCATAGGCTTACCAAATTGATCTACTTATTTATTGCTATGTCATAAAAGGTATAATGAAGCTTAAAACAGAAACTAATACACTCATTAATAATGCCAGAAAAGGATTTTTATTGTTTCATGTGCCTGTAATACAAAACTTAAAGTTGTGCTGTACGTTCATTTATAGCCGTAAAATGCTGTTGAAACTTAAACATATACAGTCAGAGTACAGTATAATAAAGTTTAGAAATACATAAAATAAATTTACTTTTAATGCTGCGACATATTAAGTAGATGCCTCTAGATGAGAGGCAGGGGTGTGGGTGGATCACATACACAAGACTGTTCCCCAATCTTTTTGAACAACCGTTGCACTTCGTGTACTTTGTGTTGTTTTTTTTTGTTTGAATCAAACAGACATAATTTCTTATTATTTTATAAAGTTCTTTTGTTCCACTCCTGCAATTACATTTCTAGTCATCTGAATACATTCATCAACAGAAATTCTTTCTCATCTTCATCTGTACTTTCGTTATGGTATTTTTCTTTCTGCTTGTCTTGCCGAACCATCTCCACAATCTCTTTATCAGAGAGTTACCAAACAACTGGCACTTTGTCATTAACTTTCGTCCATTCCTCAGTTTCTTCTGTAATATCTTTGGTTACTTCAAGACACTTTGAGTCTGACATTTTTTAGCTTACTTTATCAATTCTGGAATCAATTTCTTTTTATTGGAAACGTCTTTTAATTCAGTTTGTGTCAGCCATTCTGCAATGTATTTTATCCAAGGCAGAAGCGAGTAACCACATTACATCTACACATAACATTTACACATGACATCTACACATTACATCTACACATAACACTTACACATGACATCTACACATTACTTCAACACATTACATCTACACGTCACTTTACTTCTACACATTACATTTAATTACACATTAAATCCTTCATAAAAATCAACAGGCTTCCCATTATTCACTGAAACAGTGTATGAATTCCAATCTATATTTACATTTCAGTGAATGTAATATGCCCTGGTCACAGGACTAAAGAGGAGCAGTTAGGAGGAAGGTACAATCCAATAACATTCTATAAAAGTTCTGGTTTGGGATGGGCCAAACAATTATCAAAAAGCAAAACTAGTTTACACTTCAGATCGAGGCCACTAGAGTGCGTTCTAACTTCCCATACCTAGCCAAAAGAGTGCGTTCTAACTTCCCATACCTAGCCAATAGAGTGCATTCTAACCTCCCATACATATCCAATAGAGTAGCAGTGCGTTATAACTTCCCCATACATAGCCAATAGAGTTGTAGTGCGCTCTAACTTCCCATACGTAGCCAATAGAGTTGTAGTGCGCTCTAACGTTCCATACGTGGCCAATAAAGTTGCAGTGCGTTCTAACTTCCCATACTTATCCAATAGAGTAGCAGTGCGTTATAACTTCCCCATACATAGCCAATAGAGTGCGTTCTAACTTCCCATACGTAATAATCTTCAAACAATTCAAGACAATTACATTGTTATTCACCCATTATTGTTACTTAGATAGATAACTACTTTTTTCTTCAATCATAAAGTGTTGATGAACCAGTTCTACAGAACTTACACACAAAGCCCTCGCCGAAGTTCCTTTATCGAACTGGTTCAGTAATTTCATCTTCCAAAGTACAGATAATTCATACTTACACTTATTAGCACTAGCACCACCTTCCACAACTCTTGATTTCGGGGTTGACGTAATTTAGGTTTGAAATATAAACAAAATATGAGGTTAAACAGAAGTATATCACAAAACACTCAGATATAAACAAACCTTGTCGCCGCTAATAGCGCTGTCCTGGTGACTAATGGCGACAGATTTAAAATGTGCCGAACCACCATTAATAACTTAAGAGTGAATGTAAAGAAAACATATAATAATATATCACACTATATATCAGACCTAGTTCTACCTAACCCACAAGTAAAAGCTGATTTAGTATTATTAATATTATAGATAGTAAATTTATTGTATTAGTTCTGTTATACATGGTAAACTCAGCGGAGTATTGTATTAATGCTATTACAGATGGTAAACTTCGCAAATTATTTTATTAATGCTATTATAAATGGTAATCTTAGTGAAGTTCTATACATTAATGTCGTCGTTATAAGTAGTAAACTCAGTTAAGTGTTACACATTAATGTTGTTGTTGCACATGGTACACTTTGAAGTTATCAAAACACCAACTTGTCTTTCTGATTCCACGTGATTGCTTTTATTACTAAAGTAGTGCCTTTTATCGGTTGAAAATGAGTGAATAGAAATAATTGTATTTCATTACGTTTTCATCTGGTTTTGGTTTCGTTTTCTTACAGAAACTCTTTGAAGATGTGTTAACCTTATTCTACGTCAAGTAGAATACAGACTGCCTCTGTTAGCTTGTAATGGATGACTACAGCTGTGTATCAGGTTTTACAAATTTTTACTATACACTGTTCTTCCAGTTTTTTATATTGGTGATATTTGATAAGTGTGATAGAGAAGAATTAACTTGTGTTAAACTTATTGTATTTATAACTATGTATATACGTATATATACTGGAATGATATGCTCACTTCCTTCTATGCACTCTCCTGGTTACAAGTAACGCGAATTAAAAAATCTGGAATTTTGCACGGTACCGCTGTATATATCTCTCGTGTTGTTGCACTGTTTTCATGATGACGTAAGTCAGCTAGTTTACACGTGCTTGAAATGTCATTTTATTGTTTTTTTAAATAACTTGCATGTCTTACTTTGGTCTTAAGATTACCACTGTCTGTCAAAGTCAAAAAGAGCTTTACTAAACAAGTTTGTGTTGTGTGTTAAATCATCTAACACAACAGGCTTGTGTTGTCCGTTAATTACTTGGCAAGGTCGTAATTATATGCATGTTTTTTTTTGGTTGCACGTAATGAATGTTTTTTCGTTCAACGTCTCCAGGTAAACAGTTTTACTATGCACAACGGACAACAACTTGTGTGAATGTGAAAAACACGGTTCTTTCTAATATTTCAATACTTACAATATTTCTAGTTTCAAAACCCATCATTGTATAAGGCATGAAAATCATGAAATGAACCTGGTCCCCTTTGAAGTGACAAGTTAACTAATTAACTTTTAAAATTATAGTAACTTTTTACTTTTTAAAAGTGGCATACAAACCATTCCTTGTTTTAAAATAGTCATGAGTGACGATACATTTGTAAAAGTACTTACAACGCTTTGTTGATTAAAATGTTTAACCTATTTACGGTTTTGTTTCTATTTTCTTTCCATATACTCCACTATATGTTAGCCTGGTATGACCAAGTGTGTGAAGGCGTTCGACTCGTAATCCGAGGTTCGCGGGTTCGAATCCCGGTCGCACCAAAAGTAATCGCCTTTTCATGTAGGGTTGCACGAAATTTAAAAAAAAACAGTCAACAACATACTTTTATATTTATCTTTGGGTGACGACTGGTTCATTGATATGAGTTCTGACGAAATTATTTAATATGTGGTTTATGGCTTCTAGAATTAAAGTGTGTAGTTTAGAACTTAGGTTGTTCCTATTACGACTCTTGTGTATTTGAATAAAACTGTAAAAGAAGCATAATAGGGCCGGTCAAGTGCTTAAAGCAGTCGACTCGTAATCTAAGAGTCGCTGGTTTGAAGGTTCGAATCCCAATTACACCAAACATCCTCGCCCTTTAAGCCGTGGTAACGTTATAATGTTACGGTAAATCCCACTATTCGTTGGTAAAAGAGTAGTCCAAGAGTTGACAGTGGATGGTGAAGACTAGCTGCCTTCCCTCTGGTCTTACTCTGCTAAATTAAGGACGGCTAGTGTAAGTAGCCCTTGTAGAGCTTTGCGTGAAATTCAAAACAAACAAGAAGCGTAACTCTCTAGGCTCAAAGAAACATAGTTTTCCTTCATGACGTTACTGATGATGCGTTTTTCTCAGGCCAGAGCTCTTCTCTGCCTAGGATACAAAACAAAAACGGATGTGGTCGGAACAGTTTCATACTATAACTATGTTATGGCGTGTAAACACCTTGTACAAAGTGGTGAAGAGTGGTTACATTTAAATTTGTTGTAAGAACACCAACGTTTGGCCTAGGTGTGTTATATTAATGTTATATTAGTATTAGGCATATATATTACATTAACGTTAAGCCTATATATATATATATTACGTTAGTATTAAGCCTATAAATATATATTACGTATTTAAATAATAAATTATTTATCTTGTAGTTGTTTTTCCCACAAAGTTCATTCATTTGAACTAATCGCCAGGGATTTCTCAATCATTTTCTACATTAAGACCAATTATTGTTTTTAATTGTCGTTTTTCACAAATACTTTGGATGTATAAATGCGGGGAACTTAATTATTAAGAAAAAATGTTAATGTGATACGTTTAAACCACCGCCTCCATCACTACACATCCAGATAAGAACAACAGTACATGACACAAACACACAACTAAACTCGCCAGTACAAATTAAAAGAAATACACTAACCCTAACATACGATTTTCATATAATCGCCTCTGCCTCCACCACCAAATCTTGGTGCGAATACCTGTCCGTATTCAACCTTATACATAAGAATAGCCCCCCCACCCCAGTCTTCAATCTTGTTGAGGTTTGTGAATAACCATAATTCACATCATTTAAATCACTTGAACCGTCATCAGCCATTCAAGCGAACACTAGCCAAGCTATGTTTGATGCGGGCTGGTGAAAGTGTGTTTTTTTGGAGCTTTTCTTCCCTATACCCACACCAAAACTCTTAGGCATTGGATCTGTAGATCCCAACCAGAAAGCCAAATGAGGCTTTGCTACAAATAATTATTAAATTATTTCCCCTAACGGATCAGTAGTGAACTTACGGATTTGCAAAATTAAATTCCTGGGTTCGATTCCACGCAGGAAACACAGCAAAAAACGAAATGTCTTCATTATTAATAATAATTAAATTACGCCCCCTGTTGGATCAATGGTAAATTTACGGACATGGAAAAACTAAAATCTGGGGTTCGATTATACGCAGGGAACACAGCAGAAAACTCGATGAGGCTTTGCTCTAAAGCAAATAATTATTACATTAAACTCCCTGGTGGGCAGTAGTAAATTAAAATTGGAGGTTCGATTCTTCGCAGTGGACCGAGCGAGATTTTGCCGTAAAACGAGCCAAGTAAGTAACTGCTAAGTTTTTGTTGGAAGCGTTAACTTAAACTATAATAAAAGTTTATTTTGTTATTATTACTGTAAAAATAATAATTAACACAAATTTATAAAACAAATGAGGAAAAACAAAATAACACTGAAAGTGTGGACTTTATTTCCGTTACGTTACCAGTCAGATGGAAAATTATTATCATATTACTCCGACGAGTGGCGCTGACAAGTTATGAAATTATATGTGCTTTTTAAAAAGGGCTTTTATATTACCTTGTCTTTACTTATATCAGTTCAGGATGCTTGTGCTGAAACGAATACACAGGTAATATAACCGTTTTTGGAAGGGGTGGTGACGTTGGTAGGAATGTACTTTTTTTACCAGTTAAACCTGAGTACTTTTAAATCGAGATTATAATTTATGGACATTCAATGGTCATTCGATCAGCTAAAAATTATGTTCATAATAGCCCAAATACTGAAACTGGGGTTTATAAGGAAGTTTTTCTTTTCCATTTCGCGCAAAGCTACACGAAGGTTAGCTGCGTTAGCCGTCCCTGATGTAGAGATGCAATCAACGTTTCCAATATTAATTCGCTTATCGTTAGTGTTAAATCTTAACTTGAAATACTATAATTCCTTTTATTTTGTTGACTTTCCACACGTTACACTAACAGAATAATATCATTTTTAAAAACGTTCGTGTGTCCATCAGTTGCGTATAAATATAAATAAAAGAAATGTGTAAAACCAATTAAACGTTTATGGTTTGCTGAGAGCAACGGCCCGGCATCGCTAGGTGGTTAAGGCACTCGACTCGTACAGTGAGGGTCGATTCCCCGTTGGACAAAATATGATTTGCCTTTCAGCAGTGGGGACGTTATAATGTAGTGATCAATCCTATTATTCGTTGATATAATATGAGCCCAACAGTTGGCGGTGGGTAATGATAAATGTTGACTTACGTGAAAATGCGAGGTTAAAATTTAGGAACTTTTATTTTCTACTGAAAAAAATTAATCATAATTTTATGTAATGCTGTTACATCCACATCATTTTGGCATGGCATGGCCAAGTGCGTAAGGCGTGCGACTTGTAATCCGAGGGTCGCGGGTTCGCGCCCGCGTCGCGCTAAACATGCTCGCCCTCCCAGCCGTGGGGGCGTATAATGTGACGGTCAATTCCACTATTCGTTGGTAAAAGAGTAGCCCAAGAGTTGGCGGTGGGTGGTGATGACTAGCTGCCTTCCCTTTAGGGACGGCTAGCACAGATAGCCCTCGAGTAGCTTTGTGCGAAATTCCAAAACAAACACATCATTTTTGAAAACCAGATAAAACATAATTATTTATGTCGTTTTATCCTGACAAAAATGTAATTTTATATTTTTAAAAAAACAAATACGCGTACAATAAATATGTTTAATATTTTTATTTATGTTTGAAACACGTGTAATTATCTAAAATTTAGTTTCTAAATTATATGTTTTAATGAGTTTTGAGAAATATGTTAAATATATGAGTATCTAATTCAAACAGAGGTGGTGTTGATAAGTAAACAAACTGTGGTGAATAGCTAAAACCTCTGAACGTTGTTAGAGATAGTTTTTTTAGAAAGAACGTACATTAATTGTTAAAAGTTCGGTTTGGTATAACTAGATAAGAATGAAAATTCGGTTAGATACCACAACAAAGTAGCTTTTCTAATTTCGACACGTTCTGCTATTACATATTCAACCGTACCCTGGCGTTAACTTTAAGTTACGGTGTTGCAACTTTACAGCAAAAATATTTGTTGATGTAGCGTTACACACTTCGTATGCACCACTTAAAATAGTGTTTATATACCCTTAAAAGTAGTTCCTCCGTGTACTAAACATATAAACGTCTTGGAAAATTGAACACTATTAAAATTTATTTGGTTAACTACTCTGTTCTTTAGTTATATATATGTATGATATTTAATTAAATATTTACTTTGAATACAAGTCTCAACTTAACTCAGTAATTTTAAGAACTTTTATAAAGATAATACATTATTTTAACATTTCAACATGGACAAGTAAATAGAAGAAACATTACAATAACGTTTGGTTTATCACTGTGTTGAAATGACAGCAATAAGTGTAATTGAAAAATTACGGTAAAGTGGAATTTCACAACAATGTTGTTGTAGAAACATTACATCGATAAGTGTAGTAGAAACATATTATAACGTATAATATGTCACTCCATTGGAATGACAACAATAAACGTAGCACAAACTTTACTGCAGTGTGGAATGTGTTGGTGTGCTATAAAAACAACAGTAAACGTAATAAAAACTTCACTGTGGTGTGGAATGTGTCGGTGTGTTGGAGAAACAATAAACATAACAAAACCTTTATTGTTGTGTGGAATGTGTCACTGTTATAAATATCATATAACGTGTTTTATAGGTTAAAAGATTACTAGGGTAATGATTTTAATTTCAATACATTTTATCTTAAACTTTCTAAGTTTTGTCTTTTCTTCTTATAATACTTTCAGTATGGCTTTACATACGGGTTAAGTAGGAGAATAAATCGTAATGAATGTCTGTAAACAAGAGTATAAAACAAGTTTTCAACATCTTCATTGTGTTCACCCTAGCTCGATTATAATTTTTAAAGATTTATTTTTAAAACTCTTATGAAGCTAGAAACCCAGTATATATTACTTTAAAACGATAAGTGGTCTAATGTGGTCAGCATTTCTAAAAATAATTGCAAAGTGGTGCAGAAAGGCGTTCTGAAGTGAGGGGGCTCGACTAGAAATCCAATTTAGGAGTCTGGGGTATGCCCCTCAGAAAATTAATATAGCAAAGTAATATAATTTACAATTGCTATGTAAGTCAAATATATACAAGTGACATCACTGATTTGGACGCATCTGTTGCATTTTTATTCGTAATGTTACATTAATACTTAACATATCAACTTATACATAAATTGTTTTCATTATAACACAAGCATCAGTCCATCTAAAAACCATTTATATGAACTGTATAAAGAATGAATAGGTTTAAAATGTTTTTTTCATAATTTTCTGTTATCGTCTGACGTAAGAGATACAGTTCATATTCCAGTATATTGTAGTTTACTTGAGTTATTGATATTTATTTAATGTTCAAATTGTGGTAAAAACACAAATTATCTAATGATTCACTTATGCTGATACAACTTCTCACATTTTATGGTTCCACTTGTTAAACATTAGCAGATTAAAGCACCTTTTTTGTGACATAAAAAACTTTCAAAATTCCGTCTGAAATAATAAAACAGTGACATTTGTAAATGTAATATATTCTTCCAGAGAGCAAAACTGTCGTGTTTTTTTGTCTTTATACAAGTTCATAGACCCTTTGCCTCACCATGTTCTAAAGTCGTTCTACCAAAATAATCAAAACAAGTTATAATTCATTCGAATGTGTTTTATTATTGATTATCTGTAAATAACTGTAACGTTATCATTTAACTGTTAACATCTCTGAACGTTTATTTACTTAGTCGACCAAAGTAAAATAACAAGGCAGTAATTAAAGCACATTACAGTGATAAACATATTTATGTTGTAATTTCTGATATGAACAAGTAAAACTTAATACATTTTACAATTACACTTGAACAGTATAGATATAACCTCTGTAAGGAAGGTGTTAGATATACTCTTTAGTACAAGTGTTATTATTTAGTTTATTTTGTGATTTAATATTTAATGATTGTTAATGTTTAATGCCATGAGTTTTGAAGTTTGGTTCTTTTAGAAGTATTAGTTGTGACAAATTCGTGAGAAATTCTGTACGACTGGTACGTTTAAAGAACGTAGATGATCGTTGTACTAATTTCTATCAATATTATTGACATCAACATATCAAATATTAGGTTTAGGTACTTTTTGTCGTCAGTTGAGTATTGTTACGTTATGTCGTTTCATAGGTTGTAGAAAGAAACTGCAGGTAAGTAGAAAGAGCAAGTAAGTAAGGTGTAACTAAAGTTCAGTCAGAAAAGAGTAAGAAGGCGTGAAATTAGCATGCGAGTGATTAGCCATAACTGGGCAAAATTATATTGTAAATTTTACAGTTAACATAAATAAGAAAAATTATATGTCTTATCAAAAAGTGTTCTCATCAAATTGAAGCCGGATGTATAGACTTTATAGAAACGAGGTCAGTTATTCAAAGTTTGAGGTATCAGTGCAGTAACTCATGGAATAACAGAAATAAATTTATTGTACATTTTACATTAAGAAATAGAGTAAAAAAATAATTCGTATTTTCAGATGGATTCTAAATTAATTGAATCAGCTTTGGTGAACCTCTGGCAATAAAATATAATTATTTAGATCTTTAAATAAAACTATGATTTCCGATAGTGTAAAAAACCTTTGTACATACGTTTGACTTGTTTTAAATATATATATAGTTTTGAAAATCATATGGTTGTGTGCTGTCTGTTTATTGTTTGAATTTATCACCAACAAATCACAGACACCAACAGTTTAAGAATTCCAGCTAGCAAAATTTCTTAATTACTAGACAAATCTATCAATCTTCCCTTTCTTCATTAGTTTCATGTTTTTCCCATTGTTATTCTTCCATATCTGTCTCCCAACCACACCTTCGTTCCCGTTTATTTCTGATACTCCATTTTCTGGTACACTCGATAAAACGTCAACAAAATATCAAGAAAAGCAAGTGCCACTCAATACCATCTCCAGAGGGAGACTAACTTGAGGTTTTAGGATCCCTTGTCGTTTAGACTACGAGAAATGTTTTTATGACTGTAATACACTGGATGTTAACCTTTATACCAAATCCTGTGTGTATGTGTCTATGTATGTCTACATTACAATGCCTTTCCCTTCAAACTTTTTAAAATAGAACATGGGATATTAATTTTTAAATTAATTTCTGGTCCCATTTCAGTAAATGGTTATTAGAATAAACTTATCTTCACATAGCTATCCACAACTAAATATTTGTCTATTGCTAGAATGCTGTTTTTACGTCATTCCATTCTTTTATCACACACACGATTACATTGAAAATGTAAACAATTCTATAATATTATTCTTTTGCCAACACTTTCCCTTAAAATACAAAAGTTTATTTTGTTTAACAAATGTACTTGCATAACTATTTTTGAAAGAACACAGACCAGAACTTTGTGTAATACTAACAAAATGTACTTATATTTCTATCTCATTCTTAATCAGAGCTGAGACGCTCAATTAATTACAAATTGAATGGATAACATACGGTAACGACAACAGTTATTAACTCTATAAAGTAAAGGCAACATAAATTATGTAATGTAAAAATGTCGTAAAAATTCAGAATTACCCAAAGTGTATAAGTGACAACACAAACACACGTCTTTTGGCCTAATAAATAACGCGACAGTCTCCTAAACCGAAGAGTGCGGGTTTGATTCCCGCCGAAAGTAATAGTGGAGTATAAATAATAATCAGTTTTTTTAAAAGCTAATTAAAGAAGCTGGTTACACATCACTCTATCTCTTCTGCTGATATAAAACCTGCTTGAAGAAAACGCGTATATACAAAACATCACCGCGTAATATTCAAAACATGTACAAAGAGGGACAACGTAAACGTACATAAATCCAATTCAATCTATAAAGTGTGTCTCTCTACATTCTAATTTTAATTTCAAAATGCTTCGAGTTATGGTTTTTATTTATCGTTACGGAATATTGTAAGTGTTCAAAAGATTCTAAAGATTGAAAATCGATCAAAATACCATTTAAAATTGTGATTAAACAATTTTTTAGAAATATTGTTTGAAGTTAAAACTTCAACAGTAATATAAAAAAATAATCAACCTTTTTAATTTCTTGAATTTTTCTATGTCCATTTTAAATGTATATCTTTATGTACGTTCTTTATTAAAATTTACTTCTTATAATATTTGCTCAATCATTTAAATTATTCAAATTACTATTAACATTACATCGTATTATATCCGATTCATTTATAACAAACTCAGTATAACGAACGGGATATGTTAATAACAGTCGTGTTCCATTTCAAATTCTTTTGGGAAATTTCCTTAAACAAAGTAAAATGTATTATTTTATAGGAGGATTCAAATAATAGCAGTTGTTTCTGCAACTAGCCCTCCAGTGGCTCAGCGGCATGTCTGCGGACTTACACGCTAAAATCCGGGTTTTGATACCCGTGGTGGGCAGAGCACAGATAGCCCAATGTGTAGCTTTGTGCTTAATTCAAAACAACAACAACAACATTTCTGTAACTTTTCACGTCAAAATGTGTCCAATTTATGCATCTCGGCTACTCCATCTATAAACTAAATTGAATATTAAAATCATAAAGTCGTCATTAATTATTCGTATCGTTTTCAACGTTTCTCACGAGCTCATACAAATTTGGTGCATATCATCATCCGAATACAACTAATTCGATATTCATACAGTATCTCAGAAAAGAATCAGTAGACGTTCTCACAACAACTAATTCTTATTTCATCCCACCAAGTTTGATTTTTTCTCATTTTAACAAAATTATCTTTATTTTTCATACTCTGAAACATTGAACTTTGTAGATCAATGATCAGTAGTACCAAGATATTCTACAATCATTTCAATATTTGAAGTTAACACTAAGACCAAAATACCATTATTTCTTTAAGGTTCTTGACTAACAGGCGAGCATATCAATCTTTAACAGTTTCCAAAATCGTTCTCCCTCCTGGTTTCACTCTAGAATTTACAAATCGATATTTTTAAATTAATCACAATTACGACTTCATTAACAGTTAAGCTCTTTATCTTAATGTAAATATTCTACTTAATTTCATCGGTATCATCTGTTGATCTCGAACAAATTTACTTTTCCCTTTACAGTTAAAACCCAAATGGATTCAACGTCAACCCTATCGTCTTTAATATTTTTTTCCTTTTACACGATGTAGCTCACATTTCCTCTTTTAAATTCTATCCGTATTAAGTAGCCTGCAACACAATATTCCAAGGCAACTTCTGTTATCAAGACCATCAGTTTTTAAACGTGTTTCAGTTATTCTTATTTTATCAAAATCCTCCATTCCTACCCGTACTGTACAGCCATCTATTTCGTTTCTTATACTTCTAATGTATGAATAATAACAATAAAAATAAGCTTTATTTTATACTTACTTATATATTCATTTCCTTTGCTGAGCAATTGTCAGCCTCTTATTGTTTCCACATTTAGTTTCTCATTGCTTTCACTACTGCTTAATCTTATTTTAAAACAACACTTTGAGCCGAGTTAACAGAGATAAGAAACAAAGCAGCACATGTCCATTTTAAATGAAACAATCAATTCCTTAAAAAGCCTTTATCTTTCCAAACTAATCCCATAAAACACACCACCAAACTCACTCATTTTTACCCACTAATCTTAACCCAGCATTCTTTCCTAGAGTCGTACTTACGACTTTATCCGAACAGTTACTTCTGGATAGTATCACAAATACAACTCTTTTGCTTTCAACAATTCTACTTCTCAATTACCTTCTCTGACCTAAGTAACTAGTTTTACATGTACCAAAATACCTGTATATAAGCAAGTCCCCTTTGTTATATCTTCTGCTCTGTACAGCGTAATGTCTTCGGACTTATATCGTTAGAAAACCTTGTTTCCGTACTCAAAGCACCGATAGTTCTCGTGCAGCTATGTAATTTCCAAGAAAAACGGTCAGTTATATGTCTTCCTCCTGTGTACCATAACATGAAATTTTGTCTCCATATTTTCCCCTCAGATAATTCTGTCCACAAGTTTGTCTTATCATCCACGTCCTACTGAAACACTCATTTGTTTTCTTTCTTTCTCCCTCCAATTGCTACTCATCTACAGAAGTAAAAATCTGTTGCTCGACAGAATTGGGTCATTACTATCACGTTAGTTACTTTTAGCCTTAAAAGCACTCTTTCTACATCGTTAAAGTTAATGTGAGCTGATCTGCATATAATAATTCAAGCTTTTCCTGAAATGTGAGTGGAACAAATTCATAACATAATATATTTTGTTTAAGATTAATATTCTATATTTTATAATTATGAAGTGAAAGCAACATATACTATAAAATGTAAGAATGTCGTATGCAATTTAGAATTACAATCAGTGTATTAAGGGACGAAAACACACGTCCTCGTGGCCTAATGGATAAAGCGTCGGTCTCCTCAACCGAAGGCTGCGGGTTCGAGTCCGCCAAAGATAAGAGTAGAGTGCATTCCAAAATTATTTACTTATTTTTAAATGTGTTTAAAGAAACTGTTTGCACTTCCTCTTTCTCCATTGGTGTTACGTTTTTTATGTGGATTGAACGCAACAGAAAGACACAGATAACAGCTTATATAATTTATTACATAAACTATTATATATGTGACAGATATAAAATAAATTATATAATAACAATGACAGATGTTCAGTTCAACCTTCAAAATTAATTACAATACAAAATGGTATTGGCCTGTGTCCAATAGAATGATCTAGAATGAACGTCCAAAAGTCCAGATCAGAAATCCAAAATTCCAGTCTAGGGAGTGAATTTGGTCCCACGAAGAAATTCCGAAGTTTGAATGGAGAAGTCCAGAAACAATTCACAGTCCAATAAATTTGACGAAGTTCTTTTTACGATGTTTTAGATGAATGTCTCAAATTTGTCGTTTTACAACTTGCCCTGGTCTCCCCTAAACAGTCCTATACGTGTTGACCTTCAGTATAACCAGTAATTCGAATGAATCGTAAAGATTGACAAAATAAAATCCCAGCTTTGTAGATCTAGCTCCAGTCACAAATCCAAGTTAAATAAACACACAGAAAACGTTGAAAAATTCTCAAACGATGACAACATCTCTTGAATCGAATAAAAACGAATGACTGACTGACTCTCCTCGCATCGCCGTCTGTTATATATTAGTAGGTCTACTGTATTCTCGAACAATCGCGTAACTCCACAGAATTCCAGAGTAATCTGGATTCGTCTCGTACAGGCACCAGGTCAAAATACATTCTATTTATAGACAAATGATCGATCTACATAATTATAAAAATTTCTACATGAATAACAACATATTTTATTGATTTGAACTTCGAAACAATAATATAAACAACAACAACAACAAAAATTTCGACCGATAGATATGGAAATCCAAACACAACACGACATGGCATTCCACACGCTTTATACAAACACTCTTCCCTTAAAAGCAAAAGAAAAAGCGTGAACTTGTGAACACTTTTTTTAACTTATTATACATAACATTGAACTAAGAAACAAATTTTAGTCAACCGATAATTATAACAAAACACTGAACAACTTAATTACCGTGACAACGCATCCGCGATGACATTGTCCGAACCATGATATGATTAATTGACACATTGTATTGCTGCAGAATAATACTCCACCTGAGTAACCTTTGATTTTTGTTTTTCATTTTGTTCACGAACACGAGTGGATTGTGGTCGGTGTAAACATTAACAATCAATGGTGAAGAACACAAATAAACACCAAAATGTTGTAAAGCTACAACAATGCAAGTGCTTCTTTCTCAATTGTTGAATAGTTTCTTTGGTGCTTATCAAGTTTTCTTGAAAAGTAACACACAAGGTAGTCAACTCCATTTTGCTCTTGCAACAACTCAGCACCAACACCAATGTCATTCTCATCTACAGCAAGCTTAAATGGTTTGTAAAATCGGGAGCTTTGAGGATTGGAGCACTCATGAGCATGACCTTGATCCTTTCAAAGGCAGTCTGGCAATTTTGATTCCAGGAATATTTTACATCCTTTTTTAGTAAGGCTGTTAAAGGTGCAGCCACATCAGAAAAATTTGGACAAAATTTCCTATAATATCCTGCCATGCCCAAGAATCTCATAACACCTATTTTGTTCGTCGGCTCGGATACTCTGCTATTGCCTGTATCTTAGCTTGGATAGGCTTCACTTTACCCTGACCAATTTCATGGCCTAAGTACACAATTGTTGCTTTACAGAAGTCACTTTTAACAAGTTCATAGTCAACTGAGCCTCGGAACACCTCTCAACGAATGCACGAATGTGGCTTAAATGCTCAGACCAGTCACTGCTTACTACAAGTACATCATCGATGTAAGCAAACACATTTTCTAACCCTGCAATGACATGATTTATCAACCTTTGAAATGTTTCACAGAGTTTTTCATGCCAAATGGCATAACTTTGAATTGGTACAAACCATCGAGTGTTATAAAAGCTGAAATTTCTCTTGCTTGAGAAGTTAAAGGTACTTGCCAATAACCTTTGAGTTGGTCAAATTTGGTAAGTTACTTTGAGTTACCTACACGGTCAATACAATCATCCATCCTAGGAATAGGATATGAATCAGTCTTGGTCACATCATTAACCTTTCTGAAATCTGTACAGCACCTAACCGAACCATTAGGCTTTGGTACCAAGATACAAGGTGAACTCCAATTACTGTTTGACAACTCAATGAAATCATTTTCAAGCATATATTGTACCTCTGACCTGTGACAATTTCACAGAATTGGCCCGATATGGATGTTGTTTTATTGGTCGATGTTCTCAATAATGACATCATGTTCTATGACATTGGTTCTACCTGCCTGTTCACATCAGGGAACAAATGAGCAAACTCTAAAATCAAACTTTTCGACTCTTGAATTTGTTGTTGGGTTAAATGATTGAGTTTCTCATCTAGGTTTGCTAATATTTGTGAGGTTTTGAGTTTAACGTGAGTGTCTGGAATGCTATTTTCTATAATTTCAGGAGGAGAAGGAGGAGGATTATGATCTTCATTTACACCACTTGTCACATTCACAGGAACAGCATTCGACACATTCATTTTCTTTCGCACATGATTGGGTTTAAAATATTGATATGACAAAACTGTTTGCTTTTCCTCCGATCAGGGGTATTGATTACATAGTTTAGATCATTGGTTTTCTTTTCAACTGAATAAGGTCTAAATTTTTTAACTTGAAGTGAAGAGCCTGATGTGGGCAACAAGACTAGTACTTGGTCACCAACATTAAAAGATTGCTTCCTGGCCCTTTTGTCACACTAGGTTTTCATCTCTTTCTGAGAAGACTTCAGGTTTTCCCTGGCAACATTAAAAGCACTGTGCAATCTGGTTTTGAAATCAGAGACATAGCTAACAAGCTAATTTGTGAGTTATTGTCCTCCAGCCATTTCTCCTTAACCAACTTCAATGGACCACGAACTGAGTGACCATGAACCAACTCAAAATTGCTAAATCCAGTAGATTCTTGTACAACCTCACGAACTGAAACAAAAAC
The DNA here is from genome assembly GCA_011833715.1 of Carcinoscorpius rotundicauda. NCBI lineage: Eukaryota > Metazoa > Arthropoda > Merostomata > Xiphosura > Limulidae > Carcinoscorpius > Carcinoscorpius rotundicauda. Next base: position 5,424,404 of record CM022392.1, read on the forward strand.
AAGGGAACACCCTCATCCAGTCCTTTGAGTGCTCGTGGCAGTAATTTCTAAGCATGGCTTTCAGATTTTGGTGGAAACGTTCAAGGACACCTTGTGACTCAGGATAAATGCACTGGATGAACCTTGATGGATGTTTAGTTCATCATGGCTTGTTGAAATAGCTTGGACATAAAATTTGAGCCTTTATCTGATTACACAACTTTTGGAATCCCGAACATGGTAAGGAATTTGACAAGAGCCTTGACAATGTTGGGAGCAGTGATTTTTCTCAAAGGGATAGCCTCAGGGAAACGTGTAGAAGCACACATGATTGTCAAGAGCTATTCATTTCCTGCTTGCTTTTTGGCATTGGGCCAGCATAGTCGATAATGACCCTTGAGAACGGTTCTTCAAAGTCAGGAATAGGCTGCAGTGGTGCTTTGGGAATCCCCTGATTTGGTTTTCAAGTCATTTGGCAAGAATGGCATGTTTTACAACAGTCAACAACATCTTGGCGCATCTTTGGCCAATAGAAATGTCGTCGGATACGATCTAGGGTCTTTCCTACACCTAAGTGTCCTGACAACACATGATCATGAGCAAGATTAAGAATATCATTCCGATAGCATTTTGGAATAACGATTTGGTGAATAACATTCCAATCTTCATCAGCAGCAACGTCAGGAGGTCTATATTTTATCATTAACACACCTGACTTCTGGTAGTAACAAATAGGGACAGTTCCTATTTCATTTTCATCAACGGTCAGTTGTAGAAGAGAACGAGTTTCAGGATCATTGTTCTGTTCCTCAACAAGTTTGTTTCGATGAAGAGAGTTGAAAAATGACTTGGAGTCATCAGTAGAACTCAAATTTGAGTCAGAAATATCATCGATGTGAGACATGAGCGTATCAGATAAAGGGAAATCCTCTTTGGACTTCTGAGAACGTGTTGAAAACGAGTAACAGCACAGGCTGGGAAAACATCAGGAAATTCTTCAACGACTTGCTCTGTACTGGGACTAACAACAGGTGCTTCAACAACCTCAAACCTCTGGTACCACTTACTACCAGCCAAATATTCCCAAAACCATAGACACACCTTTAACAGGCAATGAAGATTTAATACCCACAGTCACTGGGCCCGAAACTGAGACCGAATGCAAATCCAATCTATGAAGAGGAATAAAAACGACGCCACCTTCTACACCAGAAATGAGCACATTGGCCCCAATGGATGACTTTTCAGAAAACTGAAGTATACTTTCCAAAATCAAACTCTGAAAATCTCCAGTATCCCGCAGGATCTTAATTGTTTGTAGATGTGAGTCGCCAACAAAAGAAACAAAACCTTCAGTGATGAAAGGCTTAAATTTGACCTCAACAATATCTTCAGGTACATCAAGAATATTGGACTTCGAATCACAATGGACTGGACAGGGTCAAAATCATTGGGAACAAATAATGTATCCAA